>JARYGA010057584.1:0-600000 GCA_030545235.1 Helianthus tuberosus
TGTGCGACCCGGACGACTTGTGCGCTTGATATTAATTTCCGTTTTTCATGCATATCCGTTACAAACATTCAATAGTTTCCAAGTTTGTCATTTATCAATTAACACAATCACCGATTCTAACCCAAAATAATAGTATAACATGTTAATTAAGTTTCGAGAACTGATATGGAAATAAAGGGGAAAGAAGCGGCCCAATTACACAAAAGTTTGGTGAATTTATCGGTTCAATAGGAATCAGTCGCATATAACATATTGACCAGATTGTTCACGTGACCCTTCATACATACAAGTCAATAACCAGGTCAATCAATCACCGAAACAATATTATTATCATATTTAAGTTGAACATGCACTTAGATCTATCCAACTAAAAAGTAACCACATTTAACAAGCACATGCCATACTGACAATCACATGAAAGTATGATAACTATGGTTGAAAATCATGAAGGATCCTTAATACAATCAATTCAAGTCACAGACATATCGAATCATGCTTTCTACTTAGTTTATTTGTCACCAAACACCCCCCCATGTGCGATCCATAATGATCAGTCAATATCGATTAATGTGGGAACATAACAAATCACCATAATTATTATTCCTTCCTTATCACTTAGTCAACAACACCACCAGTAACCATGCAAACCCAAACACAACAATTATTGTTATAACCTAACATTTGACTAACTGCCATACCACAATCCACATTCAACCTTCATCATTACATACAGTAAATTTGTCACAGACACATACCAGAACCGATTGAACCATTAAGGATTATAACAACTTATTATTGGTCAACATCATGTGCTACAACAATCACGATCAAATCAATGAATTCTTAACACGATACCTCTATCATGCATCCCTATCCCTACCATCATTTATGTTACACACAAAACTCACAATCATGATCAATACCATATCAAGACGTATGCGGCCAAGAATAATCTTAACAACAATCAAAACAAGTACAAGAATACTAACCCCAAATCGTGAAAGAAAAGAATGAGAGAAGAGACTTGCCGAGCACAAGAGCCTGCCGTCCCCTTTGTGTGTGTGTGAAATAGATTTAGGGTTACTAATGATTCGGAGGGAGGGTTTGTATATTCGTACATATGTAATGCGTATGCAATGGGGTCAATAGGCTGGGCCTAGATCAGCTGGGCCGAGATTAGAGAAGGGCAGTTCAAGTTCAAGAGAAGTGGGCCGAGAGTGGTAGTGGGCCGAGAGTGGTAAAGCCCAAAGGCTTGTGCGTTCGGTTTCTATTGTGCGATCGGTTTATCATATATATTATACATACATACATTCACATGCACATATACTCACATAACATTCAATACGTAATATTCCATTATATCATCCAATACACATAATCACATAAAGGTTACGTTACATTAAGGTACAAAGATAGGTTCGAAATGCGAGTTGTCACATTATCCCCAAGTTGAAAGAAATTTCGTCCCGAAATTTAGCACGTACTCACTGAGGAAGCTAGTTAAGTTGCATGGTTTTCCTGGTTTTCCTGGGGTGTCACATCCTCCCCCGTTGATCTGGAATTTCGTCCCGAATTTCCGTAGCTTCAGCCTCAGTAGTGGTTGTACCGGTTACGAACAGTGGGGATACTTTTGTTTCATCTGATCTTCGCGTTCCCAGGTGAACTCTGGGCCGCGACGTGAGTTCCAACGAACTCGTATGAGAGGTATCCTAGTACGCTTGAGGACCATAACATCCCGGTCCGTGATTTCAACAGGTTCCTCGACGAATCGTAAGTGCTCGTCGATCGTGAGCTCCTTCAAAGGAACTACGTGGGTCTCATCTGACAGACATTTCTTCAGATTCGACACGTGGAAAACATCGTGAACTGCACTGAGTTTCCGCTGGTAAGTTCAATCTGTAGGCCACCTTGCCTATCTTCTCAATGACTTCGAAGGGTCCAACGTATCGTGGGTTAAGTTTGCCCCGTTACCAAAACGAACCACACCCTTCCAGGGTGAAACTTTGAGTAGTAACCCCGCTCCCCAACCTGGAGCTATAATGATTTTCTGCCCTGATCGGCGTAGACTTTCTGACGGTCCACGAGCTGCCGCCATTCGTTGTCGTATCTGAGCAATTTTCTCTGTTGTGTCAACTACATATTCTGGACCAATAATCTGACTATCCCCACCTCGGCCCAACATAGAGGTGACCGGCATTTACGCCCGTACAATGCCTCAAACGGAGCAGCTTTAATGCTGGTGTGGTAGCTATTGTTGTACGAAAATTCTACAAGTGGCAGATGCTTTTCCCAGCCGTTGCCAAAGTCAATCACACATGCCCTAAGCATGTCTTCGAGAGTCTGGATGGTACGTTCCGACTGCCCATTCGTTTGCGGGTGATAAGCTGTGCTCATGTCTAACCTTGAGCCAAAGGACTTGTGCATTGCTTGCCACTATTCTGATGTAAAATGTGCATCTCGATCCGAGATGATAGAGGTGGGCACCCCGTGCCTCGAGACAACTTCCTTTAGGTATACTTCTGCTAGAGTGGAGAACTTATCCGTTTCTTTGATAGCCAGGAAGTGAGCAGACTTTGTGAGTCGATCTACGATCACCCAAATAGTATCGTTACCCACGTTGTGATCTAGGCAGGCCAGTAACAAAATCCATGGAAATTTGCTCCCATTTCCATTGTGGTATCTCTGGTTGTTGAAGGGGGCCTGAAGGTTTCTGGTATCCGCCTTGACTCTCGCACAAGTCAAGCACTTGCTAACGTATGTTGCTATGTGGGGCCTTCATGCTAGGCCACCAGTATGTGGTTTTGATGTCGTGGTACATTTTATCCGCACCAGGGTGCACTGAGTAGCGAGACTTGTGTGCCTCATCCATCACAAGCTCTCGTAGGTTGCCATAAAGTGGGGACCCAAATGTGTCCTGTTATATAGTAAGCACCGTCTTCCTTCTGTTCTAAGCGCTGCCTTGAGCCGCGTAGGGCTTCAGCCCTGACATTCTCTGGTTTCAATGCTTCTACCTGAGCATTTCGTATTTGAAAAGGAAGGTTAGACTGTATAGTAAGTTGTAAAGCTCATACGCGCTTAGGCGTAGTGTCCTTTCGACTGAGGGCGTCGGCCACAACATTGGCCTTGCCTGGGTGGTACCTGATCGAGCATTCGTAATCGTTCAGCAGTTCGATCCATCGTCGTTGTCTCATATTGAGTTCCTTCTGTTTAAAGATATGCTCGAGGCTCCTGTGATCAGTGTAGATAGCGCATTTGGTACCATATAGGTAGTGTCTCCATATCTTAAGTGCAAAAACAACCGCTCCCAGCTCTAAGTCGTGTATAGTGTAGTTCCTTTCAGGAACTTGAGTTGGCATGAGGCGTAGGCTATAACCTCATCTCGTTGCATCAGTACGCAACCAAGACCCTGAATGGATGTGTCGCAATAAACCACAAAGTCGTATGTGCCCTCTGGCAATGAAAGGATAGGTGCACTGCAAAGTCTATCCTTTAAGTGCTGAAACGCTAACTCCTGTGCGTTTCCCCAACGGTAAACAACGCCCTTCTGTGTTATTGTAGTAAGAGGCTGAGCAATCTTAGAAAAATCCTTGATAAATCTCCTGTAGTAACCTGCCAATCCCAAGAATTGGCGAATTTCCGTTGGTGTACGAGGTGCAGGCCAGCTCTTGATTGACTCTACCTTGGATGGATCAACGTGAATCCCATCCTTGTTCACTACGTGGCCTAAGAAATGGACTTCACGAAGCCAGAAGTCACATTTTGAAAACTTGGCGTACAACTGTTCCTTTCGAAGGAGTTCCAAAATAAGCCGTAAGTGTTGCTCATGTTCCTCCCGACTCTTCGAATAGATCAGGATGTCATCAATGAAGACAATAACGAATTTGTCTAAGTAGGGCTTGCACACTCTATTCATCAAGTCCATGAAGACCGCTGGTGCGCTTGTCATCCCAAAAGGCATGACCAAAAACTCATAGTGGCCATAACGGGTTCTGAAGGCTGTTTTGGAGACGTCCTCCTCTCGGACTCTCAGCTGATGGTACCCTGATCTCAAATCAATCTTCGAATAGTAGCTCAACCCTTGCAGCTGGTCGAACAAGTCGTCTATGCATGGAAGAGGATAGCGATTCTTCACAGTCACCTTGTTAAGTTCACGATAGTCGATGCACATTCTGAAAGTACCATCCTTCTTCTTTACAAATAGCACTGGAGCTCCCCAGGGCGAAGAGCTAGGACGAGTAAAACCCTTATCCAAGAGTTCTTGTAGTTGCGTAGAGAGTTCTTCCAACTCTGATGGGGTAAGCGATAGGATGCTCGAACTATGGGTGCTGCTCCTGGAGCTAGCTCGATCTGAAATTCGACCTGACAATGAGGCGGTAACCCAGGTAACTCTTCAGGAAACACTTGAGGAAAATCGCGTACTACTGGAATATCCTCAATCTTTCTCTTTCTTCGATGTATCAGTAACGAGTGCTAAAACAACTGTGTGGCCCTTTCGTAAACACTTCTGAGCCTTCAAGAAGGATATGATGCCACTCACGACACCACTCTTGTCGCCTTGAACTTCAAGAGGTTCTTTGTCAAAACGAGGAATACGAATGATCTTCTCCTTGCATAGGATCTCTGCTTGTTGTTGAGGTAGCCAATCCATATCAATAACGATGTCGAAATCATCACAACGTTGGGGTCATTCCTATCATCATTCTGACCAATTTCGAACACTCGACCCCTGGCACCATTGCCGTCGTTATTACCCCCGTTGTTGTCTCCACTATTGTTCCCGTTTCCTTGGTTGTGGTTCTGATTCTGATTCTGGTTCAGTCGTGGGTAGCGTCTCATGAAATGATCTTTAGCACCACACTGATAACATCCCTTGTTATCCTGCTGTTGCTGCTGATTTTGTGGAGCTTGTGGCTGCTGTTGTCGGTTCTGGTTTGCAGGATGTGAGATTCTAAAACCTTTGACTCCATGACCAAGCTCGTTGCATCTCTGACAACGATCTCTGTTGCATTGCCCGCTGTGGTGCAAATTATAGCGATTGCACTTAGGGTGGTTTCCCCTGTATCCACCCTGACTTCGATTACCAAAAGACTGCTGACTGGGGCTCCTGTGCTGCGACTGAGACTGAACCGAAGTGGGACCCTTGCTCGAATTTCTATTACACTTGCGTTTGTTGTCACTGGGAGCACCCGAAGTAGTTGTAGCAGCATCAATACGCTTCGGCAGTTTGTTCTGTCCTATCGCCTGATCGGAGAGACGTTGAGCAAGACGAGTAATATCCTGAATAGTTGCAAGGTTGGCCTATGTCACATGACTTTGAATCTCTGGTACTAAGCCTTTGAGGTACAGCTCAAGGCGCTTGATGAGAGGATCCACCATTGTTGGACATAACACTGTCAATTCATTGGATCGTTTCGTGTACGCTTCTATCTCTGACCTTGTCATCTTCAGGTTTTAAGAACTCCACTTCCAGTTGCGGATGTCATCTCGACTACGGCATTCACGTTTGGATCAGTTCCTTAAGAATCATTCCATGGGGTAGCATTAGCAGTCGCCAGCCCCAGCATCTGAACTTGCGCGTTCCGCCGAGTTAGTGTAGTGTCTTCGAGAGTACCAGTGGCGTAATTCACCCTATGAGCCTCAAGGCATTCACACGTCTCTAAGACAAACTCGAGCTTTTCAAACCAATGGAGGAGTCCAACAGCTCCTTTAGTGCCACTGAAAGTATTAGGACGACAGTCCATGAACATCTTAAATGTGCATACAGGCGGCTGAGCGTTCTGACCTTGTTGCGCGAGGAAGAAACGACAGGGTTAAGTGCGAGAGTTGTGTCGTGGGAGTAGGATCTAACATCCTAGGGTAGGTTTGTAATAGCAGGTTATACCTCCTGCCTGAGCGGCTGCGAGTGTTGCCGTAACTTGTTCGTTGATAAGAGCCGTCAGCTGACTTAAGTTAGGTTCACACGTTCCTTCATGATCTCACATCGAAGGAAACACAAGTAGGAAAGGTGTCGCGAATGTGTGCAAGTGTGGAGTGACAGTAGGGAGCAAGCACAAATGTGTTTTCAAACTATAGTTGCTACGTTTATCTAAGCATACCATAAGCAAAGTTCTATGCAATCTAGCAAGTAGGCAATATAAAACGCAAACCATATCACCTAGAATGTCGAGCCTTGCACGTGGAGTGAAGCGTCGTTGTGGATCGTAGAGCACTGTACAGGTTATAGTCTGGTTTTAACAAAAAAGGTTTTCCTTTATTAAAACCAAGTTCTCTATAACCAATGGCTCTGATACCAATCTGTCACACCCCCAAAAATCCACATGCGGAGTATCACCGCTTGGAGGCGTGACTGACCAGGATCAAACCACTAATCATATTGAACAAGTAAATATTTAATGTAAAAGTCCAACCAACACGATTAATGTCCAAAACAAACATAGTTAAGTTATGAGCGGAAGCATAATGTTCAAAACCAAATCCGAAGTTTAATTATCCAAATGTTTAACATGGCACACAGCTGTCCATGTCCCACAACGACTCTTCCTTGTGCAAGCTCCAGCTAAGTACCTATAGACCTGCAAAGCATGTAGTAACGAGTCAACAACTAGTTGAGTGAGTTCACGTTTGGTTGTCCAGTTTATAGTTATTCCGAAAACACCGTTTGTTCTTTACCAGCTATCCAGCCGTGGGGGTTACCCCATAGTTCGAAAAACGTTTATTAGTTACCCGTTCTTACGTTGGCTATTCCAGCCCGGCTCTATGGCCGTGGGGGCTACCCCATGTTTAATTCACCAGACTCGTTACCATATCGACTACTAACGTTCGTCATGTTTAAGTGCCCTAACGTCTGTGTCTATCATCACTGACGTGCCATAGTCCATTAGTCCACGCCCGTCCTCTGCGGCACGGTGTGAGGTTTGTTAAACCTAATAGCGCTATTTAACTAATGACCCGTTCGCCATTGGCCTCGGCGATTAAGTCGATATAAAAGGAGGGACTTCGTTGATAGAGTTCTAGTCTAGTATAGTTAAATCCGTCTCATACTGGACGAGGAATCTATGTTCCTGATTACGTCTCAACCGGACGAGGAATCCCTATTCCTTAACCCATTCCCAACCCCTGGGAATCCCATGCTTTGTAACGGAGTGTGAACTCACCTTGGTTTGCTCGGCAGATTACACAGAAAAGTCAAGTCTAGCAGCTAGTGGTCAACCACATCCTAACATGGTTATCATACAAGTCAGGTTTTGGTGTCAAGTAGTGCACACAAGTATCACATTGATAATATACAAGAAACACATACGAAACATGGCAACATGCAACATCACGTTTAACAGTTATAACACATTCGAGATTGGGCTCAATAACAGTCGGCCCAACCCCTTGTGCGATCGGCATGACCTGTGCGATCCACAATGGGTTGTGCGATTGGAGAACTAACCCGGCCCAAATAACATAAATAGTCTAACATATATGCGGCCCAAACAAACGAAGCAATTTAAATAATCTTGTGCGGTCCAGTTCGTCTTGTGCGACCGAATTTGGGCTTCAAGGCCCAACAATACAATACTTTGGTCTTGTGCGGTCCGGATCTCTTGTGCGACCCGGACGACTTGTGCGCTTGATATTAATTTCCGTTTTTCATGCATATCAGTTACAAACATTCAATAGTTTCCAAGTTTGTCATTTATCAATTAACACAATCACCGATTCTAACCCAAAATAATAGTATAACATGTTAATTAAGTTTCGAGAACTGATATGGAAATAAAAGGGAAAGAAGCGGCCCAATTACACAAAAGTTTGGTGAATTTATCGGTTCAATAGGAATCAGTCGCATATAACATATTGACCAGATTGTTCACGTGACCCTTCATACATACAAGTCAATAACCAGGTCAATCAATCACCGAAACAATATTATTATCATATATTAAGTTGAACATGCACTTAGATCTATCCAACTAAAAAGTAACCACATTTAACAAGCACATGCCATACTGACAATCACATGAAAGTATGATAACTATGGTTGAAAATCATGAAGGATCCTTAATACAATCAATTCAAGTCACAGACATATCGAATCATGCTTTCTACTTAGTTTATTTGTCACCAAACACCCCCCCATGTGCGATCCATAATGATCAGTCAATATCGATTAATGTGGAAACATAACAAATCACCATAATTATTATTCCTTCCTTATCACTTAGTCAACAACACCACCAGTAACCATGCAAACCCAAAACAACAATTATTGTTATAACCTAACATTTGACTAACTGCCATACCACAATCCACATTCAACCTTCATCATTACATACAGTAAATTTGTCACAGACACATACCAGAACCGATTGAACCATTAAGGATTATTAACAACTTATTATTGGTCAACATCATGTGCTACAACAATCACGATCAAATCAATGAATTTCTTAACACGATTACTCTATCATGCATCCCTATCCCTACCATCATTTATGTTACACACAAAACTCACAATCATGATCAATACCATATCAAGACGTATGCGGCCAAGAATAATCTTAACAACAATCAAAACAAGTACAAGAATACTAACCCCAGAATCGTGAAAGAAAAGAATGAGAGAAGAGACTTGCCGAGCACAAGAGCCTGCCGTCCCCTTTGTGTGTGTGTGAAATAGGATTTAGGGTTACTAATGATTCGGAGGGAGGTTGTATATTCGTACATATGTAATGCGTATGCAATGGGGGTCAATAGGCTGGGCCCTAGATCAGCTGGGCCGAGATTAGAGAAGGGCGGTTCAAGTTCAAGAGAAGTGGGCCGAGAGTGGTAAGTGGGCCGAGAGTGGTAAAGCCCAAAGGCTTGTGCGTTCGGGTTTCTATTGTGCGATCGGTTTATCATATATATATACATACATACATTCACATGCACATATACTCACATAACATTCAATAACGTAATATTCCATTATATCATCCAATACACATAATCACATAAAGGTTACGTTACATTAAGGTACAAAGATAGGTTCGAAATGCGAGTTGTCACATTATCCCCAAGTTGAAAGAAATTTCGTCCCGAAATTTAGCACGTACTCACTGAGGAAGCTAGTTAAGTTGCATGGTTTTCCTGGTTTTCCTGGGGTGTCACATCCTCCCCCCGTTGATCTGGAATTTCGTCCCGAATTTCCGTAGCTTCAGCCTCAGTAGTGGTTGTACCGGTTACGAACAGTTGGGGATACTTTTGTTTCATCTGATCTTCGCGTTCCCAGGTGAACTCTGGGCCGCGACGTGAGTTCCAACGAACTCGTATGAGAGGTATCCTAGTACGCTTGAGGACCATAACATCCCGGTCCGTGATTTCAACAGGTTCCTCGACGAATCGTAAGTGCTCGTCGATCGTGAGCTCCTTCAAAGGAACTACGTGGGTCTCATCTGACAGACATTTCTTCAGATTCGACACGTGGAAAACATCGTGAACTGCACTGAGTTCCGCTGGTAAGTTCAATCTGTAGGCCACCTTGCCTATCTTCTCAATGACTTCGAAGGGTCCAACGTATCGTGGGTTAAGTTTGCCCCGTTTACCAAAACGAACCACACCCTTCCAGGGTGAAACTTTGAGTAGTACCCGCTCCCCAACCTGGAGCTATAATGATTTTCTGCCCTGATCGGCGTAGACTTTCTGACGGTCACGAGCTGCCGCCATTCGTTGTCGTATCTGAGCAATTTTCTCTGTTGTGTCAACTACATATTCTGGACCAATAATCTGACTATCCCCCACCTCTGCCCAACATAGAGGTGACCGGCATTTACGCCCGTACAATGCCTCAAACGGAGCAGCTTTAATGCTGGTGTGGTAGCTATTGTTGTACGAAAATTCTACAAGTGGCAGATGCTTTTCCCAGCCGTTGCCAAAGTCAATCACACATGCCCTAAGCATGTCTTCGAGAGTCTGGATGGTACGTTCCGACTGCCCATTCGTTTGCGGGTGATAAGCTGTGCTCATGTCTAACCTTGAGCCAAAGGACTTGTGCATTGCTTGCCACAATTCTGATGTAAAATGTGCATCTCGATCCGAGATGATAGAGGTGGGCACCCCGTGCCTCGAGACAACTTCCTTTAGGTATACTTCTGCTAGAGTGGAGAACTTATCCGTTTCTTTGATAGCCAGGAAGTGAGCAGACTTTGTGAGTCGATCTACGATCACCCAAATAGTATCGTTACCATGTTGTGATATAGGCAGGCCAGTAACAAAATCCATGGAAATTTGCTCCCATTTCCATTGTGGTATCTCTGGTTGTTGAAGGGGGCCTGAAGGTTTCTGGTATTCCGCCTTGACTCTCGCACAAGTCAAGCACTTGCTAACGTATGTTGCTATGTGGGCCTTCATGCTAGGCCACCAGTATGTGGTTTTGATGTCGTGGTACATTTTATCCGCACCAGGGTGCACTGAGTAGCGAGACTTGTGTGCCTCATCCATCACAAGCTCTCGTAGGTTGCCATAAAGTGGGACCCAAATGTGTCCTGTTATATAGTAAGCACCGTCTTCCTTCTGTTCTAAGCGCTGCCTTGAGCCGCGTAGGGCTTCAGCCCTGACATTCTCTGGTTTCAATGCTTCTACCTGAGCATTTCGTATTTGAAAAGGAAGGTTAGACTGTATAGTAAGTTGTAAAGCTCATACGCGCTTAGGCGTAGTGTCCTTTCGACTGAGGGCGTCGGCCACAACATTGGCCTTGCCTGGGTGGTACCTGATCGAGCATTCGTAATCGTTCAGCAGTTCGATCCATCGTCGTTGTCTCATATTGAGTTCCTTCTGTTTAAAGATATGCTCGAGGCTCCTGTGATCAGTGTAGATAGCGCATTTGGTACCATATAGGTAGTGTCTCCATATCTTAAGTGCAAAAACAACCGCTCCCAGCTCTAAGTCGTGTATAGTGTAGTTCCTTTCAGGAACTTGAGTTGGCATGAGGCGTAGGCTATAACCTCATCTCGTTGCATCAGTACGCAACCAAGACCCTGAATGGATGTGTCGCAATAAACCACAAAGTCGTATGTGCCCTCTGGCAATGAAAGGATAGGTGCACTGCAAAGTCTATCCTTTAAGTGCTGAAACGCTAACTCCTGTGCGTTTCCCCAACGGTAAACAACGCCCTTCTGTGTTATTGTAGTAAGAGGCTGAGCAATCTTAGAAAAATCCTTGATAAATCTCCTGTAGTAACCTGCCAATCCCAAGAATTGGCGAATTTCCGTTGGTGTACGAGGTGCAGGCCAGCTCTTGATTGACTCTACCTTGGATGGATCAACGTGAATCCCATCCTTGTTCACTACGTGGCCTAAGAAATGGACTTCACGAAGCCAGAAGTCACATTTTGAAAACTTGGCGTACAACTGTTCCTTTCGAAGGAGTTCCAAAATAAGCCGTAAGTGTTGCTCATGTTCCTCCCGACTCTTCGAATAGATCAGGATGTCATCAATGAAGACAATAACGAATTTGTCTAAGTAGGGCTTGCACACTCTATTCATCAAGTCCATGAAGACCGCTGGTGCGCTTGTCATCCCAAAAGGCATGACCAAAAACTCATAGTGGCCATAACGGGTTCTGAAGGCTGTTTTGGAGACGTCCTCCTCTCGGACTCTCAGCTGATGGTACCCTGATCTCAAATCAATCTTCGAATAGTAGCTCAACCCTTGCAGCTGGTCGAACAAGTCGTCTATGCATGGAAGAGGATAGCGATTCTTCACAGTCACCTTGTTAAGTTCACGATAGTCGATGCACATTCTGAAAGTACCATCCTTCTTCTTTACAAATAGCACTGGAGCTCCCCAGGGCGAAGAGCTAGGACGAGTAAAACCCTTATCCAAGAGTTCTTGTAGTTGCGTAGAGAGTTCTTCCAACTCTGATGGGGTAAGCGATAGGATGCTCGAACTATGGGTGCTGCTCCTGGAGCTAGCTCGATCTGAAATTCGACCTGACAATGAGGCGGTAACCCAGGTAACTCTTCAGGAAACACTTGAGGAAAATCGCGTACTACTGGAATATCCTCAATCTTTCTCTTTCTTCGATGTATCAGTAACGAGTGCTAAAACAACTGTGTGGCCCTTTCGTAAACACTTCTGAGCCTTCAAGAAGGATATGATGCCACTCACGACACCACTCTTGTCGCCTTGAACTTCAAGAGGTTCTTTGTCAAAACGAGGAATACGAATGATCTTCTCCTTGCATAGGATCTCTGCTTGTTGTTGAGGTAGCCAATCCATATCAATAACGATGTCGAAATCATCACAACGTTGGGGTCATTCCTATCATCATTCTGACCAATTTCGAACACTCGACCCCTGGCACCATTGCCGTCGTTATTACCCCCGTTGTTGTCTCCACTATTGTTCCCGTTTCCTTGGTTGTGGTTCTGATTCTGATTCTGGTTCAGTCGTGGGTAGCGTCTCATGAAATGATCTTTAGCACCACACTGATAACATCCCTTGTTATCCTGCTGTTGCTGCTGATTTTGTGGAGCTTGTGGCTGCTGTTGTCGGTTCTGGTTTGCAGGATGTGAGATTCTAAAACCTTTGACTCCATGACCAAGCTCGTTGCATCTCTGACAACGATCTCTGTTGCATTGCCCGCTGTGGTGCAAATTATAGCGATTGCACTTAGGGTGGTTTCCCCTGTATCCACCCTGACTTCGATTACCAAAAGACTGCTGACTGGGGCTCCTGTGCTGCGACTGAGACTGAACCGAAGTGGGACCCTTGCTCGAATTTCTATTACACTTGCGTTTGTTGTCACTGGGAGCACCCGAAGTAGTTGTAGCAGCATCAATACGCTTCGGCAGTTTGTTCTGTCCTATCGCCTGATCGGAGAGACGTTGAGCAAGACGAGTAATATCCTGAATAGTTGCAAGGTTGGCCTATGTCACATGACTTTGAATCTCTGGTACTAAGCCTTTGAGGTACAGCTCAAGGCGCTTGATGAGAGGATCCACCATTGTTGGACATAACACTGTCAATTCATTGGATCGTTTCGTGTACGCTTCTATCTCTGACCTTGTCATCTTCAGGTTTTAAGAACTCCACTTCCAGTTGCGGATGTCATCTCGACTACGGCATTCACGTTTGGATCAGTTCCTTAAGAATCATTCCATGGGGTAGCATTAGCAGTCGCCAGCCCCAGCATCTGAACTTGCGCGTTCCGCCGAGTTAGTGTAGTGTCTTCGAGAGTACCAGTGGCGTAATTCACCCTATGAGCCTCAAGGCATTCACACGTCTCTAAGACAAACTCGAGCTTTTCAAACCAATGGAGGAGTCCAACAGCTCCTTTAGTGCCACTGAAAGTATTAGGACGACAGTCCATGAACATCTTAAATGTGCATACAGGCGGCTGAGCGTTCTGACCTTGTTGCGCGAGGAAGAAACGACAGGGTTAAGTGCGAGAGTTGTGTCGTGGGAGTAGGATCTAACATCCTAGGGTAGGTTTGTAATAGCAGGTTATACCTCCTGCCTGAGCGGCTGCGAGTGTTGCCGTAACTTGTTCGTTGATAGAGCCGTCAGCTGACTTAAGTTAGGTTCACACGTTCCTTCATGATCTCACATCGAAGGAAACACAAGTAGGAAAGGTGTCGCGAATGTGTGCAAGTGTGGAGTGACAGTAGGGAGCAAGCACAAATGTGTTTTCAAACTATAGTTGCTACGTTTATCTAAGCATACCATAAGCAAAGTTCTATGCAATCTAGCAAGTAGGCAATATAAAACGCAAACCATATCACCTAGAATGTCGAGCCTTGCACGTGGAGTGAAGCGTCGTTGTGGATCGTAGAGCACTGTACAGGTTATAGTCTGGTTTTAACAAAAAAGGTTTTCCTTTATTAAAACCAAGTTCTCTATAACCAATGGCTCTGATACCAATCTGTCACACCCCCAAAAATCCACATGCGGAGTATCACCGCTTGGAGGCGTGACTGACCAGGATCAAACCACTAATCATATTGAACAAGTAAATATTTAATGTAAAAGTCCAACCAACACGATTAATGTCCAAAACAAACATAGTTAAGTTATGAGCGGAAGCATAATGTTCAAAACCAAATCCGAAGTTTAATTATCCAAATGTTTAACATGGCACACAGCTGTCCATGTCCCACAACGACTCTTCCTTGTGCAAGCTCCAGCTAAGTACCTATAGACCTGCAAAGCATGTAGTAACGAGTCAACAACTAGTTGAGTGAGTTCACGTTTGGTTGTCCAGTTTATAGTTATTCCGAAAACACCGTTTGTTCTTTACCAGCTATCCAGCCGTGGGGGTTACCCCATAGTTCGAAAAACGTTTATTAGTTACCCGTTCTTACGTTGGCTATTCCAGCCCGGCTCTATGGCCGTGGGGGCTACCCCATGTTTAATTCACCAGACTCGTTACCATATCGACTACTAACGTTCGTCATGTTTAAGTGCCCTAACGTCTGTGTCTATCATCACTGACGTGCCATAGTCCATTAGTCCACGCCCGTCCTCTGCGGCACGGTGTGAGGTTTGTTAAACCTAATAGCGCTATTTAACTAATGACCCGTTCGCCATTGGCCTCGGCGATTAAGTCGATATAAAAGGAGGGACTTCGTTGATAGAGTTCTAGTCTAGTATAGTTAAATCCGTCTCATACTGGACGAGGAATCTATGTTCCTGATTACGTCTCAACCGGACGAGGAATCCCTATTCCTTAACCCATTCCCAACCCCTGGGAATCCCATGCTTTGTAACGGAGTGTGAACTCACCTTGGTTTGCTCGGCAGATTACACAGAAAAGTCAAGTCTAGCAGCTAGTGGTCAACCACATCCTAACATGGTTATCATACAAGTCAGGTTTTGGTGTCAAGTAGTGCACACAAGTATCACATTGATAATATACAAGAAACACATACGAAACATGGCAACATGCAACATCACGTTTAACAGTTATAACACATTCGAGATTGGGCTCAATAACAGTCGGCCCAACCCCTTGTGCGATCGGCATGACCTGTGCGATCCACAATGGGTTGTGCGATTGGAGAACTAACCCGGCCCAAATAACATAAATAGTCTAACATATATGCGGCCCAAACAAACGAAGCAATTTAAATAATCTTGTGCGGTCCAGTTCGTCTTGTGCGACCGAATTTGGGCTTCAAGGCCCAACAATACAATACTTTGGTCTTGTGCGGTCCGGATCTCTTGTGCGACCCGGACGACTTGTGCGCTTGATATTAATTTCCGTTTTTCATGCATATCAGTTACAAACATTCAATAGTTTCCAAGTTTGTCATTTATCAATTAACACAATCACTGATTCTAACCCAAAATAATAGTATAACATGTTAATTAAGTTTCGAGAACTGATATGGAAATAAAAGGGAAAGAAGCGGCCCAATTACACAAAAGTTTGGTGAATTTATCGGTTCAATAGGAATCAGTCGCATATAACATATTGACCAGATTGTTCACGTGACCCTTCATACATACAAGTCAATAACCAGGTCAATCAATCACCGAAACAATATTATTATCATATATTAAGTTGAACATGCACTTAGATCTATCCAACTAAAAAGTAACCACATTTAACAAGCACATGCCATACTGACAATCACATGAAAGTATGATAACTATGGTTGAAAATCATGAAGGATCCTTAATACAATCAATTCAAGTCACAGACATATCGAATCATGCTTTCTACTTAGTTTATTTGTCACCAAACACCCCCCCATGTGCGATCCATAATGATCAGTCAATATCGATTAATGTGGAAACATAACAAATCACCATAATTATTATTCCTTCCTTATCACTTAGTCAACAACACCACCAGTAACCATGCAAACCCAAAACAACAATTATTGTTATAACCTAACATTTGACTAACTGCCATACCACAATCCACATTCAACCTTCATCATTACATACAGTAAATTTGTCACAGACACATACCAGAACCGATTGAACCATTAAGGATTATTAACAACTTATTATTGGTCAACATCATGTGCTACAACAATCACGATCAAATCAATGAATTTCTTAACACGATTACTCTATCATGCATCCCTATCCCTACCATCATTTATGTTACACACAAAACTCACAATCATGATCAATACCATATCAAGACGTATGCGGCCAAGAATAATCTTAACAACAATCAAAACAAGTACAAGAATACTAACCCCAGAATCGTGAAAGAAAAGAATGAGAGAAGAGACTTGCCGAGCACAAGAGCCTGCCGTCCCCTTTGTGTGTGTGTGAAATAGGATTTAGGGTTACTAATGATTCGGAGGGAGGTTGTATATTCGTACATATGTAATGCGTATGCAATGGGGGTCAATAGGCTGGGCCCTAGATCAGCTGGGCCGAGATTAGAGAAGGGCGGTTCAAGTTCAAGAGAAGTGGGCCGAGAGTGGTAAGTGGGCCGAGAGTGGTAAAGCCCAAAGGCTTGTGCGTTCGGGTTTCTATTGTGCGATCGGTTTATCATATATATATACATACATACATTCACATGCACATATACTCACATAACATTCAATAACGTAATATTCCATTATATCATCCAATACACATAATCACATAAAGGTTACGTTACATTAAGGTACAAAGATAGGTTCGAAATGCGAGTTGTCACATTATCCCCAAGTTGAAAGAAATTTCGTCCCGAAATTTAGCACGTACTCACTGAGGAAGCTAGTTAAGTTGCATGGTTTTCCTGGGGTGTCACATCCTCCCCCCGTTGATCTGGAATTTCGTCCCGAATTTCCGTAGCTTCAGCCTCAGTAGTGGTTGTACCGGTTACGAACAGTTGGGGATACTTTTGTTTCATCTGATCTTCGCGTTCCCAGGTGAACTCTGGGCCGCGACGTGAGTTCCAACGAACTCGTATGAGAGGTATCCTAGTACGCTTGAGGACCATAACATCCCGGTCCGTGATTTCAACAGGTTCCTCGACGAATCGTAAGTGCTCGTCGATCGTGAGCTCCTTCAAAGGAACTACGTGGGTCTCATCTGACAGACATTTCTTCAGATTCGACACGTGGAAAACATCGTGAACTGCACTGAGTTCCGCTGGTAAGTTCAATCTGTAGGCCACCTTGCCTATCTTCTCAATGACTTCGAAGGGTCCAACGTATCGTGGGTTAAGTTTGCCCCGTTTACCAAAACGAACCACACCCTTCCAGGGTGAAACTTTGAGTAGTACCCGCTCCCCAACCTGGAGCTATAATGATTTTCTGCCCTGATCGGCGTAGACTTTCTGACGGTCACGAGCTGCCGCCATTCGTTGTCGTATCTGAGCAATTTTCTCTGTTGTGTCAACTACATATTCTGGACCAATAATCTGACTATCCCCCACCTCTGCCCAACATAGAGGTGACCGGCATTTACGCCCGTACAATGCCTCAAACGGAGCAGCTTTAATGCTGGTGTGGTAGCTATTGTTGTACGAAAATTCTACAAGTGGCAGATGCTTTTCCCAGCCGTTGCCAAAGTCAATCACACATGCCCTAAGCATGTCTTCGAGAGTCTGGATGGTACGTTCCGACTGCCCATTCGTTTGCGGGTGATAAGCTGTGCTCATGTCTAACCTTGAGCCAAAGGACTTGTGCATTGCTTGCCACAATTCTGATGTAAAATGTGCATCTCGATCCGAGATGATAGAGGTGGGCACCCCGTGCCTCGAGACAACTTCCTTTAGGTATACTTCTGCTAGAGTGGAGAACTTATCCGTTTCTTTGATAGCCAGGAAGTGAGCAGACTTTGTGAGTCGATCTACGATCACCCAAATAGTATCGTTACCATGTTGTGATATAGGCAGGCCAGTAACAAAATCCATGGAAATTTGCTCCCATTTCCATTGTGGTATCTCTGGTTGTTGAAGGGGGCCTGAAGGTTTCTGGTATTCCGCCTTGACTCTCGCACAAGTCAAGCACTTGCTAACGTATGTTGCTATGTGGGCCTTCATGCTAGGCCACCAGTATGTGGTTTTGATGTCGTGGTACATTTTATCCGCACCAGGGTGCACTGAGTAGCGAGACTTGTGTGCCTCATCCATCACAAGCTCTCGTAGGTTGCCATAAAGTGGGACCCAAATGTGTCCTGTTATATAGTAAGCACCGTCTTCCTTCTGTTCTAAGCGCTGCCTTGAGCCGCGTAGGGCTTCAGCCCTGACATTCTCTGGTTTCAATGCTTCTACCTGAGCATTTCGTATTTGAAAAGGAAGGTTAGACTGTATAGTAAGTTGTAAAGCTCATACGCGCTTAGGCGTAGTGTCCTTTCGACTGAGGGCGTCGGCCACAACATTGGCCTTGCCTGGGTGGTACCTGATCGAGCATTCGTAATCGTTCAGCAGTTCGATCCATCGTCGTTGTCTCATATTGAGTTCCTTCTGTTTAAAGATATGCTCGAGGCTCCTGTGATCAGTGTAGATAGCGCATTTGGTACCATATAGGTAGTGTCTCCATATCTTAAGTGCAAAAACAACCGCTCCCAGCTCTAAGTCGTGTATAGTGTAGTTCCTTTCAGGAACTTGAGTTGGCATGAGGCGTAGGCTATAACCTCATCTCGTTGCATCAGTACGCAACCAAGACCCTGAATGGATGTGTCGCAATAAACCACAAAGTCGTATGTGCCCTCTGGCAATGAAAGGATAGGTGCACTGCAAAGTCTATCCTTTAAGTGCTGAAACGCTAACTCCTGTGCGTTTCCCCAACGGTAAACAACGCCCTTCTGTGTTATTGTAGTAAGAGGCTGAGCAATCTTAGAAAAATCCTTGATAAATCTCCTGTAGTAACCTGCCAATCCCAAGAATTGGCGAATTTCCGTTGGTGTACGAGGTGCAGGCCAGCTCTTGATTGACTCTACCTTGGATGGATCAACGTGAATCCCATCCTTGTTCACTACGTGGCCTAAGAAATGGACTTCACGAAGCCAGAAGTCACATTTTGAAAACTTGGCGTACAACTGTTCCTTTCGAAGGAGTTCCAAAATAAGCCGTAAGTGTTGCTCATGTTCCTCCCGACTCTTCGAATAGATCAGGATGTCATCAATGAAGACAATAACGAATTTGTCTAAGTAGGGCTTGCACACTCTATTCATCAAGTCCATGAAGACCGCTGGTGCGCTTGTCATCCCAAAAGGCATGACCAAAAACTCATAGTGGCCATAACGGGTTCTGAAGGCTGTTTTGGAGACGTCCTCCTCTCGGACTCTCAGCTGATGGTACCCTGATCTCAAATCAATCTTCGAATAGTAGCTCAACCCTTGCAGCTGGTCGAACAAGTCGTCTATGCATGGAAGAGGATAGCGATTCTTCACAGTCACCTTGTTAAGTTCACGATAGTCGATGCACATTCTGAAAGTACCATCCTTCTTCTTTACAAATAGCACTGGAGCTCCCCAGGGCGAAGAGCTAGGACGAGTAAAACCCTTATCCAAGAGTTCTTGTAGTTGCGTAGAGAGTTCTTCCAACTCTGATGGGGTAAGCGATAGGATGCTCGAACTATGGGTGCTGCTCCTGGAGCTAGCTCGATCTGAAATTCGACCTGACAATGAGGCGGTAACCCAGGTAACTCTTCAGGAAACACTTGAGGAAAATCGCGTACTACTGGAATATCCTCAATCTTTCTCTTTCTTCGATGTATCAGTAACGAGTGCTAAAACAACTGTGTGGCCCTTTCGTAAACACTTCTGAGCCTTCAAGAAGGATATGATGCCACTCACGACACCACTCTTGTCGCCTTGAACTTCAAGAGGTTCTTTGTCAAAACGAGGAATACGAATGATCTTCTCCTTGCATAGGATCTCTGCTTGTTGTTGAGGTAGCCAATCCATATCAATAACGATGTCGAAATCATCACAACGTTGGGGTCATTCCTATCATCATTCTGACCAATTTCGAACACTCGACCCCTGGCACCATTGCCGTCGTTATTACCCCCGTTGTTGTCTCCACTATTGTTCCCGTTTCCTTGGTTGTGGTTCTGATTCTGATTCTGGTTCAGTCGTGGGTAGCGTCTCATGAAATGATCTTTAGCACCACACTGATAACATCCCTTGTTATCCTGCTGTTGCTGCTGATTTTGTGGAGCTTGTGGCTGCTGTTGTCGGTTCTGGTTTGCAGGATGTGAGATTCTAAAACCTTTGACTCCATGACCAAGCTCGTTGCATCTCTGACAACGATCTCTGTTGCATTGCCCGCTGTGGTGCAAATTATAGCGATTGCACTTAGGGTGGTTTCCCCTGTATCCACCCTGACTTCGATTACCAAAAGACTGCTGACTGGGGCTCCTGTGCTGCGACTGAGACTGAACCGAAGTGGGACCCTTGCTCGAATTTCTATTACACTTGCGTTTGTTGTCACTGGGAGCACCCGAAGTAGTTGTAGCAGCATCAATACGCTTCGGCAGTTTGTTCTGTCCTATCGCCTGATCGGAGAGACGTTGAGCAAGACGAGTAATATCCTGAATAGTTGCAAGGTTGGCCTATGTCACATGACTTTGAATCTCTGGTACTAAGCCTTTGAGGTACAGCTCAAGGCGCTTGATGAGAGGATCCACCATTGTTGGACATAACACTGTCAATTCATTGGATCGTTTCGTGTACGCTTCTATCTCTGACCTTGTCATCTTCAGGTTTTAAGAACTCCACTTCCAGTTGCGGATGTCATCTCGACTACGGCATTCACGTTTGGATCAGTTCCTTAAGAATCATTCCATGGGGTAGCATTAGCAGTCGCCAGCCCCAGCATCTGAACTTGCGCGTTCCGCCGAGTTAGTGTAGTGTCTTCGAGAGTACCAGTGGCGTAATTCACCCTATGAGCCTCAAGGCATTCACACGTCTCTAAGACAAACTCGAGCTTTTCAAACCAATGGAGGAGTCCAACAGCTCCTTTAGTGCCACTGAAAGTATTAGGACGACAGTCCATGAACATCTTAAATGTGCATACAGGCGGCTGAGCGTTCTGACCTTGTTGCGCGAGGAAGAAACGACAGGGTTAAGTGCGAGAGTTGTGTCGTGGGAGTAGGATCTAACATCCTAGGGTAGGTTTGTAATAGCAGGTTATACCTCCTGCCTGAGCGGCTGCGAGTGTTGCCGTAACTTGTTCGTTGATAAGAGCCGTCAGCTGACTTAAGTTAGGTTCACACGTTCCTTCATGATCTCACATCGAAGGAAACACAAGTAGGAAAGGTGTCGCGAATGTGTGCAAGTGTGGAGTGACAGTAGGGAGCAAGCACAAATGTGTTTTCAAACTATAGTTGCTACGTTTATCTAAGCATACCATAAGCAAAGTTCTATGCAATCTAGCAAGTAGGCAATATAAAACGCAAACCATATCACCTAGAATGTCGAGCCTTGCACGTGGAGTGAAGCGTCGTTGTGGATCGTAGAGCACTGTACAGGTTATAGTCTGGTTTTAACAAAAAAGGTTTTCCTTTATTAAAACCAAGTTCTCTATAACCAATGGCTCTGATACCAATCTGTCACACCCCCAAAAATCCACATGCGGAGTATCACCGCTTGGAGGCGTGACTGACCAGGATCAAACCACTAATCATATTGAACAAGTAAATATTTAATGTAAAAGTCCAACCAACACGATTAATGTCCAAAACAAACATAGTTAAGTTATGAGCGGAAGCATAATGTTCAAAACCAAATCCGAAGTTTAATTATCCAAATGTTTAACATGGCACACAGCTGTCCATGTCCCACAACGACTCTTCCTTGTGCAAGCTCCAGCTAAGTACCTATAGACCTGCAAAGCATGTAGTAACGAGTCAACAACTAGTTGAGTGAGTTCACGTTTGGTTGTCCAGTTTATAGTTATTCCGAAAACACCGTTTGTTCTTTACCAGCTATCCAGCCGTGGGGGTTACCCCATAGTTCGAAAAACGTTTATTAGTTACCCGTTCTTACGTTGGCTATTCCAGCCCGGCTCTATGGCCGTGGGGGCTACCCCATGTTTAATTCACCAGACTCGTTACCATATCGACTACTAACGTTCGTCATGTTTAAGTGCCCTAACGTCTGTGTCTATCATCACTGACGTGCCATAGTCCATTAGTCCACGCCCGTCCTCTGCGGCACGGTGTGAGGTTTGTTAAACCTAATAGCGCTATTTAACTAATGACCCGTTCGCCATTGGCCTCGGCGATTAAGTCGATATAAAAGGAGGGACTTCGTTGATAGAGTTCTAGTCTAGTATAGTTAAATCCGTCTCATACTGGACGAGGAATCTATGTTCCTGATTACGTCTCAACCGGACGAGGAATCCCTATTCCTTAACCCATTCCCAACCCCTGGGAATCCCATGCTTTGTAACGGAGTGTGAACTCACCTTGGTTTGCTCGGCAGATTACACAGAAAAGTCAAGTCTAGCAGCTAGTGGTCAACCACATCCTAACATGGTTATCATACAAGTCAGGTTTTGGTGTCAAGTAGTGCACACAAGTATCACATTGATAATATACAAGAAACACATACGAAACATGGCAACATGCAACATCACGTTTAACAGTTATAACACATTCGAGATTGGGCTCAATAACAGTCGGCCCAACCCCTTGTGCGATCGGCATGACCTGTGCGATCCACAATGGGTTGTGCGATTGGAGAACTAACCCGACCCAAATAACATAAATAGTCTAACATATATGCGGCCCAAACAAACGAAGCAATTTAAATAATCTTGTGCGGTCCAGTTCGTCTTGTGCGACCGAATTTGGGCTTCAAGGCCCAACAATACAATACTTTGGTCTTGTGCGGTCCGGATCTCTTGTGCGACCCGGACGACTTGTGCGCTTGATATTAATTTCCGTTTTTCATGCATATCAGTTACAAACATTCAATAGTTTCCAAGTTTGTCATTTATCAATTAACACAATCACCGATTCTAACCCAAAATAATAGTATAACATGTTAATTAAGTTTCGAGAACTGATATGGAAATAAAAGGGAAAGAAGCGGCCCAATTACACAAAAGTTTGGTGAATTTATCGGTTCAATAGGAATCAGTCGCATATAACATATTGACCAGATTGTTCACGTGACCCTTCATACATACAAGTCAATAACCAGGTCAATCAATCACCGAAACAATATGATTATCATATATTAAGTTGAACATGCACTTAGATCTATCCAACTAAAAAGTAACCACATTTAACAAGCACATGCCATACTGACAATCACATGAAAGTATGATAACTATGGTTGAAAATCATGAAGGATCCTTAATACAATCAATTCAAGTCACAGACATATCGAATCATGCTTTCTACTTAGTTTATTTGTCACCAAACACCCCCCCATGTGCGATCCATAATGATCAGTCAATATCGATTAATGTGGAAACATAACAAATCACCATAATTATTATTCCTTCCTTATCACTTAGTCAACAACACCACCAGTAACCATGCAAACCCAAAACAACAATTATTGTTATAACCTAACATTTGACTAACTGCCATACCACAATCCACATTCAACCTTCATCATTACATACAGTAAATTTGTCACAGACACATACCAGAACCGATTGAACCATTAAGGATTATTAACAACTTATTATTGGTCAACATCATGTGCTACAACAATCACGATCAAATCAATGAATTTCTTAACACGATTACTCTATCATGCATCCCTATCCCTACCATCATTTATGTTACACACAAAACTCACAATCATGATCAATACCATATCAAGACGTATGCGGCCAAGAATAATCTTAACAACAATCAAAACAAGTACAAGAATACTAACCCTAGAATCGTGAAAGAAAAGAATGAGAGAAGAGACTTGCCGAGCACAAGAGCCTGCCGTCCCCTTTGTGTGTGTGTGAAATAGGATTTAGGGTTACTAATGATTCGGAGGGAGGTTGTATATTCGTACATATGTAATGCGTATGCAATGGGGGTCAATAGGCTGGGCCCTAGATCAGCTGGGCCGAGATTAGAGAAGGGCGGTTCAAGTTCAAGAGAAGTGGGCCGAGAGTGGTAAGTGGGCCAAGAGTGGTAAAGCCCAAAGGCTTGTGCGTTCGGGTTTCTATTGTGCGATCGGTTTATCATATATATATACATACATACATTCACATGAACACATATACTCACATAACATTCAATAACGTAATATTCCATTATATCATCCAATACACATAATCACATAAAGGTTACGTTACATTAAGGTACAAAGATAGGTTCGAAATGCGAGTTGTCACAGATACTTCCGAACTTCATGTCCCTATTTGGAATCTGAAGAAGGGTGATACTTTCTCAGATTGGCGTGTGTATCGGGACTAGTTGCAGGGGATATTTTTGCCAGGGGAGATTAAGTTTCAAGAAAGTCGGCTTCATGAGCAAACTTATCATGCCTACCTTGAGGAAGCTGCTTCTCATGCATCGACCACTCATCGCATAGTGCGTGAGTGGCATAGTATGCACAAGGAGTGGGATGCTTTCAAGGTGTCCAAGAAGAAAATTGCGGATGATGAAAACCGAATTTCCCAGTTGAAGGCTAAGCTGGAAGCTGATCAGGCCAAGTTTGAAGCTGATCGGAAAACTGAAGAGTGGTCCATTGCGGGCTGGAAGAGAAAAGCGGAAGCTAAAGCTGCTCTTCTTTCCGAGGAGCGCAAGAACTGGAAGAAAATATGTGAAAAAGATAACTCCGAAAATATGAATCTCCGCAATGTTTTCAATAATCTCAAAGCTGAGGTTGAGAAATTGAAAAAAGAGGACGCGGAGATTGAGAAGTTAAAGAAAGATAAAGCTGATGTTGAAGCTGCGCGGGATGAGGCGCGCTCACACATGGAGCAAAGTGAACAACGAGAGGTACAAGCTTGCGCCACCCTTTCTCTTAGAGATAAAGAGTTAAAAGAACTTACCGCTTTGCTTTCTGATCAGGAACAACTCAAGAAAGACCTGGAGCTTGCGCTTTTTGAGAAAACTGAAACCTCCCGCCGTTTAACTGAAACTGAGGAAAAACTAGAAAATTCTGAAACGGCGTGGGCCACAGCAGAGAGCAAGCTGGAACCTTTGAAAAGCGATATGTTATGGTTGAAAGAGCGTGGGATTGCCTGTGTAAGTTGCTTTCTTGTTTGTTTTCTTTGCGGGAATGCTTCGCTCCTCCTTATTTATTTTTCTTGTTTTTGTAGGTTGCTGAATCAGTGTTGAATTCTGAAGAGCTGGATAAGGCTGTTGCGCACTTGGTGGTTGCTGCGCGGAATGACGGGTATGCCCAAGGTTATGCGGAATGTTCACAGCATGTGAATTATGCTCTGAAGGTTGACTGGGATACCAGTAAATCCGCCATTATGGTGCCAATACTGGTGCCACCCTTGCAGCTTTAAAGACATAATTCAATAATTTGCAGCTTCCTGTTATGGACCTTATAAATGTTGCCTTGCAATCCGAAGATCATGTGGCGCAGTTGAAGGAGATTTTCCCTGATGAAGATGAAAATCTAACATAGGTTTCTGTAGTTGTATTGAACAATTACTGTAGTCTTTTTGGGATGTGTTATCCCTTTTTTTTGTTAATGCGCTGCCGCGCAAATAACTATAATACACTGTCGTGTAATTCGATGATTTTTGAAGGCGAGTTGGTGCGCCATGAATAGCATGATATGCGTTTTTTAGTTTACAATATTTTGCATGTGTACAATTACTTTGATCAGGTAAGGCGAATGAAGGTGGTATGAAGCTCATGTGTGAACGTGTGGTCTTGTGTGATGTAATCACTGACCGTTCATGAGACTTGTATTATATTTACCATACTGTTTTTGCACTTACCAAAAGAAATTGCATGCACTTTGTAATAAAAAACACAAAAATAATAGAAACTTTGTTGTTTATTCCGAGATAAGGCGCAGAGGCCGTTACAAAGTCTATTAAAAATAATTACATGTTTCTTAACTTACTCTATTTCCTGCATAGATTTGATAATTGTAGAATCCGCTTCGTTCTGCAGGGAGATCATAGGGTTGCTGCTTAGTTTTTCGCTTTTTTGCTCGGGCCTTCTTCGCCTCGAGTGATTTGATTAATCTCTTTGCGCACATTTTGTAGGAGATAAGTGAGCTCACCGCTCTTAAGTGCCTTTTCTATCTCGGTGCACAAAGAGATGCAGTTATTCGTAGTATGCTCGTTGTCCTTGTGGTATTCACAATACTGAGTCGGGTCTTGTCTGCGTTTGTTTTTCATGGGTGGCGGAGGTTTAAACTGGTAATCCTCTGTGCTTAGAACTTCCGCATGGGTTTTGGTTAAGGGAGTCCATTATCTCTCCCTATTCTCTTGCTTGGCTTCCCTTTGCGCGGTATGTTTGTTGATTGTGGTTCGGGCATCCTCAGATGCATAGTTCCCTGAGCTTGAATCACATCATCCCTTCTTGAATTTGCTCCCGCCATTAAAGCCTAAATCTGATGGTCGGTTGTGCGGTGGTGGCGGCCTGTTGTTGGTAAGATTCTTTTCTGTTTGTGCGTAGACCTTAGCCGCCGCCATCACTTTTTCCCAAATCTTCGGGAGTCCTTCCGTTCCGACAGGACTTTTATCATATCGTCGCACCTAACTGCATACTTAAATTACGCGCGAATCAGCTGTTCATGGACGTCCCCAATCTCAAGTACCTCCTTGTTATAACGAGTGATGAAATCTTCCAGACTTTTATCATCGTGGCGCCAAATGTTCATTACATCCGATGTGTCCCGGATTGATCGCCTTTGCTAGCTGAAATGAAATAGAAACTTGTCGCGCAAATCTTTCCACTGCGTAATTTTTCCAATGGGCAAGTTGTCAAACCATATTCTTGCAGCGCCTGCAAGGGTCTGAACGAAAAGGTGGCACCACATTGGAAGGGTCCAGCCTCCTACCAGCCCTGCGCTTGTAAAGACTCGCAAATGGTCGTCAGGGTCTGTCATTCCGTTGAACTTGCCTACGTTAGACAGGAGCTTTTCTTTCTCTAGCGGAGCCAGAGCAATTTCACTTATAAACATTGAATTCTCTGCCGCTTCAGCAGGACGATAGATCAGATCATAGTTGTGCTCAGCCTCCGGATTGTAAACTGCGCGTGGTCTACACTTGTTGTAATTTGGTTGCAATCGAGTGAATACACTAGCACTGTCCCCTTCTCGGTAAGTTCGATCATATTAACTGGTGTGGGTATTTCGCTGAGGACCCAACCTGGTGTGAACTGATGGTCTCCTATGAGGGTGTGACTCGTCTCGATACTCTCTTCGGTGATTTTCTGATTGAGTATACTCGTATCTCGAAGGAATTTCTAGAGTAAACCTACGTGTCTTCGATCTGAACTCGGGATGGACCAGCATGTTGAGAAACATGAGGTGCCGATGGTGTCCTGGAATGGGATACAGGTCTTCGTGGTTGTATTTGGGGGGCAGTTTGTGCACATAACTGCGTGTATACAGCATTTAATTCCCCTGAGATCTGACGTACCAGGAGATTGGGGTTTCTCCTGGAGGCATAATTGAGCTCGTAGGAATTTCCGGCTGTACCCCTGGGGTGATAGGTTCATTTGGATGATTATCGGCACACTGTATTTCGTTGTCATCTGACGCTTCTTCTACAAGACCGTCAACCTGGGTATTGTTAATGAAATTTGGCCGAGGGCCGTGTTGCTGATGAGTTGAGGTTTCTTCTATTTGCAAATGGAATCAACAAAGTGAATCAAAAAACGAGAAAAAATAGATGAAACAGATAGATAAGTGGGCGCCAATGAAGAAACACTAGATAAATGACCGGAATCAAATTATCTAGGGGGTTAGGTTCTACAAAAAAAAGGTGGTTTCCTCTCGCTTGATTCGAAGGGACAGATCTTCTTCTCCGGTGAACACTGCAAAATAGAACACCGGTAGCCTCGTCAAGGGGAGGACGGAGGTTCTCTCCTTGACCCGACTCCGGCGTGAGAATATGTATGTGTTTATGAAGAAGAAGAAGTATTGACGAAGTGAGTGTGACTTGAAGTTCATACCTGAAATACTCTCATATTTATAGCCGGGAGTTTGGGCGGGAAAACTCGTTACTGAAATATTAACGGAAGATGCTAACCCCGTTTATGGTTATTTTCCTTCCGTTAAATCTTTTGATCGGATCGTGGAAGCACACGGATCACGACCTTAATCAAAGGCTGGGGAATTGCCACGTGGAAAGTAGGCAAGTGGAGGTTTCTCTCCAATTTCATGTCATCATCATGATTTCGGGATGGCCTGGGGTGATGACACGTGTCCCAGACGGTTATAACCGCTTGGTGGTGCACGATTGAGTCTTCTAGAAGATTATTGCATTAATCCAGTGTGACTCCTTACTGTGTGGTACCAGCTTAGATAATATCCAAGTCTGGGTATTATTTGAGCGGAAATATTTGCTGGGATTTCTATCCCTCTGCTATAGGGGAATGGCACAAGGATTTGTTTATTTCCTTTTGGCGCGTGGGTGCTATCTTCTGTCTTTTTTATTAACCCTTTGTAGGACCAGTGCGCGGCCGCGCAAGGCCTAAAGAAGGTTGAAAGACGAGGTTGTGGAATGGTCCCAAGTACTTGATATGAGGTTTTTGGGACCTTACCCCTTCACATTGCTAAGGTGTCAGGCAACAATCACTGTGTTAACATAACATACAAGCATTCATCGAATAACACGTAGCATGCAATAACGGTTAGCGTGTAAATAGTGTTTGCATTGTGTGTAGATTGTGATTTAGAATAAGTAACGTATGTAACACCCAAAAGTGCGTAAAGAAAAAAGGGTTCGAGTATACTCACATATTGTGTTTAACAAGTAAACACTCTCTTGGATTGAAAGGAGCGCTGAGAGAGATTAGCCTGAATAGTTAACGATAGCATAAACGATAAGCGGCGCGTAAAACGGTGCAAAGTACCAAGTGTCGGATGGCAATCCGATCGGATGGGCACTCGATCGGATGTCAATCCATTCTGATGGTCATCCGATCGGATGGCTATTAGATTGGATTGAAATCATGTTTGGTAAGGATGTGTTTGTGTATGATGGCTTTGAAGTTTTCGTTGTAGCATCTTAAAAACATAGTAGTCTCCCTACCCTTCAGGTCGATCGATCGAACGGCCGTTCGATCGGATAGCGATCCGATTGGTAGGACACTTAGAGAGAAGAAGTTCACAGCAGGATTGTCACTCGATCGGATAACAATCCGATCGGGTGGCAATCCATTGGTTACTGACTATGCATTGAACATGTTGAAAATTGTTTAAGTGTTGAAGTTCCAAACGTCACATGGTCGGATGGTCGTTCGATCGGATGGCAATCCGATCGGACGGTAATCCGTTCGACGTTCAGCACCTTGAAAGTTTGAGAAAGTTTAAGTGTTGAATCCTCAAGTGCAATCCGACCGGATTGCGGTTCGATCGGATGGCAATCTGTGATCTTTACGGTAATGGTCTACTGATTTACGGTGAAGTTCACATGTCTTGTGTTTTGATCAAACAATGTCCTCTCCGACCCCGACCACATATGAAACACGGACGCCGGAGGACGTTGATTAGCAATCACCTCTTGCATGGTGCCTTCATAGGCCCAACCCGGTACATACGACTGCTCCGTATAATCATAAAACATTCCACCATGACCCTGACCATAACCACCTTGAACCACATTTTCACCAACATGCGGCGCGTCCGCATAGTCTTCATCTCCGCTCGGAACTACCTCCTCATCGCTCTCTGGCTCATCCGGCTCTCCCGGTAACAAATCTCGTGCATTCAACTTTAATGCCCTCCACCGTTGCCCTTCCGATTTCAACTTGTGATACCGCTCCGACTGAGTATACGTCCAAACATTCCCCAACTTATCCAATGTAAAAGGCTGATGCCTTTTCGTTGCTCCACGATCTTCGGAAGTTATCGCCTTCTGTTGCTTCATCAACCCCGTAATCATTCGACAGTACGGGACAATGTCTCTTCCATACTTGTTCCGACAGATCCATAAGTGGTTCATAATAAGGTAACGTATCGGAAAACACGGACCCCCGTGCATCAACGAATAAAGAACAGGCACTTCAGGAAACCTCACCTGTTCTTTATCTCCCCTCCTTGGAATAACATTGAGAAGACAGATTGTATGCAACAATTTAGCTTTAATTTTCAAATTCTTCCGGTATAGGATACCACTGTATCTACCGGGCAAGAACAATGCTGCCAACATGTCATTCCATCGCTGATGTTTCTCCGGCTTCACAAGAAGATCATCCAAAGTCGGTATCATATAATCGCGGGCTGGCAAACTGTCATACTTTCCGAGCTTCTTCAAGGTATCAAAAGACATTTCAACGGGAACTCCATTCACAACACCCGTCAGCTTCATATTCGATGGCCTGTCATACGTGTTGACCTTAAGCGTTGCCATCCACTCTTGGATTTCAGTGATAAACAAATTATTTTTATCTTTGTCAAAACAAGCAAGCGCCGACTCCCACCCTAGAGCCCGGAACTTGTTAAACACTCCAAACTGCCCAAACTCAGCTTCTCGAACATCCCTTTCACAAATAAAGGCTGCTGCCTTATTCTTCAACTTGTTCATGCAATCATTATACAACGTTGGCTGCCATGCCACGGGTTGTTCATCCAAAGGACCCGAGTCCCATTTTGGTTTTTCCGCCGGATCCAATTCCATCTCTTCTTCGCTTTCACTTTCATCCACTCTACCCAAATATTGTCTCTTCTTTGGTTGTTGTTCCGGCTGTTTGCCCTTCCCTTTTGAAGACGAAGACGAAGATGAACCCGCTCCCGTCTTTTCCTTAGTTCGTGCCATTCCTACACACATGAGAGCAAACAACACAACCAAAGAAACAAAATTAAACCCTCTTTTCAAAACATCCCCACACTTGCTTGTTATCATGGTTGTAAATGCTAGTGAACCAAAGATATATCAAGAATTTTCAAAACTTGGGCATGGTGTCTCTACAATGTAGAGATCCCCAAAAGTTCACTACCTTAATCACAAATCTTACATCTACAACCATTATCATGTTCAAATAAACAAATTCATAATTATCTCTCAAAACAAGCAAGTGGGTATGAGCAAGTAACCTAAAAAACCTTACTTTTCACAATGTAGCATCAAAATATACACAATAAGCTTTCATACCTTTGTTTCAAGATGCAAAAGTGCTTGTGAAACCGAAAACTCCAAAACCCCCAAATAATCTCGACTAGGGTTTCAAATTCAGGCCCTAAATCTGTGTTTTCTCTTAAGTTTCTGAGCAAAATCAGAATCTACGTGGAAAATTAGTCAAGATAGACTCTGATTTCACTTGATTTGAACAAAAATTGGTTGAGATATGAGGGATTGAAGATGGAGAAAGCTATGGGGTTTTGTGGGTTCTTGTGAAGAAGAAAATAGATAGTGATAGATGAATAAAGAGATGTGTGGCCAGGGTATATTCACGTGATAGTTTTTTTTTTTTTTTTTTTTTTTATACGGAAACAGAACGACGGATCAACATCTTGTGCGTACCGTAAATTACGGTCTGAGTAAACAACTTCAACTTTGGGAAATTATTGAAGAGGTATAGCGTGAATCACCGAATTGCCACACCTTACCATCCGCAAACGAGTGGGCAAGTTGAAGTGTCCAACCGTCAAATCAAAGAGATTCTCATGAAGACGGTAAGAACGGATAGAAAGGGTTGGTCGAGCAAGTTAGATGATGCTTTGTGGGCATACCGTACGGCCTACAAGACTCCGATTGGCACAACACCTTACCGGATGGTGTATGGTAAGGGTTGTCACTTGCCAATGGAGTTGGCGCATCGGGCACATTGGGCGATCAAGACAGTCAACGCGGATTACGATGAGGCGGGTAAGTTGAGAAAGTTGCAATTGAGCGAGATAGAAGAGATTCGAGATGAGGCGTACGAATGTGCATCGGCTTATAAGGATAAATTAAAGAAAGTGCATGATGCGAACATCCCCACACTTAACCGTTGCTTGTCCCAAGCAACTCATCAAATCAGTTTCAAAATAAGTGATCAAATTAAACCAAGCAAAAACAAGCAATTTTTTTACTAACCCCTTTTTAACACCCAACCAATGCACCCCTCTCTAAATCTCTCCTCTCGGCTACAAGTGAAAACTAGCAAAGATAAGCTAGACACACACTAAGCAAACGGGTGGTTGCACAATCATAAGCTTGTACTTAAATCGATCATTCTCCTAAAATGGGTCAAACATAAATGCAAATCAAAGGGGCTTTTAAGGTTGTAACGTGGCTAGGCGTATGGGTAGGAAATGGAATATATATGAAATAGCGAAAACTTGACCCGGTCTTTTCTTACACAAACAAACAACTATCGAACTTAACTACTATACACAAGATAACCAACATCACTTTTTTTTTTCATTGCTTTTTTTTTTCTCTTTTTTTTTTTTTTTTTTTTAAATTTTTTCAAGTAATACTTCCAACATACATCAAATAACATTACATACTACTACTAAACAATCACTAATCACTATAAAACCGGGTCAAGTTGGGTAAATTTTTAGGTAAGTAGCTAGGGGTAACAATTGATAAGCTTTTAAGGCACAAAATGGGCAACTAAATGTCCAAACCCCCCGCCCCTCTCACTACCGTGCTCATATATATAACTTATGAGGTCCAACCCCCCAAATCCCACACTCACTCACACCAACGACGAGGCTACCTAAATGCCCTTATCCTTTTTGCATTTATATCTAACTAAGGACTCAAATCGCATTCAAGCACAAGTTCTAATGCACCCCCACCCGTAGCCACTCTCATCAAAGATAGCATTATTTATATACAAGTGTGGCTACAACTCTCACCAAGAATGAAAAAGGTATCAAGGGTTGCCGGTGCACCAACTTGGGGTTAATCTAGGGTGTTCAAATTTTCACATTGTTTCACTTGGCTCAAAATTTTTCAAAATCTTAAAAATTTCCCCCCATCCCCACACTTGGGATACATTGACCCCAATGTATGGTTTTGAGAGGTTTTGATCACTAAAAACCTTTTCACATCAACAAAAACGCTTCTTTACTCAAACCCCAAATTTCTTTTTGTACTTTTCATTTTATAATTTTTTTTTTATTTTTTATGTTTTTCATCTTTTTAACATAGACACCACCACTCAATCACCAACCCAAACACAACATATCAAAACACCACCCAACCTCCCAATCCTTAAACAAACAACTATCAAATATGCACAAAATATACAAAGCAAAACTAACAAACTGACACACGAAGCGCACTACTCCCCGGCAACGGCGCCAAAATTTGACGTGATTGTCGTGGGTCACGCAAATTTAATCCCCAAACAACTATAGATAGTGGTAATAGGGTATCGAACTCAGGGAGTATGTGGAAAATGTGTCGATTGTATAGCTTTGTACTTAAATTAATATTAAACTAAATTGCAGAAATTAACTTTCAAGAATTTGGATTGTTGTTTTAGAAAACTAAATTAAAAAATAATTCAAGTCAAAGTTGGTTGTAAAACAAATTAGGAGAGAACAATGATCATCTTAGGTTTCAGTTTCTTTTAACAATTGTGTGTAATTCCCACTAGAAAGAGTTACATAGACATAACTCGTGTATAGATGATTGAAGTGATAAAAGGGGACAAAGTACTCGGATTATATAAACGCGAGGTTGTTTCCCGATGACCAATTAATCAATAACCAACCCTAACCCTTCCCGTGATATCTCGATTGCCAACGGCACCAAGAACGTACGATTAAGACTAGAAATTGCACTATCGATTAACAAGTTACAAGCAATCAAACATACACCATGACATTCAAGCAACGCAAGTTATCATTCAAGAAATTCAGGAATAAAACACACAAAAGTTCAAGAAACATTCACCTAAGATGATCACCGTAGAGTTTAGCCGGACATGGCTCGGTGAATCATCATCATAATCAAACCAATGTTCATATGAATCGAAAATACAAACCGGATGATAGAAATTGTTCCCAACCAAGCAAGATCAAGCAAAATCGCCCCTAGTGTGTCCAATAACCGTCCAATGATGAGAATAATGAAAAGACACCCCAAAAACTAACTTAAATGTGGCAGTTACGGATTGGCTCGCTGAAACCACCGTAAATTACGGCTCCACCGTAATTTACGGTGGACTTAAAAGTGTTACGGCGCATGTCTTCTGATTTACGGCAGCTTCAGATGAGTAACAGGTCTACCGTAAATTACGGTGAGACCGTAATTTACGATAGTGACCTGAGTTTTCTTCTTTGTTTCATCTCTTGTTCCACGCTCGACCCGTTCCACTCCAATACTCTCCAAAGCTGCGTTTTATCCACTTTAAGCTCCCTAACCGCACCTGAAACATAGACAAGAGTAGTTATCTAATTCAAGATAATTACACGATTAAGTGAAGGATTTTTATGTCTTTTAACATGATTAAGGGTTGTCCAATGGACCACCCGTCACAATCCAATCGGACGGCAATGCGTCCCGCGACCGGATCGTGTTGCTAACTTGAAAATTTGTTAAGTCTTGTGGTTTGCTCGAGACGATAGGACAACGTGTTAAACAACAGAAACCCCATCAAAACCCAGGTGATCCGATAGAACAGGAATCACCCTAGTCCGGTCAGTTCACTATTCGAGACGGTTGTTTATGTATAACCCGAAATTGTTTGTCTCTTGGATAGAATTCAGATTTTGAACCAATACATCACTAAGAAAGAGTAGAAGATCAGAACGAGCTCCGATTCTATCGGTTTTGAGTGCATTAAGTGTAAAAGAGTTGAAAAAAGGTTAGAAAACCATCTTTCAATCCTTTTAACCATGAATATGTGTAGATCTATGTGAAAACATTGTTTAATCTTGTGGAAATCCTTCAGATCTGAGTTGTTCTTGGTTGAATGAAGCTAAATCTTGAAGTTCATAAGAACTCCATGATGACATCATCCTAGAACACCTCAAATCCATTGATTTCACGGTTAAAATATAAGATTCAAAGGTGAAAATGATGAAAAAGATGAAGGAGTGTGTGTAGATCATAGAAGTACAAGATTTAGGTTGAAAACTTACAAGAATCGCGAGAAATCGAGGGAAAAAGAGTGCTTGAGTGCGACTGGTCGAGTAGAGGACCTGTCACATCACAAATGATGTGACATGAGGGTATTTATAGGGTTTCCAAAAGAGGAAAGCGCGCAGGGTTGGATTGGTCACCGATCGGATGGCAACTCGATCGGATGGCAATCCGATCGGATGGCTACTCGATCGGTTGGCCACTCGATGCAGGTGTCCGGAGCGTTGGGTTTTGTCATTCCAATTCATGTGTTGAGCGTTGCGGTTCGTTTTGTGCGAGCGATGCGATAGATTAATAATAAACAACAATTACTATATCTAACATACAATCATCATAGTTAACTGGCGTTTACCATTTGCGATTCAGTTGCGATAGAGTTGCGATTGCGTTTCGATTAATCACCACAACAAAAACATAAATAAACATGCACAAGTAACACATAAATAGCACCCACACGTAAAACAATATCCAGAACGCATAATTCAGGTTGCGAATGCGATTGCGACGTGATAAGCGATAAAGCGATAAAACATCGATAAAACCTCGATTATTGTGACACCTGTGTCACTGCGACCATCAAACAAATACCAAATTAATGAAATATTGTGTTTCATACTTGGGATTTGTATAAATTTGTGTATCGTTTGCACATATCAATTCTTGTTCGATTTTGGGCTTCAAATCGCTTTCTGGAAGGTTATACGCGATCTGATGCATAAATATAACCAGTTTAATGCAACAAACACTCCGGAACAGTGACATAGTCTTAACATACCTTAAATAACCTTTACAAAACTTAGAAATAAGTTTTGGATGATTTGGTATGCCGAAATCAAGTTTATTCGCTTACAGGGACTATTTTTGACAAACTGGGAAAGTATGCCGATTTGAGCTGTAACAAACATTCCGGAACTTGATCATAAGTTAAATATACCCTAAATATCCTTTACATAGCTTAGAAATAGGCTTTGCGGTGTTTTGTGCGCAAAAATAAACTTTCTTGATCAATAGGGACTAAAAGCGTCAAAAAGTGCATACATTTGCATTTTCGCGCATATCTTACATTCTGAATACATCCGGACATCCAAAAATTTATGTAATCATTAAAATATTTTATTTTAGTGATTGGCATGAGAAAAATCCATTTGTCGCGTAATTTGGATCGTTTTTCTCGTTCATTCGTGTTTCGTCGTAATTAACCGAATAACGTGATCGTACGGCCAAACGAACTGACATCCGGCATATTTTTGAGCATGTTTCATATCCCTTATGTTTAGGTATCATTGTAGAGCCTTGAAAAAGTCTTAACGGGCCTCCAACGCATTAAAAAGGGCCTTAGAAGCATGCAGGGACCACTTCTGCAATTTCTGAAAGTTGTTTGCTGAACAGAAGCTCAGGTGGCCCGCGTAAGACCCCCCCTTACTCTTACGCGTCCCACCTAAAACTGTCAGACCTGCAAAAGCCATTTTCCAGCCTGTTTCTAGCTGTTCCAACTGATTTGGTGGCTTGCAAATGGTATTTTTGAACCTATGGGCTTGTTTTCAAGTGCCCAAGGTATTACAAATCAGGGGGTACACATGTAAGGCCCGGATTAAAGCTTGTTTTTCAAGAAAACGATCCTAATGGTTCTTGTTTTCCTATAAATACCCCCACCCTCTTTGTTCAAAACCCACATTTGATTCTGAGATTTCTCTAAGTTGGGGTGTTTTATCACTTCATACCTGAGAATACTTGGAAATCAAATCTCTTTGGACCCTCTGTAAGTTCTCCTTCGTTCTTTTATGCGTTTTTAGCTTAAAAGTCAAACTGCGTTTGACTTTCTGCATTGACCAGTTTATGGTCAATGTGAAGTTCGTTTGAACTTCATAACGTGAGCGTAATCACGATGGTTATAGTCCCTAGTGACTATACCTACTGATTACCACGTTATATAGGCTTAGTGACGAGTCGTGGTTTCGGCCAAAATGCGTATTCTTACGTATTTTGTAACCAAACTACTTTTGGGTATCAAGACCCTTTGTATTGATATCAAACTTGTTTTCAAACCTTGTTAAACATGTTTAACTCGTCACTTTTAGATTTGTGCTTATATAGGGTCGTAAGGTAAGCGATCTAAACAATCGCTTATACTTTCGAACCCGACCCGTTTGGTCGATCAATAGGATCCGACCAAACACATTAGGTGACCATAGTTGTATAGGGAATAACCTTCCGAGGTTATACCTTATGGTCACATCGTTTAAGTAGTTGTATGATAGGTAGTTTATATGCCTTAGGTAAATGACCAAAATACCCTTTTTGTGTCAAAATTCATTTTAAGCATATGTAACATAACTTTTGACACCTAAACTGATTTGGCAACAATATTAGACATGTTAAGGCATATTTTACTTGTCATAGGACTAGTTAGGCGATCCAAACGCGTTTTACACAAACGACGCGTTAAAGTAGCATAAGCTACCTAAACGTGTCGTAATGGGTCAAAAGCACTTAGGATAGGTTCCGTTTTAGTATGTAGGCTTTGTTAAACCATATTGCATGAGTTCTTACATAGTTACCTACATTAGGTCCGTTTATTTACATAGTTACCTACATTAGGTGTCGTTTGATTCCGTGATCCCTCTAGCTTTGCTTGGTTGTTGTTCAAGACATCTAAGGATCCCAAGTGAGTACATAGTCCCCTCTTTTACTGTTTTCAACTGTTTTGGGGTGGAACACATGTGACTACTTGTTACTTTCATGCTTTCCATGTTTTCATATCATATACTTGCTATGTTCATTAGTACACTATTAGTTTTGCTATGTATGTTCACTTAACATGCTATGTATGTTCACTTAACATGCTAGCCCATTGTTTTACATTTTGAACTATTCGAACCATTTGTAACCATTTGATGTATGTGAACCATTGGTAACATTTGATATATGTGAACCATTTGTAACCATTTGATTGATGTCAACCATTTGTAACCATTTGATATATGTGAACCATTTGTAACCATTTGATATATGTGAACCATTTGTAACTGTTTGAACCGTTGGGTTAGGGAAGTGATTAGGTAACGGGGCGAGTGCAATGTGTTAAAAGCATGGTGGATACGCCGCTAGTACTTCCTAAATATAAGTGCATTTAACACATTATATATCATTGCGTTATCTAGATCACTTGGGCGAACGATTTTGAAACGATGTCACACAATGATGTTTTCTGAATAATATAACCATAAGAGTTTTATTAACGAGTTTCTACGAGATGTTTTACAATTTGATTTAATAAAAAAAATGTTTTGAAGGTAAGAATCATGGCTACGAGATTTTATAAATCATATCCAACTTGATTTGAGTTGGTTAATTATGTCGCAATACTATACTTTTCAAAATAAGTTTTTAAATAAGTATTGCAACATGTAAAACAAGCCATGAATCTGACAATCATATAAAACCTATGTACTCGTCGACATTTTATGCTGACGTATTTTCACATGTGTTTCAGGTACCATAGTTGATGATGTTTGATGATGATATTTGTGTACGCTCACATAGGAAAGGACGAGGCCTTAGTGACTTAATAACAATGGAAGTCTATTTGTTCATGTTTTGTTTCTAATTCCAATGTAATGTAATACATTTAATTCAATAAAACGAAACTGTTTAATCCATGGTTGTGAAACAATGATTCTGTTACAACACTCCCCGACGTTTCCGTCATGTTTTGTTGTTTTACGTGGTCAGGGCGTGACAAAAAAGTTGGTATCAGAGCTAATGGTTATAGGGAATTAGGTTATTAGTAATGCTTTGACCTATACTATAACCTTCCTAGGACCCTAACGCGAGTTTACTTACGTTTAGTCATAAAACAATACCGTTGCCTATCTTTAGGCAGCAACCACAATAAGAACACAAAATTCGAATCTACTTTGAAAATTAATCATTTGTTCTAGGATGATTTATTATAAAGTTTCGAACCTTCAAAGTTTTCAAATTCTCGTCAAAGTTCAGGGCTACATAATGTGAACACGTGCAAACTGGAAGGGTGGGTGCCTGTACCCTGAGCTTTCTATCTAAGGCTAGAGTGTTCGTATAAATCCGCAATATCGGACCTGTCACTCTTACCTGGGAACTCTTGGGGCGAGTGTCCACTTATGGGCGAGCATGTCTTCGCGATACATTATAAGGACCTATTTACTTTGATTCAGCCTTTGTGTGTCGTTTGTTTGCTTTGTTGTTCAAACAAATGACCATCACCCATATTTTTGGTTGGTAATTGTAACATCCTATTCTTACCCAATGCCATTTCATTTGTTTTCTCTCTTGTTTCCCCTTTTTAGAATGCCTCCACGACACGAAAATCAGGTACCTATTGAAGAGCTGGCAGCTGTCATTACGCAGCAAATGACTGCTACAATCCCGAACATCGTTGCTCAATGTAACCATGCTCTCAACAACAATAATTCCCCCTGCAACTTCAAGACATTCAACTCGGCTAAGCCATCAAAGTTTTCTGGGTCTCAAGGAGCGACTGCACTTCTGCAATTGTTTGAGAGAGCACCTTCAAGCATGTTCAATGCCCAAATGAGCGAAAGGTAGAATTCGCATCTAGTGTCTTTGAGAAACGAGCTTTGACATGGTGGAATGGTGTGATGAGAGATAGGGGTGCCGATGTGGCACTGGCACAAACGTAGGAAGAGCTTCGAGCTCTGATGATGAAGGAATTTTGTCCTCGTCACGAGATCAGGGCCTTGGAAAGGGAATTCGACGATCTTAAGCAAGATAGCGGTGAGCATCGAGCCTACACGGATCGTTATGAGGAGTTAAGTCTATTATGCCCAAATATGGTTACGCCTTTGGATAAGGCAATCGAAAAGTACATTGATGGCCTCCCTGACCCAGTACAAGACATTGTGACTGGTAGTAACCCCACTATAGTTAGGCAGGCCATTGAGCTATCTGCTACCTTGCCTGAATCTCAAATCAGGAAAGGTAAACTTTTTCTGAAAAGGTGATAAGAAACCAATCGAGGAATCGAAACCCAAAGAAGAACAGTCTGGATCCTCCAAGAAGTCAAAGAAGTGAAAAGCTTCCCAGAACTTCGCCATGGTTGCTCACAATGATCAAGCTGGCCCCAACCAACCAGCTCAACACCCTGCTAGGAAGCCATACAACGAAACTGCACCCTTGTGCAACCAATGTAACCTTCATCATCATGCTAGTGTGAAGTGCTGCAAATGCCAAATTTGTGGACTTATAGGTCATACAACAAGAGTTTTGCCAAGCTGTAGTTGCACCAAATAAAGCTGACAACAATCCTGCTCAAGCTCGTTTTCCACCAGGTTCTTGCAACAACTGTGGCGAGATGGGTCATTTCCGAAGAAATTGCCCAAAGCATGCTAATGCAAATCCAGCAGAGGGATGAGCATCTGACCGACTAGAAGACAACACCGTTTAGAAATAATCACGTCTTATGTATTATTTTCTTTTGTTGTCAAGGTCCATAAAACAGTTGTCATCGTTGTTTATAAATAAACCTTTTATTTACATTGCAATGTATTTATGTGGTTGCCTGTATAAACAACATATCCCCTACAATACCGACAATCAGGGAATCGTATTCCTTGAAGAACAGACTACCCCCAAAGTTCTTCCACTTTATGATCTCTTGCGTTTTCCACGAAAATCCAAAGTACCCGTTTCTTCCAAGGAAACGAAGTACAAGGCGCAAGTTACAACTCTGAACGAATACCCAAAGTACCACTATAAATCCTTAATAGGGTACCTAAGGGTATTTCCGTAAGTCCTAAAATTGTTGTATACCTTAATTTGAATATTATGTTTCTTTGAAAACAAAATCGAATTTTTGGAAGATCATCCTATCATCATAGATAGATTCTTGAAAATGATTAAAGTGCCAAATGAAATCCACGGATTAGATTCCTGGTGTGCTTTAAATATCCGTGTCCAAAGATAACAAATTAAAGGTCAAGTTAAACAATTATGTGATTATGTGCTTATGTGTTCCCTTTATGTTCTTGTGTGATCCAAATTTTTGTTATCCAAATTCTCGTAGAATTTTCCATATCTTCGTATAAGGGATTCATAGTAGGATATCCAAAGGTACTACCTTAAATCCTTAATGGGCTTCTACGTAATACTTAAGACCCTTGGATTATAAAGTACTATTCCATAATTAGACCCCTTGAGTGGTCTAGTTAAACAGATTGATCCAAAAATCTGGTTAGGAATACCATGTGATGATATAGCTGAAAAGACTCCTTGGCGGTCTAATTAAAGAGATCATTTGTCGATCTAATTAAAAAGGACCCTACGGTAGTCTAGTCACACTCATCATAGGTTTGATTTTCGTCCCCTTCACATTACAAAACGAACTGTGCCGACTGTGCGAGGAATTACGTAATTATGGATGCATACATAATTATGGAATTTAGTGCACAGAAACCATAGCAAGTTTTGTCATGTGTCTAGAGTTGACTCAATTCATTTCCATTTCTGAAGAATACCCATTGAGGAAAATGACTCATTCTGTTCATTTTCGTTTCTGAAGAATATCCATCGAGGGAAATGAATAACCTTGATTCTTCTTTCATTTCCATTTCTGAAGAATACCCATTGAGGAAAAAGACTCATTCCATTCATTTTCGTTTCTGAAGAATATCCATCGAGGGAAATGAATATCCTTGATTCTTCCTTCAGCTCCATTTCTGAAGAATACCCATTGAGGAAAATGACTCATTCCGTTCATTTTCGTTTCTGAAGAATATCCATCGAGGGAAATGAATATCCTTGATTCTTCCTTTATTTCCATTTCTGAAGAATACCCATTGAGGAAAATGACTCATTTCGTTCATTTTCGTTTCTGAAGAATATCCATCAACGGAAATGAATATCCTTGATTCTTCCATCATTTCCATTTCCGAAGAATACCCATTAAGGAAAATGACTCAATCCGTTCATTTTCATTTCTGAATAATATCCATCGAGGGAAATGAATATCCTTGATTCTTCCTTCATTTCCATTTATGAAGAATACCCATTGAGGAAAATGACTCATTCCGTTCATTTTCGTTTCTGAAGAATATCCATCGAGGGAAATGAATATCCTTGATTCTTCCTTCATTTTCATTTCTGAAGAATACCCATTGAGGAAAATGACTCATTCTGTTCATTTTCATTTCTGAAGAATATCCATCGAGGGAAATGAATATCCTTGATTCTTCCTTCATTTCCATTTATGAAGAATACCCATTGAGGAAAATGACTCATTCCGTTCATTTTTGTTTCTGAAGAATATCCATCGACATAAATGAATATCCTTGATTCTTCCTTCATTTCCATTTCTGAAGAATACCCATTGATGAAAACGACTCATTCCGTTCATTTTCGTTTCTGAAGAATATCCATCGAGGGAAATAAATATCCTTGATTCTTCCTTCATTTCCATTTCTGAAGAATACCGATTGAGGAAAATGACTCATTCCGTTCATTTTCGTTTCTGAAGAATATCCATCGAGGGAAATGAATATCCTTGATTCTTCCTTCATTTCCATTTCTGAAGAATACCCATTGAGGAAAATGACTCATTCCGTTCATTTTTGTTTCTGAAGAATACCCAACGAGGGAAATGAATATCCTTGACTTTTCCTTCATTTCCATTTTGAAGAATACCCATTGAGGAAAATGACTCATTCCGTGCATTTTCGTTTCTCAAGAATATCCATCGAGGGAAATGAATATCCTTGATTCTTCCTTCATTTCCATTTCTGAAGAATATCCATTGAGGAAAATAACTCATTTCGTGCATTTTCGTTTCTGAAGAATATCTATCAAGGGAAATGAATATCCTTGATTCTTCCTTAATTTCCATTTCTGAAGAATATCCATTAAGGAAAATGACTCATTCCGTGCATTTTTGTTTCTGAAGAATATCCTTGATTCTTCCTTCATTTCATTTTCTGAAGAATATCCATTGAGGAAAATGACTCATTCCGTGCATTTTCGTTTCTGAAGAATATCCATCGAGGGAAATGAATATCCTTGATTCTTCCTTCATTTCCATTTCTGAAGAATACCCATTGAGGAAAATGACTCATACCGTTCATTTTCGTTTATGAAGAATGTTCATTAAAGGAAATGGCAGGACTACGCCTTGCATATCTTTGATGATTATTTAACACAACGTCACAGGCAGACACAAACGAATAAATTTCGGGACGAAATTTCCTAAAGTAGGGGAGACTGTGACACCTGTGTCACTGCGACCATCAAACAAATACCAAATTAATGAAATATTGTGTTTCATACTTGGGATTTGTATAAATATGTGTATCGTTTGCACATATCAATTCGTGTTCGATTTCGGGCTTTAAATTGCTTTCTAGAAGGTTATACGCGATCTGATGCGTAAATATAACCAGTTTAATGCAACAAACACTCCGGAATAGTGACATAGGTTTAACATACCTTAAATAACCTTTACATAACTTACAAATAAGTTTTGGATGGTTTGGTATGCCGAAATCAAGTTTATTCGCTTACAGGGACTAATTTTGACAAACTGCGAAAGTATGCCGATTTGTGCTGTAACGAACATTCCGGAACTTGATCATAAGTTACATATGCCCTAAATATCCTTTACATAGCTTAGAAATTGGCTTTGAGGTGTTTTGTGCGCAAAAATAAACTTTCTTAATCAATAGGGACTAAAAGCGTCAAAAAGTGCATAAGTTTGCATTTTCGCGCATATCTTACGTTCTGAATACATACGGACAACCAAAAATTTATGTAATCATTAAAATATTTTATTTTAGTGATTGGCATGAGAAAAATCCATTCGTCGCGTAATTTGGATCGTTTTTCGCATTCATTCGTGTTTCGTCGTCATTAACCGAATAACGTGATCGTACGGCCAAACGAACCAACATCCGACATATTTTTGAGCATGATTCATATCCCTTATGTTTAGGCATCATTGTAGAGCTATGAAAATGGCTTAACGGGCCTCAAACGCATTAAAAAGGTCCTTAGAGGCATGCAAGGACCATTTCTGCAATTTCTGAAAGTTGTTTGCTGAACAGAAGCTCAGGAGGCCCGCATAAGACCCCCCCCCCTTACTCTTACGCGGCCCGCCTAAAACTGTCAAACCTGCAAAAACCATTTTCCAGCCTGTTTCCAGCTGTTCCAACTGATTTGGGGGCTTGCAAATGGTATTTTTGAACCTATGGGCTTGTTTTCAAGTGCCCAAGGTATTACAAATCAGGGGGTACACATGTAAGGCCTGGATTAAAGCTCGTTTTTCAAGAAACGATCCTAATGGTTCTTGTTTTCCTATAAATACCCCCACCCTCTTTGTTCAAAACCCACATTTGATTCTGAGATTTCTCTAAGTTGGGGTGTTTTATCACTTCATACCTGAGAATACTTGGAAATCAAATCACTTTGCACCCTTTGTAAGTTCTCCTTTGTTCTTTTATGCGTTTTTAGCTTAAAAGTCAAACTGTGTTTGACTTTCTACATTGTCCAGTTTATGGTCAATGCGAAGTTCGTTTGAACTTCATAACGTGAGCGTAATCACGATGGTTATAGTCCTTAGTGACTATACCTACTGATTACCACGTTATCTAGGCTTAGTAACGAGTCGTAGTTTCGGCCAAAATGCGTATTCTTGCGTATTTTGTAACCAAACTACTTTTGGGTATCAAGACCCTTTGTGATATCAAACTTGTTTTCAAACCTCGTTAAACATGTTAAAAGCATGTTTAACTCGTCACTTTTAGATTTGTGCTTATATAGGGTCGTAAGGTAAGCGATCTAAACAATAGCTTATACTTTCGAACCCGACCCGTTTGGTCGATCATTAGGATCCGACCAAACACATTAGGTGACCATATTTGTATAGGGAATAACCTTCCGAGGTTATACCTTATGGTCACTTCGTTTAAGTAGTTGTATGATAGGTAGTTTATATGCGTTAGGTAAATGACCAAAATACCTTTTTTTGTGCCAAAATTCATTTTAAGCATATGTAGCATAACTTTTGACTCCTAAACTGATTTGGCAACAATATTAGACATGTTAAGGCATATTTTATTTGTCATAGGACTAGTTAGGTGATCCAAACACGTTTTACGCAAACAACGCGTTAAAGTAGCACAAGCTACCTAAACGGGTCGTAACGGGTCAAAAGCACTTAGGATAGGTTCCGTTTTAGTATGTAGGCTTTGTTAAACCATATTGCATGAGATCTTACACTCATTTGGTTTACGAACCCTCATGCTACCCGATCCTCCAATTAGGTCCGTTTATTAACATAGTTACCTATATTAGTTGTCGTTTGATTCCGTGATCCCTCTAGCTTTGCTTGGTTGTTGTTCAAGACATGTAAGCATCCTCAAGTGAGTACATAGTCCCCTCTTTTACTGTTTTCAACTGTTTTGGGGTGGAACACATGTGCCTACTTGTTACTTTCATGATTTCCATGTTTTCATATCATATACTTACTATGTTCATTAGTACACTATTAGTACATGATTTCATTATGTTTTGCTATGTATGTTCACTTAACATGCTGGCCCATTGTTTTACATTTTGAACTGTTCGAACCATTTGATGTACGTGAACCATTGGTAATCATTTGATATATGTGAACCATTTGTAACCATTTGATTAATGTGAACCATTTGTAACCATTTGATATACGTGAACCATTTGTAACCATTTGATATATGTGAACCATTTGTAACTATTTGAATGGTTGGGTTAGGGAAGTGATTAGGTAACGGGGCGGGTGTAATGTGTTAAAAGCATGGTGGATACGCCGCTGGTACTTCCTATATATAAGTGCATTTAACACATTATATAGCGTTGCGTTATCTAGATCACTTGGGCAAACGATTTTGAAACGATGTCACACAATGATGTTTTCTGAATAATATAACCATACGAGTTTTATTAACGAGTTTCTACGAGATGTTTTACAATTTGATTTAATAAAACAAATGTTTTGGAGTTAAGAATCATGGCTACGAAATTTTATAAATCATATCCAAGTTGATTTGAGTTGGTTAATTATGTCGCAATACTATACTTTTCAAACTAAGATTTTTAAATAAGTATTGCAACAGGTAAAACAAGCCATGAATCTGACACTCATATAAAACCTATGTACTCGCCGGCATTTTTATGCTGACGTATTTTCACATGAGTTTCAGGTACCATAGTTGATGATGTGTTTTTTGATGATATTTGTGTACGCTCACATAGGAAAGGACGAGGCCTTAGTGACTTAATAACAATGGAAGTCTATTTGTTCATGTTTTGTTTCTAATTCCAATGTAATGTAATACATTTAATTTAATAAAACGAAACTGTTTAATCCATGGTTGTGAAACAATGATTCTGTTACAACACTCCCCGACGTTTCCGCCATGTTTTGTTGTTTTACGTGGTCGGGGTGTGACAATTATTAACAAGTACTCCACATAATACAACTAAAGCAAATAAAATAAAGATTCGATTACAAGTCAAAGGAGTCAAAACAGTAGTTAAGCAAGGAGTGGCAGATCGCAATTAGCAATCTTTTCTTCCTTTGACTTCAATCTTGACTTTGACTTTGACTTTCGAAACACGGGGTGTTACATTAATGGTTTGCAAGGCCATTAATATGTGTGACGTGACGCAGGAAGGCTCAAACCTAGCAAATTTTGTCTCCGGGAATAAGACATAGTCACCTCATGGGCCAAACCCCGGTTCACATGGGTGTGGGCTCGCTACACCCAAATAGATCCATCACTCATGTCCCTCGGTCCTACAACGAGGATTAATGGTCTTAAGCGTTATACCCACCACTCACATGATCTATCAGTACCTTTCCTTAGCTAACCATACCACGTGTATTCGTTTGTAAACAGTTTGTAACATGTACTTCACCCCCGAAGTTATAAAACCGAAAACAGTTAAAAGAAAAGGGGGAACATGAACTCACGGTTTTGCGTTCTTCGCAACCAACGGTAACTCAAAGCTCCTTCGGGTGTACACGACTACCTACAACGTACTAATGTTTATTAGACGAGCGGGTCGTGCCTTGACTTTGTATTAGTTAGTGTCTTTGAGTTACGTTTCTTTGTGTCTTCAATATTATTCCAAGTTATATAATTATTTGTTAAAATACTAAATATTTTAACTTAAATTATATTTATTAAATTTTGGAATAATTGTTAAAACAATATACTTTAACTTGATACCTTGCAAGTATTTATATATGTATTTCCTTCGCAAGGATGGGTGTATTTGTATCTGTATTCTTATACTTGTATATTTTTGCCATGTATCGGTGTCGAATTCCGGAGTGTACTTATACGTATGAGAATACGTATTTTCTTGTAATTGTTAAGTTTCTTATACTTAATTTTGTATAAGTTTTTCCGGAATAATATCTCTAGTAAAAATACTTTAATATATATTTCCAAAATATAAATTTTAAGAAATATTACTTAGAAAAATTATTTATAATTTTTCCCTTGGCAAAAATTTTTATAAATCTCAAAAATAATATATTTCCAAGTCTTAACTTAGAAAATATATATAAATCCATTTTTCTTCCAATAACAATGTATTTCAAGTTTATTTAAGAAAATACAGTTTCTCCCAAAAATAATGTATTTCATGTTTGTTTGAGAAAATATATATTTCTTTCAAAAATAATATATCTTCAAAAATTTCAAGAAAATATATATTTTCATTTGACAAAAATAATATATTTTCTCCTTGTCAAAAATATGATATAGTCTTGTAATAATTGTAAAAATCATATTTTTGTTTCCTTGGTGTCCAAAATATTATTTACCAAAAATATACTTGTGAATAAATTTTCCGGAATATTTTTGTGAGTTATATTCCTTTGTTAGGTTTCACCAATATTTTGTGTATTCTTTGTATATTCATATTCTTGGAATTTTGATAATATTTTGGATTGTAATTTTTGGTATTTTGATGAGTTATATTATTTCAAGTTCTAAAATAATATAACTAATACACTTAATATACAAATAATCACACACATGGTGACTTCTAAATATATATTTCCTAAATACATATTTAGTCACTTTTATTTATAAAAACCAACCTCCAATATTTATAATTTTTGTAACAAAATTTATGGCAAACTTTATGTGAAAAATCCATGGTTTGAAATACACTTGTAAATATTTGTTTAGAAATATTTTTCTAAGTGTTTAATTTTTAGAAATTTTTTTCCATAGTTTCCCCTAAAAATGGAGGTTTCCATGCCTTGAAGGCATATCATTTTCTTTTTTAAACCAACACAATCAATCAACAATAAACAATAAACAATCTACACTTACCAATTTTGCCACTAACAGGCATAAACTACCACTTCATGAACTTGAAAATTTTCAAAAATTTGTAGTAACTTACTAGTGTATTTAGTAAGTCTTGTTACCCTTTAAAGTGTGGTTGATTCTTTTAAAAACTTCATTTTTAAAGAAGATGATTCTTTACAACTTGTAGTCACATTTTCTAAAAAAGTTTCTTCATGAATTTTTCTTGTTACACATGTGTTTCTACGCCTTATTAACCACCAAAAATGGGGTTTATTTATTTAAGAACCAAGATTAAGTAAAACTTGTATTTTTAACTTGGTTTCTTGAAAAATCATTCTTGAAATCTTAGATTTACAAGACTTAGAACTCACTTTAATCATCATTTTACAAGAAAACAATATATTCTTTCAAGTTCATGTCTTTTATGAGGATGATCTATTAATCTCTAACATTTTCATCCTCTCATCTTGCTAGATTATGTTTTTAATCATGATCTAGCAAGATCATATGATGATCTACATCATTTTCATAAGCAATCAACAAGTAAATCAACACATAAACAACATGATTTCTTCATGATTTAAGCTTATGTCCAAGTTTCATTCTCTTAATTCTTAGTGTTCTTCAAGTTTATCATCATGTATCATTCTTTAACCACTTAGATAAGATGTAAAATGAGGAGATTAGTGTTCTTACCACTTGCTCAAGGCTAGGGATGATCAAGAGAAGTAAAGAAGAGGATAAAAGCAAATAGAGAAGGTCCTTGAACTTCCGAAAGCTCCTAGCTTCCTTATGCACCTTCTATCACCATTGGATGTGTATGGATTGTATGGAAATGAAGTGATGATGATGATGATATTGTTGTTTGTTGGTGCACACATCTGTCGTCTTCGTCGTACATCGAGTCTTCGGTTCGTTGCGATGTGGAACAAGAATGATGTCATCATTAGTGATGATAACATCATCCAAATGAAATCATGCTTACATCATCTACAAACATTCACGTGAGCATAACATGCATTTAGAAGATCAGATTGCATGAAATCACTAGAAGACAAAACTGTTATATATTGAATTGTAATATTTTGCTTATTAGTCATACATGATTTCGCTTATTAGTCATAAAGTGATTTCGCTTTTGTGGTCTTGTCCATATGAGCGATACCTCATGTACTATATATAGGGCACTCATAAGCGAAATCAGAGATCATTCCCTTGTATTCCACGCCGAAGCTCTGTCGGTGTGACGATCGTGTTGTAAAAGTTGTCAATCAATACAATCAGTGTTAAAGGTGAAGATAAAGCTGTTTTCTACCTTTGTTTCTTAGTTTCCGCCTTTGAAACGAAGTTGAACTTCTCTGAAATACCAATTCGGGTCGGTACACGATCCTACAATTGGTATCAGAGCCAGTTGGAGGAGTTCTTCAGTTTACAGCTGTATTTCATTGAGAATTCATACTTCTACACCTTCTTTTCTCGATTTAGAAAAATTTAGCGGTCAGAATCGGTTTAAAATTTCACAGATTATAGACAATTGAACATTAACAAACCCTTGAAAGTTTGAAACTGAAATTCGAAGTAAAAATGGACCAAAATGTATCCCGAAGTGATTCCGCTTTTATGGACATTTGATGATTCCGCTTTTGTGTCACCCAAGAATCTGATTCCGCTTTTGTGTCAACATAAAATTCTGATTCCGCTTTTGTGTCAACATAAAATTCTGATTCCGCTTTTGTGACCACCAAGAACTCTGATTCCGCTTTTGTGAACATTGCCATTCCGCTCATCTGTACAGTCTGATTCTGCTCATCGTTGATCTGAAAACACGACAAAGTATCAGTACATTGAGAATATAAAATCATGTGGTTTAAATCGGTTGCATGTGAATATAATGAGTTTGTCGGTTCAGTGGTATAAAAGGTCGAATGAAATTGTGATAAGAATGTCGGTTATTTTTGATAAGTTTGCATGCAAAGGATAAGATTGTTAGGTTATTAAAAGTGTGTCGAATTAGTGGTTTCAATATTGGAGGTCCAATGAGACTTGATTAAATAACTGACTTGCATGTGATCAATTCGGTTGTTCAATTATTTGATCAGAACCTTATCAAGTTGTTGACCTAAGATACATAGCAACATATCACATTTAAAAATTGTTATTGGCTAGTGTGCTTATGAAATTGGTTAAAGAAATCGGCCCAACTATATTTCTGTTTAGTGAAGTTAATTTGAAGGACCAATCATAGTTCGTTTGCATGATATGTGGTTTGAGTTTTTGGTGTTTGATGTCACACCCCCAAAATCCACCTGCGGAGTACTACCGCTTGGAGGCGTGACTGTCCAGGATCCAGCCACCAATCATATTGAACAAGCATATAAGTGGTTATAAAAGTTCAACCAATACAATTGGTGTTCAAACAAAACATAGTTCAAGTTGCAAGCGGAAGCATAAGTCTTAAATCCAAACATAAATTTAATTGTTTCAAAGTTTAACATGGCACACAGTCGTCCATGTCCCACAACGATCCTCCTCCATGCAAGCTCCAGTTAAGAACCTAAGGACCTGCAAAGCATGTAGTAACGAGTCAACAACAAGTTGAGTGAGTTCACGGTTGGGTGTTTGTTTTAAGTTGTTTCGAAAACAGTTTCCTTTATCTGGCATCCTGCCGTGGGGGTTACCCCATAGTTAAAAAGTGTGACTTGTTTATTCCTGGTTACTCTGGCAATCCAGCCGTGGGGGCTACCCCGTGTTAGTTATCTGGCATTTCGGCCGTGGGGGCTACCCCATGTATACACTAGACTCGTTACCATATCGACTGCTGACTGTAGTCATGTTTATGTGCCCTGAAACTGTCAATGTCTATCATCATTGACGTGCCCCAGATCCATTAGTTCACGCCCGTCCTCTGCGGCACGGTGTGAGGTTTGTCAGACCTAAATAGCGCTATCTAACTAATGACCCGCTCGCCATTGGCCCGGCGATTAAGTCGATATAAAAAGGAGGGACTTCATGATAGAGTTTTGGTCTAGTACGAGTAGTCTGTCCGTGAGGACGAGGAATTACATTCCTGAACCATAGCTGTCCTACCCAAGGAGGACGAGGAACCCATGTTCCTTAACCCAAATTCCCGACTCCTGGGAATCCCATGCTTTGTAGAGGGTGTGAACTCACCTTGGTTTGCTCGGTAGATACACAGAAAAGTCAAACAAGCAATATTGTGGTCACTCGCGTCCTATCATAGTTGTATCATACAAGTCAGGTTCGTAACCAAGTAGCACGCGGATGTTTCTAGCACATTGCATTCAAGTATCATCTATGGCAGTTCATCAACATTCACGCTCAACAGTAACATATAAGGTCTGTGCATTAGGCCCAAGAGTCCGGCCCAATCAATTAAGCCCGTAATGGGGTGCAAGTCCAAACAGTGTGCACATGCACCTGGTCTCGAGTCGCAACTGATGCAGGTTCTGGTCTCGAGTCGCAACCGGACTCGCAAACACGGTCTCGGTTCATGCTGTTTTGGTCTCGAGTCGCAACTGGAATCGCAACCGAGATCTCGAGTCATAAGGTTTGTGCTTGATCAAGTGTGGTTTCGAGTCGCAACCAGGTGTTTGCGACTCGCAACCTGTGTCGCAACCGGGGGTCTCGACTCGTCATGCAGTGGTCTCGAGTCGCAACCGAAGGTGTCGACTGGACATAAGCTGATTCTGCACAGTGTACTACCCAATGGAAAATCGATTTCATGAAACAGTTTGTACTATCCACTTAAACATGTTTTCTTGTCTAATAATTTGCTAAAATGGATCAAACATATCAGATTTCAAATATTCAAGCATGTTCATATCACATTCAAGTTGTTCTTCATATGTTCAAGTCATGTTCATATCATATTCAAAACACATTCAACACATATTCAAATATTCACATCTTTACTCAACGTATGTTCATAAACTCTTGCATTTTTGGACAAGCATCATAACACCTAGACTAGACACCAAGATCACCAAGCCAAACATTTGTTCTATAATCTCATACATAAAAATCGGATGATCATGAATAGCCCTAAGCTTATCATTCTTTTGTTATTTAACTACCTTGTTCAAATGTTATTCTATGAAAGTCATGTTCTCCTAAGCATGTATCATATAATCGAACAAGAATTCATCAAACAAACAAGCACTTTAATCATGCATAAATCTTTAGCAAGCAAACACATTATCAAGTATCTACATCACACATCATCATCAACCGAAATGTTACACACTATCATCAACCGAATACAACACATGGCATGAATCACTAACCGGTTAAGTTTTCAAGGGAGGTCTTAGGCTTGAATCCGAGAGCTCTTGTGGTCACCGGTTGATCCGAGAGTGAGGGAGGAGGGTGTTGTGGCTTAGGGTTTTAGTGAAGAGGATGGAGTGTGTGTATGGGTGAGTGTGTTGTCCAAAGAAATGGCACCTATGGCTATCCACTTAGTTTATATATCCGATCTAAGTAGTGCACCCTAATGGGTTTTCGAAATAGGCTAAGTGTGTGTGTGTGGCCCAACCGGCCCATATGTTACTGTTCACTCGAGACCACATGGTCTTGAGTCGGGTTCTTGTTGTCTCGGTTCATATACATACTCGCACACGTACAATCACAAACATACTCATATAATTTCACATATATCATTCATTAAATCGTCAAATTAGTTAGTCACTTAGCATTCAAGCGTACAACGAAAGGTTCTAAATTTCGAGTTGTCACATCATCCCCAAGTTGAAAGAAATTTCGTCCCGAAATTTGGTAGGCACTCACTGAGGAAGCTAGTTAAGTTGTATGGTTTTCCTGGTTTTCCTGGGGTGTCACATCCACCCCCCGTTGATCTGGAATTTCGTCCCGAAATTCCGTAGCTTCGGCCTCAGTAGTGGGTGTACTGTTTGTGAACAGTTGGGGATACTTTTGTTTCATCTGATCTTCGCGCTCCCAGGTGAACTCTGGGCCGCGACGTGAGTTCCAACGAACTCGAACGAGAGGTATTCTGGTGCTCTTGAGGACCTTAACATCCCGGTCCGTGATTTCGACTGGTTCCTCGACGAATCGTAACTGTTCGTCGATAGTGAGTTCCTTCAGAGGAACTACGTGGGTCTCATCTGACGGACACTTCTTCAGATTTGACACGTGAAAAACGTTGTGAACTGCATCGAGTTCCGCTGGTAAGTTGAGTCTGTAGGCCACCCTGCCTATTTTCTCAATGACTTCGAAGGGTCCAACGTATCGTGGGTTGAGTTTGCCGTGTTTACCAAAACGAACCACACCCTTCCAGGGTGAAACTTTGAGTAGTACCCGCTCCCCAACCTGGAGCTCAAGCGGTTTCCTGCCCATGTCGGCGTAAACTTTCTGACGTTCGCGAGCTGCCGTCATGCGTTTTCGTATTTGAGCAATTTGTTCGGTCGTGTCTACCACATATTCTGGACCAGTGATCTGACTATCTCCCACCTCTGCCCAGCAAAGAGGTGACTGGCATTTACGTCCGTACAATGCCTCAAATGGAGCAGCTTTAATGCTGGTGTGGTAGCTGCTATTGTACGAGAATTCCACAAGTGGCAGATGCTTTTCCCAGCGGTTGCCAAAGTCGATTACACATGCACGAAGCATGTCTTCTAAGGTTTGAATAGTGCGCTCGGACTGCCCGTCCGTCTGAGGGTGATACGCTGTGCTCATGTCTAATCGTGAGCCGAAAGATTTGTGCATTGCTTGCCACAGCTCTGAAGTAAAACGTGCATCTCGATCTGAGATAATAGAGGTGGGCACCCCGTGCCTCGAGACAACTTCCTTGAGGTATATTTCTGCAAGAGTGGAGAATTTATCCGTTTCCTTGATAGCCAGGAAGTGTGCAGACTTTGTGAGTCGATCCACGATCACCCAAATAGTATCATTCCCACGCTGGGATCTAGGTAGGCCAGTAACAAAATCCATGGAAATCTGTTCCCATTTCCATTGTGGTATCTCTGGTTGTTGGAGTAGGCCTGAGGGTTTCTGGTATTCAGACTTGACTCTTGCACAAGTCAAACAGTTGCTGACGTAGGTCGCTATGTGGGCCTTCATGCTAGGCCACCAATACGTGGTTTTGATATCGTGGTACATTTTATCCGAACCAGGATGCACCGAGTAGCGAGACTTGTGTGCTTCGTCCATCACGAGCTCTCGTAGGTTGCCATAGAGTGGGACCCAAACGCGTCCCGTCACGTAGTAAGCACCGTCTTCCTTCTGTTCTAATCGTTGCCTTGACCCGTGTAGGGCTTCAGCCCTGACGTTTTCTGGTTTCAGTGCTTCTATCTGAGCTGCTCGTATCTGGGAAGGGAGACTAGAGTGGATCGTGAGTTGTAAAGCTCGCACGCGCTTAGGCGCAGTGTCCTTCCGACTGAGGGCGTCAGCCAAAACATTGGCCTTGCCTGGGTGATACCTGATTGAGCACTCGTAATCATTTAGTAGTTCGACCCATCGTCGTTGCCGCATATTCAGTTCCTTCTGCTTGAAGATATGCTCAAGGCTCCTGTGGTCGGTGTAGATCGCGCACTTGGTACCATACAGGTAATGCCGCCACAACTTAAGTGCAAAAACAACAGCTCCCAGCTCTAAATCGTGCGTAGTGTAGTTCTTTTCATGAACCTTGAGTTGTCGTGAGGCGTAGGCTATAACTTTGTCTCGTTGCATCAACACGCAACCAAGACCTTGAATTGATGCGTCACAATAAACCACAAAATCGTCTGTGCCTTCTGGCAAGGAAAGGATAGGTGCGCTACAAAGCCTATCCTTTAGGTGCTGAAATGCCAACTCCTGTGCGTTTCCCCAGCGATAAACAACGCCCTTCTGCGTTAGTGAGGTGAGAGGCTGTGCAATCTTAGAAAAATCCTTTATGAATCTCCGGTAGTATCCCGCCAAACCCAAGAATTGGCGAATTTCCTTTGGTGTGCGAGGCGCATGACAGTTCTTAATCGAGTCTATCTTGGATGGATCAACATGAATCCCATCCTTGTTTACCACGTGGCCTAGGAAATGGACTTCTCGAAGCCAGAAGTCGCATTTCGTGAACTTTGCATAAAGCTGTTCTGTTCGAAGGAGTTCCAAAATAAGTCGCAGATGCTGCTCGTGTTCCTCCCGACTCTTGGAATAGATCAGGATGTCGTCGATGAAGACTATGACGAACTTGTCTAGGTAAGGCTTGCACACTCGGTTCATCAAGTCCATGAAAACCGCAGGTGCGTTTGTCATCCCAAAAGGCATGACCAAAAACTCATAGTGCCCGTATCGAGTTCTGAAAGCTGTTTTGGAGACGTCCTCTTCCCGGACTCTCAGCTGGTGATAACCCGATCTCAAATCAATCTTCGAATAATAGCTCGACCCTTGCAGCTGGTCGAACAAGTCGTCGATACGCGGTAGAGGATAGCGATTCTTCACCGTCACCTTGTTGAGTTCTTGGTAGTCGATGCACATTCTGAAGGTACCGTCTTTCTTCTTCACAAATAGCACTGGAGCTCCCCAGGGCGATGAGCTAGGACGAATAAAACCCTTATCCAAGAGCTCTTGTAGTTGCGTAGAGAGTTCTTTCAACTCTGATGGAGCCAATCGATAAGGTGCACGAGCTATAGGCGCAGCTACAGGAGCTAGTTCGACCTGAAACTCGACTTGGCGATGAGGCAGAAGACCAGGTAATTCCTCAGGAAATACCTCTGGATAATCGCGTACAACTGGAAAATCTTCTATCTTCTTCTCTTTTTCTGAGGTGTCAGTAATGAGAGCCAAAATGGCAGTGTGGCCTTTTCGCAAGCACTTTTGGGCCTTAAGGAGAGAAATGACATTCTCAACAGCACTCCTCTTGTCGCCATGAATCATGAGAGGTTCACCATCGGGACCTGGAATGCGGACAACCTTCTCGTTGCAAAGAATCTCTGCTCGGTGCTGGGATAACCAATCCATCCCAATGACAACGTCGAAACTACCCAAGACAATAGGAATGAGGTCGATAGAGAAGGTCTGGTCAGCGAGAATAAGTTTACAACCCTTGACTATGTGTGTGGTTTCTAAACTCTTACCATTTGCTAGCTCTACGGTGTGCTTGTTGTTCAAAGGTGTTGGAATACGCTTAAGCATTCGACTAACTTCTAGTGACATGTAGCTAGTATCGGCACCCGAATCAAAGAAAACTGAAACATAAAAGTCGTCGAGAAGGAACTTACCCGCCACAACATTGGGGTCATTCCTTGCTTCACCTTGGCCGATCACAAACACCCGCCCCCTGGCGCCATTGTTGTTGTTGTTCCCGTTGTTACCATTCCCCTGATTGTTGTTATTGTTGTTGTTGTTGTTCTGGTTCCTGTTCAGTTGGGGACAGTCTCTCTTGAAGTGGCCCTCAGCTCCACACTGAAAGCATCCTTTGTTATCACCTTGCTGTTGCTGCTGGCGTTGATTCTGTTGAGCTTGCTGACGATTCTGATTGGCGGGGTATAAGCTCCTGCAATCCTTTGCAGCGTGACCAGGCTTGTTGCACCGATGACAGTTGCCCCTGGTGCATGGCCCGCTGTGGTGCAGGCTGCAGCGATTGCATTTGGGGTGATTTCCTTTGTACCCACCATGACTTTGACCACCAGACGATTGCTGATTAGGGCTCTTGTAGTCCTCAGTCTTTCTCTGCTGAGACTGGGACTGAACAGAAGTCGAACCCTTCTCAAACCAGTGTAGGAGACCTACTGCTCCTTCAGTGCCGCTAAAAGTAGTTGGTCGGCAGTCCATGAAAGTCTTAAAAGTGCACACGGGTGGCTGAACATGATGACCTATCGTGGGTGAAAGAAAAGACAGAGTTTAACACAAAGGTTGGTTCACGAGAGTAGGATCCTAAAGATCCTAGAATGAGTTCGGACTGCAGGATATACCTCCTGCGTGTGCAGCTGCAACTGCTGCGGCAACTCGTTCGTTGATTAGAGCCGTCAACTGGGCTTGTGTAAGGTTAACGCGTCCAGACATGATCTTCATATCAAGAAGAACATGAGTGAGAGGGGTTCGCGAAAGTACGACGATAAAATAGAGTAAGCACGCACGTGTTCAAGCAACCGTAGTTACACTAACCAAGCATACCATGAGCAATGTACTATGTAACTAACAAGTAGGCAATATATACACAGATCATATCACCTAGAATGTCGAGCCTTGCATGTGGAGTGAAGCATCGTTGTGGACCGTTGAGCACTGTACAGGTTATAGTCTGGTTTTAACAAAAACGTTTTTTTTTTTTGTTTCCCCTTTATTAAAACCAAGTTCTCTATAACCAATGGCTCTGATACCAATCTGTCACACCCCCAAAATCCACCTGCGGAGTACTACCGCTTGGAGGCGTGACTGTCCAGGATCCAGCCACCAATCATATTGAACAAGCATATAAGTGGTTATAAAAGTTCAACCAATACAATTGGTGTTCAAACAAAACATAGTTCAAGTTGCAAGCGGAAGCATAAGTCTTAAATCCAAACATAAATTTAATTGTTTCAAAGTTTAACATGGCACACAGTCGTCCATGTCCCACAACGATCCTCCTCCATGCAAGCTCCAGTTAAGAACCTAAGGACCTGCAAAGCATGTAGTAACGGGTCAACAACAAGTTGAGTGAGTTCACGGTTGGGTGTTTGTTTTAAGTTGTTTCGAAAACAGTTTCCTTTATCTGGCATCCTGCCGTGGGGGTTACCCCATAGTTAAAAAGTGTGACTTGTTTATTCCCGGTTACTCTGGCAATCCAGCCGTGGGGGCTACCCCGTGTTAGTTATCTGGCATTTCGGCCGTGGGGGCTACCCCATGTATACACTAGACTCGTTACCATATCGACTGCTGACTGTAGTCATGTTTATGTGCCCTGAAACTGTCAATGTCTATCATCATTGACGTGCCCCAGATCCATTAGTTCACGCCCGTCCTCTGCGGCACGGTGTGAGGTTTGTCAGACCTAAATAGCGCTATCTAACTAATGACCCGCTCGCCATTGGCCCGGCGATTAAGTCGATATAAAAAGGAGGGACTTCATGATAGAGTTTTGGTCTAGTACGAGTTGTCTGTCTGTGAGGACGAGGAATTACATTCCTGAACCATAGCTGTCCTACCCAAGGAGGACGAGGAACCCATGTTCCTTAACCCCAATTCCCGACCCCTGGGAATCCCATGCTTTGTAGAGGGTGTGAACTCACCTTGGTTTGCTCGGTAGATACACAGAAAAGTCAAACAAGCAATATTGTGGTCACTCGCGTCCTATCATAGTTGTATCATACAAGTCAGGTTCGTAACCAAGTAGCACGCGGATGTTTCTAGCACATTGCATTCAAGTATCATCTATGGCAGTTCATCAACATTCACGTTCAACAGTAACATATAAGGTCTGTGCATTAGGCCCAAGAGTCCGGCCCAATCAATTAAGCCCGTAATGGGGTGCAAGTCCAAACAGTGTGCACATGCACCTGGTCTCGAGTCGCAACTGATGCAGGTTCTGGTCTCGAGTCGCAACCGGACTCGCAAACACGGTCTCGGTTCATGCTGTTTTGGTCTCGAGTCGCCACTGGACTCGCAACCGACATCTCGAGTCATAAGGTTTGTGCTTGATCAAGTGTGGTTTCGAGTCGCAACCAGGTGTTTGCGACTCGCAACATGTGTCGCAACCGGGGGTCTCGACTCGTCATGCAGTGGTCTCGAGTCGCAACCGAAGGTCTCGACTGGACATAAGTTGATTCTGCACAGTGTACTACCCAATGGAAAATCGATTTCATGAAACAGTTTGTACTATCCACTTAAACATGTTTTCTTGTCTAATAATTTGCTAAAATGGATCAAACATATCAGATTTCAAATATTCAAGCATGTTCATATCACATTCAAGTTGTTCTTCATATGTTCAAGTCATGTTCATATCATATTCAAAACACATTCAACACATATTCAAATATTCACATCTTTACTCAACGTATGTTCATAAACTCTTGCATTTTTGGACAAGCATCATAACACCTAGACTAGACACCAAGATCACCAAGCCAAACATTTGTTCTATAATCTCATACATAAAAATCGGATGATCATGAATAGCCCTAAGCTTATCATTCTTTTGTTATTCAACTACCTTGTTCAAATGTTATTCTATGAAAGTCATGTTCTCCTAAGCATGTATCATATAATCGAACAAGAATTCATCAAACAAACAAGCACTTTAATCATGCATAAATCTTTAGCAAGCAAACACATTATCAAGTATCTACATCACACATCATCATCAACCGAAATGTTACACACTATCATCAACCGAATACAACACATGGCATGAATCACTAACCGGTTAAGTTTTCAAGGGAGGTCTTAGGCTTGAATCCGAGAGCTCTTGTGGTCACCGGTTGATCCGAGAGTGAGGGAGGAGGGTGTTGTGGCTTAGGGTTTTAGTGAAGAGGATGGAGTGTGTGTATGGGTGAGTGTGTTGTCCAAAGAAATGGCACCTATGGCTATCCACTTAGTTTATATATCCGATCTAAGTAGTGCACCCTAATGGGTTTTCGAAATAGGCTAAGTGTGTGTGTGTGGCCCAATCGGCCCATATGTTACTGTTCACTCGAGACCACATGGTCTCGAGTCGGGTTCTTGTTGTCTCGGTTCATATACATACTCGCACACGTACAATCACAAACATACTCATATAATTTCACATATATCATTCATTAAATCGTCAAATTAGTTAGTCACTTAGCGTTCAAGCGTACAACGAAAGGTTCTAAATTTCGAGTTGTCACATTTGACAGTTCTTACAAAAGACAGTTCAGTACGTTTTTGTCAGTCAGATTGTTTTGTGTGTTCAAGTTGGTTGAAAAGGTTCAGTTCGTACGATTTGGAGTTCAAAAGTTTCAAGAGTCAGGTCAATCGAATTCGATCCGGGTCATTCAGTCCGTACAGTTGGTCAACATTCAGTCCACACTGAAAATCACCAGTCCGAGTATCAGTTTGTTTCAGTTGTTTAATAGTGTTTAAACTGATAAGTGTTTGTTTGTTTTTTTTAAAGGTGATAAAGGTGTGTTACGAAGAGAACCGGTTCGTTTGAAAGTCATGGATACCGAGTTTTACAACGCGTTTGCAACACCAACTGGTCCATCTACCATTGCTCAGAACATGAATGCAGAAAACGAAACAGGAATAATGCAAAAACCTCCGAAGCTTATGGGTATTGAAGAGTATCATGGATGGAAGAATCGTTTCGAGAACTGGGTTCAGGCAAATCGTCTTAGAGCTTGGGAAAGCATTGAAACAGCATACATCCGACCACAGACTGCTATGAATGTTGATAAAATTATCTCGGAGTTTTCAGAACAAGAGAGAGAGAGAGTTATAAAGGAGAGAAAATGATGATAAGTCTGTTGCAGTAAGCTATTAAAGAGGATATATTTGTTTTACTTCAGCATGATGGAAATGCATTTTCGATCTGGAAAGCTCTTGAGAAGAAATTTGAAGGAAGTACAGAGATGCTCCAGAGTGAAGCAGCGTTACTGAAGAAGGAGTTTGAGTTGTTTACAAGCATGCCTGGTGAGACTACAAAGACTCTCATTGAGAGATATTGCCATCTTGTACGCACCATGTCTCAGTTGAAGATTACTAAAACCCCAGAAGAATGGGATGAAAAGCTTGCTGACGCTTTACCTCAAAAGGAATGGGGTACATATCTTATGATTCTGAAGAATTCTGGACAATTTAGCAGATTGTCGATTGGTCAGTTTATTGAAAAACTGGAGGCACAGGATCTTGAACAGCAGAAAATTGCAAGAATGAACAGTTCAAGCCATCAACAAGACATCAAACTGTATTACAAAGGAAATGTTCAAACTGTTGAAGCTACTCCAAAGATACAAACTGCATTTAGTGCTGGAAATCAATCTACACCAAGCAGTCAAGGATCAGTCAACACTAGTGGATTTTCAACGGTGAATCCTCCAAGTGATCAAAGTTCATCTGCTGGAAATGGTCATCTAATTCAGTGTAATGTAGTTTTACATCTTCAAAATGGTCAAAATTATTCTAAATAAGTTGTAAAGCATCATATGGGATTATTGGTCACTGCATTAGAGTCTTATGAAGGGTTGATTGCCGGAAGAATTGGTAATCCGATGCTCACAAAGGAAGATTATGACCAAATCGATGCAGAGGAGCTAGAATTGATGGATATTAAATGGGCTTTAGCAAGTGTTTTGAGGAGAGCATAAAAGTTTAGATTGGTTACAGGAAGAAATGATTTCTTGGATGCAAACCTTTCTAATCTAGGATTTGATAAATCTTAAGTTGTTTGTTTTCGTTGCAGGGAGAAAGGCCACTTTAAAAGAGAACGCAAGAATCAGGAGCCGAGAGGAGCAAAGGAGTCGTCTGGGAAAGATGATTACTATCGGAAGTCTATATATCAGCAAATCACTCATCAACCACATCAACAAAAAGAGCCACAAACAGCTCATGGAAGAATGATCGAAGATGCAAACAGGAAAGCTTACCACGGTATCGTTGATCAAGATGATGAGAAAATGGCTGAAGGATTTAGCTGGGACAAGTACATTCCAGCTGATTCAAATGTTGGAGCGTTTATTGCTCATATTATTCGAAAGCCGGAAATGTTGAAGGAATGGATGGAGGTGTTATCTGATGAAGAGAAAAATGAAGATGAAGGATCTGTTTCATCAGAAAACAGTTCGTCAGAGACAAGTGATAGTGATGAAGAAATTGAACAGATTAATATTGGAAAAACTCACTTATCTTCTGATAGTTTTGAATTTTATTTTGCAGATAAATTGAAGAAACTCAAAGAGAGGAAAGCTGCAAAAGAAATAAAAGAGGTCAAAGTGATTGAGAAGATTGTGGAAGTTGAAAAGATAGTTGAAGTCGAGAAGATTGTAGAAGTCACAAAACCTTGTCTTATATGTTTAGAGTCTTGTAAACAATGTATAGAAAAAGATGAGAGGTTTAGTGAGTTAGAAAAGTTGAAAGAAAAGTTGTTGTTTGATGTAAAAAATTTGAAACAGTCATATGATGTATTGAACATAACTGTGAATAGTCTTGAAAAGACTAACTCTGAAAGAGAGAAAGCTTTGAAGATGTTGAATGCTACCATGATGACAAAGCAGAAAGAGATCAACATGTACATAGAAGAATGTGCAAAGTGGAAGAAAGAGTTGGATAGTGAAGCAACTGAGAATGAAAGAATCAGAAGATTGCTACAAAGTTACAAAGGTTGTGACTACATAATTGATAGAATATATCCAACAGTTGAAGGATTTGAAGCGTTTAAAGGTGAAGAAACAAAGTCAAAGAAGAAAAAGGATACTGGTAAGAAACTGGGTGTCTGTTATAATAAGTGTCCGCCTCTGATTTGGGAAGGGTATTCGCCTAGAAAACCAAATGAGGAACAAGTCCAAAAGGCAGTCAATCTAAAGTTAGAGTCCGAGTTAACCGATGTTTTACCTGACAACATTGACGTCACGTTCACAGTGTCCGACACAGATCATGAGTCCGAACTGATAAAACGAGTGGTCGATCAGGTGTTGGATAAGGATGAGGAGTCAGAGTCAGAGTCAAAGTCCGAATGCCAAAGTTCGTGTCAGTCAGTCAAAAGTTCGAGTTCGTCTGTCAAGAATTCAAAATCGTCGGAAAAACGGGTTTATAGAAAAGAATTTTTATTGTCAAAATCTAATTTGAATGATGAAACATTTGAAGTTGTATATACTTTGAATGATTCTGACAAATTATATTTTGATAAAGAGTTTCCAATAAGAAGTGTTCGTTTTGACATGATCAAAAAGATTTTCAAAATGACAGAAATCAGTATTTCTGAAATAAAAGATTTAAATCTTACTGAAAAACCTAAAAAATACACTTTAAGAGTTCAACAGCGGATAAACAAGAAAAAGGGTTACAATTCTGGTTCTGGTTTTTAAAAGAAATCAAATCACAATCGTAGCTACAAAAAGAAAGGACTTGGTTTTATTCCACCTGAAAACTATAAAAATGAAAAATATGTTCGAGATTTTAATTCAAAAATGACATATGTTGCAGGAACTAGTCATGAAGAAGAAGCAAAGAGCTCATTCTGGAAACAGTCAAACAAGGAGTTTCTTACTGAAAAGATGAAGAATGAAGCTTATCAAAGGAAAGAAACAAGAACCTGTTACAGATGCAATGAAGTTGGTCACATTGCATGGAATTGCCCAAAAGCGACCGATACAAAACAGGGAGTTTCTGGAAAACTAAAAGAAGTTGTTGTTGATAAAGCCGAACCACCAACTGAAAAATTTAAAGTTTTTAAAAATTCAACATTTGAAGTTGGTGAATGTTCAAAGAGATTTTACAAGCGTAGTGTGAAACTTGACAATCAAAAATGGGTTGTTAAGAAATCAGAGGTAAAATCTGGCGATGAATCTGATTCCACAAAATCAGAGGACCACAGTTTGATGAGAGTGATGAAAACTCAGTTCCTTCAATGGATGATGAGAATTTTCCACCATTGAGGATTGAGAATTTTAAATCAAAAGTTGGGAAAGTTGAGATCTCTAATCAATTTTATTCTGACAAGAATGAATTTGATGTTGAGAAAACGTTTAATGGGAAAGTTAAGAAGATTTTCGGAAAAATGGTTGAAGGGAAAGTAAAAGGGGTAAAAGAGTTTTATGCTAAAAAGAAAGCAACTTATACTCCAACTGCTTCTGAATTGAAAACACCCAAGGCTGGTCAGGCTTGGGTGGATATTTTCTTTCAATGAAACACCTGACTTGCCGGAGATCCCAAGTTTGTAATTGTGGATCAGGAATCGGCATCTTTCTTAAAAATTGATTGTGTAAATGAATTTTAAAGTTTGTTAAATTTTATAGATTGTGAATTGCCGGAGCTTCCAGGTTAGTAAATGCGAAGCAGGAATCGGCATTTTGATTAGTAAAATGGTTTGTGTAGAGGTTTATTCCTACATAGGCTTGAATGTTGTGAATATTTTTACAAGAGGTACAGTGGGTGCATACATGCAAGTGGTAAATCAGGGACATTAAGTTGTACTTGATCTACTACAAGTGATTGATTGGACAATATGATGAACCAAACTCCTAACTTTACAAGTGGTAAAATCAACAAAACTTATTTTCCAGAAAAATCATTTTGATTAAAACAAACTTAAGTGTTTTGAAATCATAATGAGAAAATAGTTTTGTGAAAGGGGGAGATCTGATTGTTTATGCCAAGTGGATGGCGATTTGAAGTGATTCGATATCGGTTGTCAAGTTTTTGTACAGTTTGTTTTATGTTTTAAGTGGGTCAAGAGTCTAGTAGTTTTCAAATTTCTTTAATGTGTTTGCATTTTAGGGGGAGTAGAAAATTTCAGAAAATCCAAAAACATTAGAAAATTTGAAAAAGGCAAAAACATGATAAAATCAAAAATGAGTTTTTGTGTCAAAGAAGTGGAAATGATAGTACATCAGTAGACAGTCACAGTATGCTAAAGAATTGTAATGTTTAAATAGCGTTAAACAGTCTCACTGATGATATGCCGATAGGTTTTCATACATTTAGTAAGCTTTTTCGGGATATAAACTAAAATTCAAACTTGCTTATTTCGTAGGGAACACTACTTGGATATATAGGTAACCCCTGAAATCTCGTTTGAAAGGTCCCTTATTCTGAGATACTAGGTTTTTATACTCAGTGATATCTGGGGTATTATCCCGGGACTTCTGCTGAAAGGAATTTCTGACCTAGTCCCTGGAGAATACTTTCCGCATGCTTGAAATATAGCGCAGCCCTCAGCAAATTGATGAAACAATAAAATTGATAGTCATTGCTGTTGTAATGCAAAAGATCCTCTAAAGGGGACACACCAAAAGTCGAAGCAGTCATCTCTCTGCGTATCGAAAGATCGACCTGAGCTCTCACGGCCCTCGTACTATAATTTATTCCTTGACAGATATCATCTGTGGTATACTCACCTGTAAGACTGAATATTGGGATTTGGATACGGGAGTATATTCAAGAGGTGGGACACATGAATGAGTTTAAGTTCTTAAAACACCTAACTCATATCCTGAATTAGTTGAAATTTGTGTGAAAATTTAAGTGGATCAGTATATTGGCAATCTAAGTGAATTGTTTAATTCTTAATGTGTATCTAAGCTCAACGGTACTTGTGACTTGTCAAAATCTGATATGATCCTCTTACACAAAACTCACAAAAATATTGTCTGTAAATATTTCTTTACTGCATTTCTTTACATTCAAAAATACAAAAAGATTTTAGGTGTGTTTTAGCATAAATTTTGTAAAACTCAAAAAGATTTTCGACAACTGATGTTGGAAAGCTGATTGTCAAAATTCCGAGTGCTAAACATGATGACATTGTTGTGAGGGGGAGTGTGTCGCAATTGTCAAAATATGTTTTGGAAATCAACAATTGGTTCATCGGGTGTGTATGATCTGAGGGAGAGTTTTTGGTGATGCATATGATTATGAGAGGGAGTCGTCTGATTATTTCAAAGTGTTAATGCATCAAATTGTTAAATGTGTGAAATTTACTTTTAGGTAGAGTGAGTTTGTGCAGGTTTAAACATGAGTTGGATTGATGATTTTAAGCTGGATGAGAGACAGATTACAATCTTGGAACAACATCAGAAAGTGATAGTCAGATTACGATCCTGAAGCAAATTATGCTGAAGAACTAACGGAATGCCAGCACATTGCAAGGGGGAGTCTGTTAATTTTGAGAGAAAGAATGAAGCTCAAAGACTGATTAAGACTGAAGATGAAAAAACTCAACATGTAAGACTCGTCAACATCTGAGGGGGAGTCTGTTGGTGCACACATCTGTCGTCTTCGTCTTAGATCGAGTCTTCAGTTCGTTGCGATGTGGAACAAGAATGATGTCATCATTAGTGATGATAACATCATCCAAATGAAATCATGCTTACATCATCTACAAACATTCACGTGAGGATAACATGCATTTAGAAGATCAAATTGCATGAAATCACTAGAAGACAAAACTGTTATATATTGAATTGTAATATTTCGCTTATTAGTCATACATGATTTCGCTTATTAGTCATAAAGTGATTTCGCTTTTGTGGTCTTGTCCATATGAGCGATACCTCATGTACTATATATAGGGCACTCATAAGCGAAATCAGAGATCATTCCCTTGTATTCCACGCCGAAGCTCTGTCGGTGTGACGATCGTGTTGTAAAAGTTGTCAATCAATACAATCAGTGTTAAAGGTGAAGATAAAGCTGTTTTCTACCTTTGTTTCTTAGTTTCCGCCTTTGAAACAAAGTTGAACTTCTCTGAACGACTCGTTCGGGTCGGTACACGATCCTACATTGTTGTTGTTCTCGGTCGAGAGCCAAGGAGAGGAGAAGAGAAGATGAAGTGTTGGTGTGTTGGTGATGAATGAATGTTATGATCCCTTGGTTATCTTTTATAATCTTCCAACATCTAAAGATCTAATGGGTTATATGTTTAAAAAGTGCCAACATAATTTGTGGCACCTGAGGGAAATTTGCTGCAATCTTGATTTATCACTTCACCTCTCTGTGCTTACTTGTCAAATTTCGGGATGAAATTTCTTTCAAGATGGGGATGATGTGACAGCCCGAACTTTCAAGGTTAATGACGTGTAATCTTGTGATTAATTCCGTTAAACTTAAACGTTTGATTTCACGGTTAAATAACTTATCGGAAACTGTTGGGCCGCCTATATTTTGGGCTTTATAGCTATACGTTGCGCTCACAACACTCACCAGATCGGCCCAAGGCCCAATTAATTCTTTGTGTGCTTGGATTGTGTGTCTTGATAACTCGGCCCAAGGATAGCAGCCGGACTAAACTTATTAGGCGGCCCACTTCAGTTTAGTTGTTACTTCTTTTATAAATCCATCTACGTAAACATTTTGATTAATCTCTAAATCACTACAACAAACCCTACCTCTACTTACCCAACTTGTGACGACAGACCCCTTTCACCATCGAAGCCTTTCATTCGTCGGTTAGTATGTTAATACATTAGTTTGAGTTTTTTTTTAATAGTCTTGTGTTGTGTTTTGCTAATTACATGCTTGGATTGTAAGTGTTGTTTGTTAAATTTATAAAATGATTGATATGAAAGGATGATACAAATCGTGATTAGATTAGGATTGTATGCAGCGTTAGGTTAACCTTTTTTTTAACTATTTAGCATGTAGTTGTTAAATGATAATTATCTTGAGTGTATGTTTTGGGTGACCATTAACTGTTGTGACAAACTCATAAGATGATTGTGTGAGATCAATAATCAGCCATTAATGACTAGGTGACTATGAAAACCTTAAACCGATTATGATATATATATGTAACCTTTAGTGGTCCAATGCATATGAAGGAAAGTGGCCTGACAAAACTTGATAACTTGGAACAAAAGTGGCGGCCATGTGCACTTGTAACCTTGATCTCACCAAACCATGTGCACATCCCAAACTTGTTGTCAGAATAGTCAAAATGTTAAATCTTATCCATTGTTTTAATTATATGAGAAACTATTTGGGATAGACTCATGAGAATTAGATATTGAATAATGATGTTAAAGGTAAGAATTAAACTAAGGTTATGCAACCGGTTGTGGACTAGGGAAGTAATCGGATAACATGCTATCTAGTTTGGGCCTTCTGTTTCTCAACTGGGTTGCGTATATTATAACTGGGCCGAGTAACATGCAATGACTTGTAATGTCACATATGATATGCATATTGGTAATTGTTAGGATGAATTGTTATGTGTCACATAATTGCAATATAGGGAACTGAGTATTGAGTTATGCATATAAGGTTCACGGGTAGAAACAAAACAGTGGGTGAGTTGACCACCTCACATTTTTTTGGGCCGGCCAGGTTTGGGTAGAGGTTGTTTATTATCAAGCAAATGGCTCAATCTCTTATGTTGGGCTGCATACTTAATGTAGTTGCAATATCATGCCACACACACCCACTGTTAATCCATATTAGATTTCATACCATACAAGCACTGCATTGGGCCACACCTGGATACCGGACCACAACCACACCCACCTACATAATTGGACTTAAATTGTTGGACCGATCCGTGTGGGCAAGGAGCAGCTCCAGTGAACGTTTGGGTTGTGGGCCGGGACGGGTTGGGCCTGTGTCTTGCACGACGAGCCTGCGAGACACGAGTGGTACATGAACTCGTATAATTGTAGGACCGAAATGAGATATTATTTGAAACATGGAATGTGAAGCTTAACTCGATACATGTAGCATCTAGTAAGGGAACATAACTTAAATGATGTATCTTATCGGTGATGAAAGTATGCTATGTTCGTATATATGATCCAAGTGTCTAGTACACGTAATGGTTATGATGTATGCTATGGTTAAGTGTGCTACATGAACAACAATTACTTGTTACATGATGTTACATGTATACATTTTGTGGATACAACTCGTGATGAAATACGTGGTTAGACATGAATGCTAAACTGATTGTTACTGGTAAACTATGATAGGGCGTATTTAATCAGCTGTTAGACAAGCATTTAATCTTATCAAGCAAACCAAAGGTGAGTTCACTACATTTGAGCATGCGTCCCGGTGGTTGGGACAGTCGGTGGGTATCCCGGGGAGGGATAAGTCTTTTGGGTAAAACTAGTATATTGAATAATATTCTCATCCTATCATTCTTAAGTCCCATTCATTGTTACCGGGGAGGTAACGGGTATTAGTTGGTAGCGCTACTTAGGTTTGGCACCCTCACGCCGTACCGGGGAGGACGGTTGTGAACTAATTACCCAGTCGGGCCCAGTGCTTTGATAGGAGCACTGGGGAAAGGGCAAAACATACATCAGGAGCCGTCTTATTCAGAAATGAGATATTATCAATATTACTTGCATTCGTTAATGAACTGTTTCATACATCTGGTAACAAACGTTTTCTTAAACTGTGAACTCGCCAGCTTTGTCTGATACACTTGTTGCATGCTTGCAGGTCGTTAGGTTTCATGGATTTGGATACTTGCTGTCTGGAGTAGGTGAAGTGTTTGAATTCTTGATACTATACCTTGGTTTTAAACAGTTTAACCTTAGTTTGTTATTTGCTTCTGCTGAACAGATTGGTTTTCGTATAACTTGTTGATGGTATTTTATTAATGATTGAGAACTTTATTTTGAAACTTGTGTGGGTTCAATGTAATTAGTGGCTCATTGTCGGCACGTCACACGCCTATCAGGGACACTCCCCAGGTGGTATTTTGGGGATGTGACATAATCTATTAAACTAATAAAATAAAATCAAGGAGCGGGGGTGTTGGGATTGAACCCTACAAAGGAACAGTTGATTAAAGCCAAAACTGGATCAGATCAGTGGATTCACAATAAGCAGATGTTTGCATCAGTCTTTCCCCTTGGAAGTGGCCCTAACATCTGATGCCCTCCATCCACTGTTCGTCTACAATAACTGCTGATCTTCAACAACTGCTAAAGACTATTAAAGACTGTTGAGGATAAGCACTGATGCTCAATCTACTGTCATGGTTCAAGTACTGCTAAAAACACAAGCACTGCTGGGAGTATAACAGTGGAATGAGAAGTAGTAGTTTGGTTTACTTCTTTGTATTGTATTGTAATTAGTGGTTTAGATAACAGTGCTTGTATAGATCAGTGGTTGTAGGTTGTTAGGAGGTTAGATGTCATTTTCATGGTGATGTCAGCAAAGATGCTTCAGTGGTTTGTTCGGTACTATAAATAGAACAATACCCTGTACTGTTCTATTAGCTCTTTCTTCACAAGTCATTCTGTACGAACAAACCAGCGTGAGCTCTGGCTGAGGGGGAGATTGTGTTGCATGCATGCAAGTGTAATTGAATCCTTGTAATAAATATAATCATTTGATTTCATGATAAACATGTGTGTTGAAAGCAATTCTTCCATTTGATAGTGTGTTGAAAGTTTGTTTCCATGTAATTCCGCTGCACTTATACTCATTCATTTTCATAATTATCAGACAAAAACACAATCATAAGAAACTCAGATCCTAACAATTGGTATCAGAGCTTGGACAGTCAAACTTGATCAAACAATCATTTTGATGTAAAAAGTTCGGCTCAAAATCGTTGATACTTTTAATTGTTCGTTTTGTTGAAAAACATAGTAAGGTTTAATCACGATCAAAGTTGATTAATCAGTACCTGTAAAACAACCAGGATGACGTCACAATCACAAGATGTTAACAATAACATCGGTTCACTCTTTAAACCAATTATGTTAAAGAGAAATGAGTACACCATCTGGGAGCGAAGGATGGGTCACATCCTAGCTCAACAGAACACCGGATGTTGGAAATCGGTTATCTATGGACCACATGTTCCAATGGTTCCGAGTGCTGAGGATCTAAAGGTTTTTGTTCCTAAGAAATAAGAGAACTACACTGATCAGGATTTTCAAAAACTTGAACTAGATGCCAAGGCATTCAGCATAGTTGCATCTGCACTACCAAATGAGATCTATGCTAGACTGTTACACTGTAACAGTGCCAAAGAGTTGTGGGATGCTCTTAAGGAATAGTTTGGGGGGGCGGGGTGAAGAAGTAATTGAAAACAACAGGGAAATTTTGAACCAACAGTATGAAACCTTTTGTCACATTAAGGGTGAAATATTGACACAGTAGTTTGAGCGATTTAGTCGTCTCATAAGTGAACTTAAGCTTGTTAAAACTGAATTTCCTAAATCAACTGTAAACAGCAGGTTTTTAAGGTCACTTCTAGACAAATCGGATACAATTGCTTTTGTAACCAGAAACTCTGTTGAATTCAAAGATCTGACACTGACCCAACTTCATGGTAGACTCCTGACCTATAAAAGGGAGTTAAACCAGAAAAAGAAATTGCAAGAGTCTGGGAAAGTTGCAGATGACTACTCATTTGGCAATACAACTCTTTTGGGTCAGGAAGAGTCTGGCAGTAGTAAGGATTAGAGTTATGATCACTTTATTGACATAACTGCTGGTGGAAACTTCAACTATGATCCTCACTCATCCAATTATGCTTTCACAGCAAATGGAGAAAGCCATAACTCTGACAATCTATGCTTTAAACTCAATGATCTTCAGCATTTTGATCCAACTGACTTAGAGGAAATGGACATATTACACCAACTTGCACTGCTGAGTGTTAGAACCAACAAGTTTTACAAAAGGATAGGGACAAAATTCACAGGGTTGCATGGGAATCTAAAAGTAGGATTGGATAAGTCAAAAATCAAATGCTACAAGTGCAACGGGTTAGATCACTTTGCTAGGGAATATAGGAGTCAAACCAATGGACGTATTATCACTCACCCTAGTCCAAGACCACAAAATAACAAAAGCACTGTGCAGTATTCCCAATATACCCCTGCTGTCCATGTAAACACTGCCCATTATGCACATCCTGTAACCCCTGTTCCTGTGCATTATGTCCAAACCACTGTCCCACAAATTCAGTATGTCCAAGCTCCTGTCCCTCAGGTTCAAGTGAAACCAATTGCACCTCAACAAGCTGCACCAACAGTGGTTCAACCAGATCAGCAAAGCCATTTCACCCAAGGCTTTGTTGACTGGAGCAGCTTACCTGATGAACTAGGTGATGAAAATTTTGCACTCTATGCTACTAATGATGCTTCTAATGATGAATACTGTTTTATGGCATTAGAGTCAATACAAGAAGGGCTGGAAACTGAAGAAGGACAGTTAAATGCTGAAACAGTGGATGAAATTGCTGAAGCAGTGGTTACTACTGTTGCTAGTGAAATACTGTTGGGAGAAAATTCAGAACCCCTATTGGAACCACTGTCTGACCCCTGGTCTGAAGAAGAAGAAAAGAAACAAAGTGAAAAAGAAGAGAAAGAGCTAGATGAGAAAGAACATGTTTGTGATTGTGCCATGATGGCTGCAACTAAGGTATCACCCTAGGTTCTCAAAATCCTTTGTTCAGAAAAATGCATCATAGCATTTGCAAACATTAAGGTGGTGAATGAAAACCTTAGAGATAGGTTATTAACTTCTGAAGTTCAATTTGAAAAGTCTTTAAAAGAACTGAAAATAAATTGAGTGAAAAAGAAAATGAAATTTGCAGCATCAAACAAGAGCATAGCATAACTAAGGACCAACATCAGACCATGATAGCAAAATATCATGTCTGCAAAAAGGAGTTGGAAGCCACCCAAATCACTTGTGAAAAATGGGTGGAATCCTGCAAAGGTTATGAAATTATGCTTGAAAAACAGCTTGAAAGTAATGTAAAATTTGGCATAGGGTTTAGAAAAAAATGACCAAGTTGAAAACACTGCTGCAAATCAAGTTGGCTCTGTTGAAATCATACCCACCAACAAAGATGGCCAAGAAGTTAAAATAACTGATAAACTTGGTAACAAAATCACTCTGGAAAGATCTGTGGGGTCCTCAACTTTTGAGGATATTGAGAAATACCAATTTAAACCTAAATGGTCTGATGAGTGTGACATCCTTGAAAACTTCAAACCCATGGACTTCACAACTATAGATGGTGTTAAAGCTCCTAAGGCCAAGGTGATTCCTCTGAAGGACATCCCAACAGTAGTTCAAAACTCTGTTGCAAAGGAGTCTGAAAAGAAGAAGAAAAGAGAAAAGATTAAAAATCTGTTTTGTGAGTTTTGTGAAAAGAAAAATCACCTGACCAAAGATTGTTTTCACTTAAAAGCTTATGATCTTAACAAAACAAGTACCATTGTGCCATCACAGAACTGCACCATCTGTGGTAAAACCAACCATTCTACTCAGCAGTGTGTGTACTTGAAATCCTTTGAGGTCAAAAAGGAAGAGTACATTTCAAAACACCAATGAGTTCATCAAAACCACAAGTCAAGAAACAACCACTATTTGTGCCAGTTCAAATAGCTGTTACAAAACAGCTGAACCAAACCTCTGTTAAAAGAGAAGTTCAGGTGACTGATGCACCCCCTGCTAACCAATACCGAAGAGGTAAAGGCCAACCACCATACCCAAGGGTCCCACATGTTTATGAGGCTTACAAAAGGCCTTCTAAACCAAGGGTGAACATGCATCCCTTTGGGTATCAACAGCTGATAGGGCAAGACCCCTGTAACAACTGTGCTTGTAATCACTATGAACAGTTATGTTATCAATAAAACAATGTTATTTGATCACAATGTTTGTTTTGTTATGTTTTACATTTTTCATGTTTTGACTTTTGTTCAAATTCAAACTCTACATCGTTTTCTGGAGAGTTATACGCAAACTAGTGCGTAAACGTACTCAGTTTAATGCGAGAAATACTCCGGAACATCAACATATACTCAACATACCTTAAATAACCTTTACATAACTTAGAAATAAGTTTTAAAGGCTTTGGTATGACAAAAACAAGTTAATTCGCTTACAGGGACTAAAAATGACAAACTGCGAAAGTATGTCAATTTGAACTGTAACGAACATTCCGGAACCTAACCATAAGTTAAACACACCTTAAATATCCTTTACATAGCTTAGAAATAGGCTTTGAGGGGTTCGGTGTGCTAAAAAAAAAAAAAACTTTTGGGTCATTCAGGGACTAAAAGTGTCAAAAAGTGCACAAGTTTGCATTTTCGCGCATAACATACGTTCTGAATACATCCGGACATCCAAAAATTTATGTAAGCACCAAAATATTTTATTTTAGTGTTTGGCATAAGAAAAATCCATTCGTCGCGCAATTTGGATCGTTTTTCGCGCTTATGCGCATTCCGTCGTAATTAACCGAACATCGCGATCGTACGACCAAACGAACGTTGGTGACCGACCGGATAATATTTAAATCCCACAAATATTCTGTTATGATTAAAATCTTATTTTAATCAGGTCCGTGTTGAAAAATAAATTAAAACGCCTAAAAACGTTATTTTTCAAAGTTTAAGCGCGTACCGTGTGTTTCTGCGCAACACAGTGCTTCTACTGCAAAACGCAGACAACGCAGCCAGTCCTGGCAACTGAAATTTATTTCAGTAATAACTTGGCGAGTTTATTTTTATAGAGTAATAAAAATAATTTAGAACGCCATAAACCGGGATTTAAACGCTAGATAAAATACCCGGTACCCAGTTAAATACCCGTCTTAGCCATATACTAGGAATATGCTTGGCATATGCTTGGAATATGCTAAGGTATATGCTTGGAATATGCTAAGGTATATGCTAGGAATATGCTTGGAATATGCTAGGAATATTCTAGGAATATTCTAGGAATATTCCATATGGAAAAACTATAAATACCCACCATATGTTTCATTCATAATCACTAGAAATTTGATTTGAGAAACTCTAAGTTGAAACACTAGTTTCATACCTGAGATTTTCGAATCGAGTTTAGCATTCGGGGACCCTTCGTAAGTATTCTTTCGTTCTTTTCCTTATTTTTACTGCTTTTCGAGTCAGAAAGTCAAACTTTGTTTGACTTTCAGCGTTGACCAGTAATGGTCAATGCGAAGTTCGGTTGAACTTCGCAACGTGATTGTAATCACGATGGTCATAGTCCCTTGGGACTATGCCTACTGATTACCACGTTGTCTAGGGTCATAGGGTAGGCGATCTAATAAATCGCCTATACCTTCGAACCCGACCCATTTGGTCGATCATTAGGATCCGACCAAATACATTAGGTGACCATAGTAGGTAGGGAATAACCTTCCGAGGTTATACCCTATGGTCACATCGTTTAAGTAGTTGTATGATAGGTAGTTTATATGCCTTAGGTAAATTACCAGAATACCCTTTTTCATGTATAATTGGTAATTAAGCATATGTAACCTAAACCTTTGTCACGTAGCTGATTATGTAACATGTTTAGGCATATAACACTTGTCATAGGACTAGTTAGGCGGTCCAAACGCGTTTCACGCGCACGACACGTTAAAGTAGCATAAGCTTCCTAAACGGGTCGTAATGGGTCGATAAGACTTAGGTTAAGTTTCATTTAGCATGTAGGCTTTGTTAAACCATATCACATGAGTTCCTACACTCATTTGGTTTACAAACCCTAATGCTACCCAGTCTTCCGATATAGGTCCGGTTTATTAACATAGTTACCTATACTAGGTGCCGTTTGATTCCGAGATCTCTAGCATTACTTGGTGATTATCTTTAGACATCTGAGCAATCACAAGTGAGTACATAGACCCCTCTTTTACTGTTTTCCAAACTGTTTTGGGGTGGAACACATGTGCCTACTTGTTACTTTCATGCTTTCCTGTTTTAACATCATATACTGCTATGTTCGTTAGTACATTATAGTACATGATTTTATGACATCTTATGCTAGGTGTGCCCATTGTGTGCATTACTTGGTACATTGTTTTACATTACATTTCATGCTAGGTGTGCCCATTGTGTGCATTACTTAGTACATTGTTTTACATGACATTTCATGCTAGGTGTGCCCATTGTGTGCATTGCTTAGTACATTGTTTTACATGACATTTCATGCTAGGTGTGCCCATTGTGTGCATTACTTAGTACATTGTTTTACATAACATTTCATGCTAGGTGTGCCCATTGTGTGCATTACTTAGTACATTGTTTTACATGACATTTCACGCTATGTATGTTCATTTGATTACATACTTAGTGCATTGTTTTCACATGTTTACAATTTTGGTATGACATTTGGTTTGTTTACATGGGACAATACATTCATTAACATTAGCTACGCCGTTCGTTAGTAGGTAGTGGTACCATAGGAATTGACAACTCCCGTTCCGGACATCCCAGGGAAAGGGGACAGAAAGGAATGACCGAATTCGATGATATAAGACAGATAGACCTTTATTTTGTTTAAAGGGTTTATCACCACAGTCACAAGGCTTGGATGTATGCATTTTTACAATACCGCATAAATGTTCATATTAAATAGTTGCATGCATTTACACAAAACATAGCTTTGATTTAAACCATGTTTTACTTCAATACTTTGTTTTTGTGCATATGGTTTAGTTTGAGACATTTCACTTGCCATACATGACATTTTGACATAGACATTTGACATGGATATTTGACATAGACATTTGACATGGATATTTGACATAGACATTTGACATGGATATTTGACATAGACATTTGACATGGATATTCGACATAGACATTTTGACATGATTTACATTTGACACAAACACTTTTGACATTGGTTTTACATACTACATGATTTACATCTTGACATGAACACTTTGACATATTATTCAATACATTCTGACAATTGGTTTAAACATAGACTTCTTACATTGGTTGGTTTGGTTTGATTAAGTGATTGAGTAATGATGCGTGTGTAATATGATACAAGCATGGTGGATACGCCGCTGGTACTTCCTATATATAAGTGTTTGTATGGTATTATATGTCGTAACGTTATTTGAATCATTTCAGTTTGAGACATAGAACATTTTATACAAATAACATACTTTTCACAAGACATTGATTTACAAACAACTTATCTTATACAAACACATTTTTACATGATTATTTATTTAAACCTGACATTTACTTATACATATCATCTGATCTTATTATTTTCAAATGATTTACAAGACAAAGCAAATTACAAGGTTCATGACTAAACATTCTCTTAAACATAAGTCATGAATCCTATTTTCACAAACCTATGTATCTCACAGGCATTTTTATGCTGACGTACCTATTTTCACATGTGTTTTCAGGTGCTTTTCCATAGGATGTTGATCATGATACTAGGGCGGACCTGTGCCTTAGAGACTTTAAAATAAGATAGACTATGTTTAATTATGTTCTGAACTCTTTAATTTCCTGTTTGAAACAATGTAACACCTTTGTTTATAAATAAAAGACAACTTTGTATACCATGGTTATGAAACAATTAATTCTGTCGCAACACGCCCCGATGTTTCCGCCGCGATTTGTTGTTTTACGCGGTCGGGGTGTGACAACCCCCAACAGTGGTTAGAGAAAAACAGTTCTAAAACTGTCTAAACCCCTGAGCTAACCACTATCCATCCACCCGAACTTAACACAGACACTGTTGAGACCCCATCCAAAGCCTTATTGGCTTTGGAGACCCTCATGAACTAACCTTTTACTTGATGTGCAGGGAGGTTCTGCATGCTTAGATAGTCTTTGGTATGTAGATAGTGGAGGCTCCAGGCACATGACAGGATGTAGAGCCCTACTCAAAGAATTCAAAACTCATGGAGGGGGTGATATATCTTTTGATAATAATAGTAAAAGGAAGGTGATGGGATCTGGTACAGTACAGTCTGGGAATGTTAAGTTTGAAAATGTCAATCTAATACACAATCTAAAATTCAACCTCCTTAGTGTCTCACAAATGAGTGATAAGGGCTATGGCTCATTCTTTACTAAGGATTGTTGTAGGATTGTTGGACCAGAAATGGTTAAAAAGATTGAAGAAATAATAAAAAAACGGAAAAACCCAACTTGTTGCTCAAAGGAGTGGCAATGTCTATGTAGTTGATTAGTCAAAAGAGAGCCCTAGGACTGATGCCTGTCTGTTCTCAGCTGCCTCTAACAAAGAGATAGAACTTTAGCATAGGAGATTAGGGCACACAAATCTCAAGACAATCACTGCTTTGTCAAAACAGGGTTTAGTAAGAGGTCTTCCTCAAAAACTATTCACCTGTCCTGAGCATTGCGTCTCCTGCTTAAAAGGAAAACAACATAAAAGCTCATTTAAGTCCATTGAAGAGTCCGAAACAACCAAGTGCTTGCAAATGCTGCACATGGATCTGTTTGGCCCAGTTAAAGTCATGAGCCTTAAAAAGAAAAGATATTGTTTGGTAATTGTAGATGAATTTTCTAGGTTTACATGGACTTATTTCTTACATTCCAAAGATGAGACTGCAGGCATTCTGCAAGACTTTGTCAAACAGGTTGAAAAGCAGTTTGACTTTCCAGTAAAAGTGTTCAGGAGTGATAATGGCACAGAGTTCAGAAATAGGGAGTTAGATGAGTTTTATGTGTCAAAAGGAATTGTAAGGCAGTACAACATTCCAAGGACACCAGAGTAGAATGGGATTGTTGAGAGAAAGAACAGGACATTGATTGAGGCTTCCAGAACCATGCTTGCTGATTCAGGTTTGCCATTAACTTTCTGGGCAGAGGCAGTAAACACTGCTTGCTATGTCCAAAACAGAGTTTTAATCAACCCCAGGCATCAAAAGACTGCCTATAAACTTCTGTATAAAATCAAACCACTGATCTCATACTTTAAAGTATTTGTCTGCCCATGCTTTATTTTGAATTTAAAAGACTCAGTTTCAAAATTTGCAGCCAAAGTAGACAGTGGATATCATTTGGGATACTCAACCACTGCTAAGGCCTACAAAGTGTTTAACACAAGGACCAAAAGAGTGGAAGAGACTTTGAATGTAAAGTTCAATGAACTTTCTTCAATGAAAATCCCTGCAAATCCTGCAAAATTGTTTGATCTTGATAAATTTACTTTTGAAAATGTTTCTGTCAAGACTAACAGTGCAGGTCCATCACAAAGTCCTCCATCAGACTATGGATATGAAGTCATCATTCCACAACAAAAGTCTGCAAAAATTAGAAGAGCAGCAGATGTTCAAAACAGTTGTCAAAGCTCAACCACTGCTACCTCAATAGTTGTTGACCAAAGTAGCCCATTAACCCCTGCTTCCACATCATCAAACACTGTTGATAAAAGTCCTCAAACAGTGGATACGAGTCAACATGTGTTCACACCACTTCCTCCTATTCCTCCACTTCCATTTCAAGCTACTACTGGATCATCAAAGTCACCAGCAGTGGTTAGCTCAGATGATTCACATCCGCAGCCCTCACCCTTAAATGCCATTGTTCCATACAAAGGAGATTTAATCTTCTTGAAGTCTCATCCACCTAACCAAATCATTGGCAACATTAGTGAAGGGGTGCTCACAAGAAGCCAATCCCAAAACATATGTCTTTTTGCTGGTTTTCTATCTCTCCATCAGCCAGTCAAGTACCAAGAGGCACTAAAAGACAACAGTTGGGTAGAGGCCATGCAAGAAGAGCTCCAACAGTTCAAAAGACAACAAGTAAGGGAGCTTGTACCACTGCCAGAGGGTGTGAGTCCTATTGGCAGAAAGTGGGTCTTTAAAAAAAAAACTGATGAAAGGGGCATTGTTGTCAAGAATAAAGCAAGGCTAGTGGTTCAAGGTTTCAGACAGGAAGAGGACATTGACTATGATGAAACTTTTGCCCCTGTAGCAAGATTGGAAGCTATTAGACTGTTCTTGGCCTTTGTTATCAACCACAACATAAAGGTGTTTCAAATGGATATCAAATGTGCATTCCTCTATGGTAAGATTCAAGAAGAGGTATATGTTTGTCAACCTCCTGGATTTGAGGATCCATTTAATCTAAATCATGTCTACAAGCTAAATAAAGCTTTGTATGGCTTGAAACAAGCACCTAGAGCCTGGTATGAAACTCTTTCCACCTTTCTTCTTTCCATTGGGTTCACAATAGGTAAAATTGATGAAACATTGTTTTTAAAATGGAGAGGGAAAGACTTGATGATTGTCCAGATTTATGTGGATGACATTATTTTTGGAAGCACATGTTCTAAAATGTGTGAAGAGTTTAGACAACTCATGACAGATGAGTTTGAGATGAGTGCAATGGGTGAACTTTAGTGCTTTCTTGGTCACCAAGTAAAGCAACTGCAAAATGGTACTTCCACCCATCAAGGCAAACATGCCAAAGAACTTTTTAAAAATTTTGAGATGGATGATTGCAAGCCATGTAGTACACCCATTGCAACCACAAAAATAGTCATGTCTGATGAAAAGAATGATTTGGTTGATCAAACTCTTTATAGAAGCATGATTGGGTCTTTATTGTACCTAACTGCATCTAGGCCAGACATCATGTTTGCAACATGTGTTTGTACCAGATCCCAACCAGCCCCTAGAAAGTCAAACCTTATTGCTATGAAAAGGATATTCAGATACCTAAAAGGTTCTCCCACACTTGGTATCTAGTATCCAGCTGATGGAAATATCAAGCTTTCAGGTTTCTCAGATACTGACTTTGCTGGATGCAACACAACAAGGAAGTCCACTTCAAGAGGGTGCCAATTCCTAGGCAATTGCTTAGTGTCTTGGCAAAGCAAAAAGCAAGCAGCTGTTTCAACATCCACTGCTGATGCAGAGTATATAGTTGTTGCAAGCTGTACAGCCCAACTGTTATGGCTTCAAACTTAACTTCTGGATTTTGGTATCACTGCCTTAAAGACTCCTCTCATGTTGGACAGTTTGGCAGTAGAAAATATCATCAAAAATCCAGTTTCTCACTCAACCACCAAGCACATTGATATCAGACATCACTTTGTGATGGATTGCTATGAAAAAGGTTTGATTTCTTTGCACCATGTTCCAACTAAAGATCAGCTAGCAGATGTGCTAACAAAAGCTTTAGACAAATCCACCTTTGAAAGCTTGATCTTTAGGATTGGCATGCTAAACATGGAATAACAGGCAAAATCCTGTTTTTCTATGAATAAAAGCATTAAAATGTTTTCAGAAAATCAAAAATTCATCCTTAAAAATAGCTAAAAATGAAAATTTTCATTAATCCTTAAAAGTCTGTCATAACCATTGTTTTTGGTTCAAACATCTGTTCTGTTAAATGTTGTCCACTGCTGAAAGTCAACCTCTGTTCTTTCATTTCCTTGTTAATCACTGTTGATCAAACATTAGTGTTTTAATCCACTGATAAGCTATCCACTCATAGTTAAAAATCACCCACTGTTCTCATTGTAACCGTTGCAAACCCTTGATATTGCTTCATCAGTGGTTTCCTAACAACTGTCATCCATTATTCATCAGAGGTTGTCACGTGGGCAGTACTTGGCCGTCAGATCTTTTGTAACCGCTGCCACGTCCGCATACACTTTTTCCACCTATAAAACCTTGATCAAAACCCCCAAACAGGGTTTTCACTGTCGAATCGAATTCAAAATTCCTTTCTCAAAACAGTTACCATCCATTTCTATCAAATCCATCATCATCTTCTTCCTTTCGCAATCACACTCAACACACCATGGCTCTTCCATACAAAACTCCTCACAACTACCTGTGCATACATGCAAAACCAAGTGACAGCACAACCTTCAACTCCGTCATTGATACTCTTTCGACCACAAAGTACAAAACTTTGTTGACTTGTAATGCTCCTATCTTCATCGATACCCAAAGAGAATTCTGGAAAAATACTACATCAACACACACTTCAACCACTGCCCCACCAAAAACATTCTCACTACCACCAACACCACCTGCCAAAAAGCAGAAGACATCAGATGACACATCATCTATTGTAATGACAACAGTGGTTGAAACACCAGTTGTTTCAACAGCTGTTTGTCAGCCACCTACCACTTCAATCACTACCACTCAATCCATAAATCCACCACCAACTTATCCAAAACCCAAAAGGAGAAGGATAATACTGGATGATGATTCTTCACCACCTCCAACATCTTCACAACTACTGACCCTTGCTACCATTCCAAACCTTGTTCCACTCTCTTTAGTACAAGCTCTAAATCCAAATACTGACATTGTTCCTGCAGGAGTCTAGTATCCATTGTGTAACACCCCAATCGCGTAATATAACGACACACGACGGAAATATCGGGGAGTCACGTTACAAATTGTTCACAACTACTGGTACTAAATTGTTTCAATATCATTAACATCGTTTTACAAACAAAGAATGCATATAATTGTTCTTTTGTTTTAGAAGTCTAAGGCCTATATGCAGTCCTATGCGTTGCATGCTTGAACAGTCGAAAACCTGAAACATATGCGAAAACAGTCAGAATAAAAATGCCGACGAATACATAGGTTTTATTAGCCAAATGAATGACAAAACATTTGGTATTTATCTTAATTGTGAAAACTCATGACAAAATAGGTTTGTATATGGAAATATGATATTTACTAAGTCATTTTATGCCTTACATTGAAATCTCGATTAAACCATCATAAAAACTTGTTAATATGTTATTAGGAATCCAATCAAGGATTAATAATAACTGTTTTGAAATAAATCAAAACTTATATAAAACTTATATTAATCAAATCAATGAGTCATGATAATACTTCAGATATCTTTCTAAGAATCTAACATAAAAAAGTATGGGAGATTCTACAAAGATTTTGATTCAAAATACTCAGGTATGAAGTGTTAAACCTCCAACTTAGAGCAGATTGAATCAAATGTGTGAGTTGTGAAATGAAATCAAGTGGGTATTTATAGGAATTCAAGAACCGTTAGGATCGTTTCTCGTAATTCATGCTTCAATCTAGACCTTACAAGTGTTACCCATTGATTTTCAATACTATGGGACCTTAAAACCAGCTAATGGTTTGTTAAAACCATGTACAAAACCCAGAAAACAAGTTGTTGTTGCTAAAACAATGAATCTGCCTAGATCGGTCTCTGGCGCCCCGCGAGAGGCCTGTCGCGCCCCGCCAGAGACCAAAATGGCAGAATGTCAAAAACAGTCCCTGCAGGTCCAAAACTTGATTTCTGATGCATTTTTTACACGTTTAAGCCCCGTTAACCCCATTTCAAGGCTCTAAAATGAAGTTAAAGTATAGGGAACTTAAATTATGCTCAAAAACATCTCGGATGTCGGTTCGTTTGATCGTATGATCGCGTTGTTCGGTTAATTACGACGGAAGTCGTAACGAGCACGAAATCGATCCAAATTATGCGACGAGTGAAATTCTAACATTCCAAACACTAAATTAAAATATTTTAATGATTACAAAATTTTTTGGATGTCCGGATATATTCAGAACGTAAGATATGCGCGTAAATGCAAACTTATGCACTTTTTGACGCTTTTAGTCCCTATTGATCAAATAAGCATATTTTCGCATAACGAGCCCCTCAAAGCCTATTTCTAAGCTATGTAAAGGATATTTAGGGTACGTTTAGCTTATGATCAAGTTCTGAAATGTTCGTTACTATACGAATCAGTAGACTTTCGCAGTTTGACGCAAATAGTCCCTAAGAGTGAATAAACTTGTTTTTGACACACCAAAGGCTTCAAAACCTATTTCTAAGTTATATAAAAGTTATTTAAGGTATATTAAGCCTATGTCACTATTCCGGAGTGCTTGCCGCATTAAACTGATTACGTTTACGCATTAGTTCGCGTATAACTTTCCAGAAAGCGATTTAAAGCTTGAAATTGAACTAGAATCAAAACATGAAATTATAAAACACAAATAGACAAATTTTGAGACCAAAACACATTGTTCCATTGATAAAATATTTTGTCCTACATCGTGTGTGTTTTACGGAGCACTAGTGTCACAGTCTCCCCTACTTCAGGAAATTTCGTCCTGAAATTTATTTGAAGGAGACCGTAGAGTGAAATTGAAACAACTGATGGATAAGCAGATTGCTAGATCCCAAAGATGCGGAGCATCATTTGGTATGGGAAATTTTTTTAGGGGATTCAAAATGTGGTCTGGGATATTCAAAGTATCTCAAGGTATTCAGCCCCTTTGAAACTTGTGAATTTCAACAAAAGTCGACCAGTGTTCAAAGTTGTTTAAGTATGGCACTATCTTATACTAAGCCCCTAGTGTAATTCCTAGCAAACAAAGGGGTGTACATTCAAGCCCCACACGTACGCAGTTTCTAACGTCCCACGAGGTACATCCAATGCACCATGAGCATCTCATGCATAGGAGACGGGTCAACATACCTATGGCATCAAGATCGTCACCTTTAACACCATATTATACTCACGGTCGGCTCGATTTGAGTCAATGAACGTACTCGCTGTCGTCCATCGGAAATAACCACACAATAACACATAAACACATAATCACATAATGGTCCAAGATAACATAAAATCACCAAGTGATCTTAGCAACGTTCTGAAGAATAACACAATAAGAACACTTATGTATATGAAGTACCATCGGCGTATCCACCGTGTTCTTATCGCATCATACTTCTCCCGTTACCTTAATCACTCTAGATCTTATGCCACCATACTTAACAAGGATTACTATGATTCTCATGCGTCGAATCTCATAATTAAGTGTGCACCCATAATTACTCGTTTCGTCACATGGTCCACATAACTCCTCTTGTTAAGCGAGGGTAAACAAATAATAAGGTCAAACTATCCTCTAAATCAAACAAACATCATCACAACATAACACCTGTTAAATCGAATCATGTTTCATACTTAACCAAACAGGTAAAATGCAACATATACAAATCATGCATTGTCATCATAATATAAGCATATCGAGGAAAATGTTTTCAAATCATGCGCTAGGTATGCTAAGTTAACACACTAATCAAAATGCATTTGAAAATTAGGGCACTAAGTACGTTAAATCAACATACGAAGCAAATTGTACCTATAATCATGTACTATACATATTAGATAAACAAATCATATATGTAATGTTATGATCATAAAAAAATATTAACTTGTTCATAGTATTCGTATCGATCGTGTTACCAAGTTCGTACGAATACACCAGAGTACAGTCATATTATGCTAAATTATAAGATTTAGTTCCTAAAGACGGAATCCTCAAAGCCAGCACATAGCTGTAATCACACATCGTGTAATCTCATTAGAGTTTGAAATTTGAAAAACAAAACGAATAACAAGGATAAAGATAAACTTCTTCAAATTTATATTGTTTTCGAAGTTTAACAGAAAAATATAGAGGTTCAAATGATCATAAGGGCTTGATCATTAGCTTGAGCCTCATTGATGTTGAATACTCGTCCATTAGCATTGACAAGCTTGGGGCAGTTTCGCTTGAAATGATTTAAATCACCACAATTGAAACATGCTCTAGGGCGAGTCTGAGTAGGGCCTGCTCGATTCTGGATACGACAGGTCACAGCTAGATGTCCAAATAAACCGCAAATTGTATACTGGCGACAAGGAGAATTTGATGAATGGTGGTAGTTGCAATGATTGCACCGAGGTTGCTTTCCACGATAAAATCCTTTAAAGGGTATGAGTTTAGTGGGACGGGTGCAGGAATTGCAAAATTCTTTGAAGTCTTGCGCCTCCTAGAATTTTTTTTGAAGATTTGGCCTTCGTTCGTTTTGAATTCTCGTTAGTAATTTCAGTGTTTTGTTTCTTATACTTGGAATATATATATATAGTGTAAATTTTAATCCAGAAAAATCTTGTTTATAAGTTTCGTACTTGTATTTAGAAAATATGGTGTTGTGGTTCTTGTTTTGAGGCAGGAGTTGTTTGAAAATAAACTTTTGTAATATTTTTGGATGAGAGAATACAAACCGAGTTAATGGTTTGTATTATAAATTCTTTACCTGTTAAAAATTTATTGCTTTTCTAAAAAATGTTTTTAAATTAAAATTTTAAAACAAAGAAACTTTGTGTTTGAAATTTTGAAAATTCTCATCCAAATGGTAAAAATTTGAAATTTTGAAAAACAAAGGTAGAGTTTTGAAAATGAAAAGAGGATCTCATAGTGTCGTGAAATGAAATGAAATGAAATTCAGTTCAACTGTATCGAATCAAACATATCACCGAAGGTAATATGATGAAATAGTATTGGAAAGGAAAGATGTTTCGATTGTCGTGAAGAGCAAACATATTACCGAGGGTAATATGAATGAGTAGTGTTACAAAGGTTGTTTAGAAATTGTTCGGTAGGGTCAAGATAGATGGGTTTTTATAATGCTTCACGAAGACATGCTTAAGCCTATAAGTGGACACTCACCCTAAGAGTTCCCAGGTAAGAGTGACTCGTCCGATAATGCGGATTTGTACGAACACTCTAGCCTTAGACAGAAAACTCGGGGTACAGGCATCCACCCTTCCAGATTGCATGTGTTGACATTATTAAAACCTAAAATTTCGATGAAAAATGTTTGAGGAAAAACATTTAAGAAATCTTTTGATACAAATCGTTTGAGATAAAACATGTTTGCGAAATATTTTGACAAAAAAATTTAAGAAAACATTTTGAAAAATATTTCAATGAAAATGTTTTGAGAAAACATTTTGAGGAATACCCCAAGGCATAAAGCCTAAGGTTTGGGATAAATCATCCAAGGTTAGATGATTCGTAAATCATAGAGTAGTTGTCACACGAATAAGGATGAGGATTTAGGAAAGAGTTCCTAAGTCTACTCACGTTTGGGTCCTAGAAAGGTTATAGACTAAGTTTAAGGCGTGCTATTAACCTAATTCCCTATAACCAGTGCTCTGATAACAATCTGTAACACCCTAATCGCGTAATACAACGACACGCGGCGGAAATATCGGGGAGTCACGTTACAAATTGCTCACAACTACTGGTACTAAATAGTTTCAATATTATTAACATCGTTGTACAATCAAAGAATATATGTAATTGTCTTTTGATTTAGAAGTCTAAGGCCTTGAATGCAGTCATATGCGTTGCATGCTTGAGTAATTGATAACATGAAACATATGTGAAAATACAGTCAGCATAAAAATGCCGGCGAATACATAGGTTTTGTTAGCCAAATTAATGGCAAAACATTTGGCATTGCAATACTTGGCAACTACGAGAGTTGTCGAAAATAAATTTTGAAGCCAGAGGATGGCAAAAGTTTAGTATTGCAATACATAATTTTGATTATGAAAACTCATGGCAAATAGTTTTGTATATGGCAATATGATTATTACTAAATAGTTTTATGCCATTTAAAAAATGATTATTTCTAAATAGAACAGTAGCATATCAAACTATACTTTGGAGAACAGTAGCATATCAAACTATACTTTGGAGAGCAGTAGCATATCAAACTATACTTTGGAGGATAGTAGTATATCAAGCTATACTTTGGAGAACAGTAGTATATCAAACTATACTTTGGTGAATAACAACAAAAATCCTAAGTCCTAATGGTGAATCGGGATAACGCCATGAAGGGTAATACAATAAGCACACTTATATATAGGAAGTACCAGTGGCGTATCCACCATGTGCTTATTGTATTATCTAGTTTCGTTATCTAAATCACCAACAATCTACACACAACCAACCAACCATCGAGTCGTAAAGTACTTCTTAAAAACCTTACTAAGAAGATAGGAAGATCTAAGACTGTACTTTAAATATCCTATAAGAATCTAACTATGAAGATAGGCAGATCATTTAAGGATAAAACATCGCATTTGCATAATCGGAATAATACACATAAAAGCACTTAGTGAACACATATATGCCATACATTTCGAAAACAAGTCGATTACACATATGAATCACCCCAAAACATTTAAAAACGGTAAAAGAGGGGAACTATGTACTCGCCTGGGATTGCGTATAGTTCCAGTTCAAAGGGTATTACAAAGCTCAAAAGACCAAGAGTTCAAGTGTTGAAGCGGTTCTTAGGGTAATGGATACTATGTTAGCGAATCGACACCTAAATCGGAAGATCGGGTAGAATGAGGTCTTGTAAACCGAACGACTATTGGAACTCATGTAATATGGTTTAACAGAGCCTACATTCTAAGTCGGAACCTATCCTAAGTACTTACTATCCATTACGACCCATTAAGGTAGCTTATGCTACTTTAACGCGTCGTTCGCGCACAAGCGCGTTCAAGACGCCTAACTAGTCCTATGACAAGTATTATATGCCTTAACATATCTAATTAGGTTATATAATCAGTTTAGATGTCAAAACATGTGTTACATATGCTTAAAATGAAATTATGCGCAAAAGGGCATTTTGGTCATTTTCCTAAGGCATATAAACTACCTATCATACGACTAACTAACCGAAGTGACCATAAGGTATAACCTCGAAAGGTTATTCCCTATACAAATATGGTCACAATATATGTTTGGTCGAATCCTAACGATCGACCAAACGGGTCGGGTTCGAAAGTCTAAGCGGTTGTTTAGACTGCTTATCTTACGACCCTATATAAGCACTAAACTAAGAGTGATGAGTTAAACATAACATGTTTAACTAAGTTAGAAAATAAGTTTGATATCAAAACAAATGGTTTTAATACCCAAGAATAGTTTGGTTGCAAAATACGCATAGGCACGTATTTTGACCGAAACTATGACTCGTCACTACGCCTAATTAACGTGGTAATCAGTAGGTATAGTCACAAGGGACTATAACCATCGTGATTACACTCACGTCGCAAAGTTCAATCGAAATTTGTGTTGACCAAAGACTGGTCAAAGCAGAAAGTCAAACACTGTTTGACTTTTACGCTTGAAAAGCAATAAAAGCATGAAAGAAACTTACAAAAGGTCCAAGCTAGGAAGATTTGATTCAAAATACCCAGGTATGAAGTGTTAAAACTCCAACTTAGAGCAGATTGAATCAAATGTGTGAGTTGTGAAATGAAATAAAGTGGGTATTTATAGGAATTCAAGAACCGTTAGGATCGTTTCTCGTAATTCGTGCTTCGATCTAGACCTTACAGGTGTTACCCACTGATTTTCAATACTAGGGGACCTTAAAACCAGCTAATGGTTTGTTAAAACCATGTACAAAACCCAGAAAACAAGCTGCTGTTGCTTAAACAATGAATCTGCCCAGATCGGTCTCTGGAACCCCGCGAGAGGCCAGTCGCGCCCCGCTAGAGAACAAAATGGCAGAATGTCATAAACAGTCCCTGCAGGTCCAAAACTTGATTTCTGATGCATTTTTTTTTGACACGTTTAAGCCCCATTAACCCCATTTCCAGGCTCTAAAATGAAGTTAAAGTATAGGGAACTTAAATTATGCTCAAAAACATCTCGGATGTCTGTTCGTTTGGTCGTATGATCGCGTTGTTCGGTTACTTACGACGGAAGTCGTAACGAACGCGAAATCGATCCAAATTACGCGACGAGTGAAATTCTAACATTCCAAACACTAAAGTAAAACATTTTAATGATTACAAAAATTTTTGGATATCCAGATATATTCAGAACGTAAGATATGCGCGTAAATGCAAACTTATGCACTTTTTGACGCTTTTAGTCCCTATTGATCAAATAAGCATATTTTTCGCATAACGAACCCCTCAAAGCCTATTTCTAAGCTATGTAAAGGATATTTAAGGTACGTTTAGCTTATGATCAAGTTTCGGAATGTTCATTACTATACGAATTAGTAGACTTTCACAGTTTGACGCAAATAGTCCATGAGAGTGAATAAATTTGTTTTTGACACACCAAAGCCTTAAAAACCTATTTCTAAGTTATATAAAAGTTATTTAAGGTATATTAAGCCTATGTCACTGTTCCGTAGTGTTTGCCGCATTAAACTGATTACGTTTATGCATTAGTTCGCGTATAACTTTCTAGAAAGCGATTTAAAGCTTGAAATTGAACTAGAATCAAAACGTGAAATTATAAAACACAAATAGACAAATTTTGAGACCAAAAAACATTGTTCCTTTGATAAAAGATTTTGTCCGACATCATGTGTGTTTTACGGAGCACAATTGTCACATATTAGATCTTCCAGCAGTTAGAGAGGAGATAAAATCCTTCTACTCTGAAGATGACCCTGCAAAAAGGAATCTGCCATCTCTTCAAGGATATCTCTAAAAGAAATACAAAGGAAAAATCTGACAAAGAGATTCAAAGATACTTTCAATACCTGCTCACTCAAGTAAGAACTTTGGAGCAGTTTTCAAAAGATCTTTGTCAGAAACTATCAGAAAGAGATGATGAAAGCCTGAGAAAAGATTACATTGATCACATCATGGCTTTCAAGAAATACAAGGCAAAAAGAGCTCAATATAAAGAATGGACCATTGGGGAGCTTAAAGAGGAGTTAGAAAGAGTGCAAGAGATGAACAAGGACAGTAAAACACACTCCTCTGGTTTGGTCAAAGTACAAGAAAAATGTACCAGAAAGAACTTTAAAGCTGAAGAGAATGAAAGAAAAGCTGATAACAGCTGATTTTGGGTCAAGGAATCAGGTCACAAGATGGTCAGAAGATAAAATCTTAGCCAATTACAAAAGGTTGGAAGAGTTGAGAAAGAAAAATCCAAATGTTCCTCAAAAGCCTGATTATCCAAAAGTAGTGGTTCCAGTTAAACCACAAAAGCTACAAATCAGGAGATCCACTGCTCCACCTGCTGCCATCCTTTAACAAAGAAGGAAACAAAAGCAGATGGATGAAGAAACAGAAGCAGATAAAGCACAAGGGGATTACATTATAAAAATGGTCCTTCAGCAAATGATAGCAGAAAATCCTGAATTGGCAAAAGCTGCAAACACTGGCCAAAGTGTTATAACCAGGCCACCATCTCCAAACACATTAACAATAAAGACTCTCCCAAGAAACCCATTAAATTCAAAAATACTAAAGTGGAAATCTGATAAACAGACCCAGGTATTGACTCTGCTCAAATCCAATGGTACAGTGAAGCATATATCAAGGGAACAAGCACTTGGCCTCGGTGTTGAAGATCTACAGGATCTACTTGAGCTTCCACTGTGCAGGGATGAGGATGACACAAGGTCCATGGACTTTGAATTACAATTAAAAGGACAAGTTAGGGAATATTTGATGAGGCGATAAAAATCCAAGAATAATGAAGAGTTTTGGCATCATCTGTTCCAGGGGGAGATTGTGGGGATTGAACCATACAAAGGAACAGTTGATTAAAGCCAAAACTAGATCAGATCAGTGGATTCACAATAAGCAGATGTTTGCATCAGTCTTTCCCCTTGGAAGTGGCCCTAACATCTGATGACCTCCATCCACTGTTCGTCTACAACATCTGCTGATCTTCAACAACTGCTGAAGACTATTAAAGACTGTTGAAGGATAAGCACTGATGCTCAATCTACTGTCATGGTTCAAGTAATGCTGAAAACACAAGCACTGCTGGGAGTATAACAGTGGAATGAGAAGCAGTAGTTTAGTTTACTTTTTTGTATTGTATTGTAATCAGTGGTTTAGATAATAGTTCTTGTATAGATCAATGGTTGTAGGTTGTTAGGAGGTTAGATGTCATTTTCATGGTGATGTCAGCAAAGATGCTTCAGTGGTTTGTTCGGTACCATAAATAGAACAGTACCCTGTACTGTTCAATTAGTTCTTTCTTCCTAAGTCATTCTATACGAACAAAGAGCTCAGGCCAAGGGGGAGATTGTATTGCATGCATGCAAGTGTAATTGAATCATTGAAATAAATATAATCATTCGATTTCATGACAAACATGTGTGTTGAAAGCAATTATTCCATTTGATTGTGTGTTGAAAGTTTGTTTCCATTTTAATTCCGCTGCACTTATACTCATTCATTTTCATAATTATCAGACAAAAACACAATCATAAGAAACTCAGATCCTAATAGGGGCCCATTCCATAACCGTAAGCATGGGGGGGGGGTTTAGTTGGGGTGTAATGGTAAGTTAAAGGATCTAGTTAGATTTCAAGTGTTTAGTTAGGTGTTTTTGTTATTAGATATTTATGTAGTGTGTTATGATGTTCGGGGACCATAACTAGCTTGGTTGTCACACCCCCAAAATCCACCTGCGGAGTATCACCGCTTGGAGGCATGACTGACTAGGATCAAGCCACCAATCATAATGAACAAGCATTTAAATAATAATAAAATCCAACACAATACAATTGGTGTCCAAACCAAACATAGTTGAAGTTGTAAGCGGAAGCATAATGTCTAAAACCATAGCAAAAGTCAATAATGTTTAAGTTCATCATGAACACTCAATCTCCATGCTCCACAACGACTCTTCCACATGCAAGCTCCTGCTAAACCTATTGACCTGCAAAGCATGTAGTAACGAGTCAACAACAACGTTGAGCGAGTTCACAGTTGGGTGTTTGTTTTAAGTTGTTCCAAAAATGGTTTCCTTTAGCTGGCATCCTGCCGTGGGGGTTACCCCATAGTTGAAAACGTGTTATGTTTAAATCCCATTTTACTGTGGCTATTCAGCCGTGGGGGCTACCCCATGTTTAATTATCTGGCTCTTCGGTCATAGGGGCTACCCCATGTATATACTACTAGACTCGTTACCATATCGACCACTGACTTTAGTCATGTGTATGTGCCCTTATCGTCAATGTCTATCATCATTGACGTGCCGAGATCCATTAGTTCACGCCCGTCCTCTACGGCACGGTGTGAGGCTTGTCAGACCTAAATAGCGCTATCTAACTAATGACTTGCTCGCCATTGGCCCGACGATTAAGTCGATATAAAAAGGAGGGACTTCGTGATAGAGTTTTGGTCTAGTGAAGTTTAACTGTCCATGAGGACGAGGAAATTATATTCCTTAACCCATACTGTCCTACCCAAGAAGGATGAGGAATGCATATTCCTTAACCCATTCCCAACCCCTGGGAATCCCATGCTTTATAGAAAGTGTGAACTCACCTTAGGTTAGCTCGGCAGATAAACGAAAGGTCAATCGAGCTGCTAGGGTCAACCACGTCCTAACATGGTTACCATACAAGTCAGGTCTAGGTTCAAATAAGGCACGTATGTTTACACATAAACTATCAAGTTACAATCACACAATGATCATGGCAAACACGTAATCACTTAACAGTCAAGTCCACACAATGCCCAACTTGTGCGACTCAGTTGGAAGCCCAATAATATACCCTGGCCCAACATGTTGTTCGTTCAGCACAGCCTTGTGCGATCCACAGCATGTTGTGCGATCCACATAAGCCCGGCCCAAACATATATACACAGCCCAACAATACAACACGTCGATCTTGTGCGGCCCAATTCAGTTTGTTTTAGTCTTGTGCGGTCCAGTTCAGCTTGTGCGACTGGACTTGGGCTTTGAGGCCCAACAGTAATGCTATTCGGTTGTTTGTGTGAGGCCCAAGCCTTGTACGATCGGCACCATCTTGTGCGATCCACCAGGTCTTGTGAGATCATGAATAACTAACTTATACTGTGAGTTTAAACAATTGTACCTATCTTGTGCGATTGGGAGCTTGTGCGATCAGATCAAGTCTTATGTGACTTGATCTTGTGCGACCGACAAACTTGTGCGATTGGTTGTTTAATATCCGAAATCATGGCAATCAGTTATATTGTTTCCATTTATGTAGATATCAATCAACAACTAACAGTTTCCATTCATACAAATAAATCGATCAAACAAGGGTTTTAACATTAATTCTTATGAACCCTAAACAAAATCAAAACATGAACAATAATCCTAACACTTAACCATATTAACCTGATTCATATCCTTGATCACTAATATGCATACTAACATAAAAATCCCCCCCCCCCACAATTCATTCGAACAGGAACATATCACAGCCGGTTATCATTCAATCGGTTCTAGATCATTAACACATAATCAACAACTCTACATAATTCAAAACATGCTACACAATATGAACCGATTTCATGAACATCATAATTCATTAATTTTCATTACAAACAAACGCATACCATCTCTAAATCATCATGTAAAACATATAAGCCAACACATCATCAATCATTAAATCAAAAGTAAACACTAACCGGTTAAAGAATGGAACGAGGGTTGATCCGAACGATAAAGCTTCGAGAGAGATGGGATGTGGCTGCCGTCGAGTTTGAGAGGAGAGAAAGAGAGTAGGGTTTGCTAAACATTGTGTGATTTGGTGAAGTGTGGGATTTATACTAACACCCAATGTGTTATGCGAGTTGATGGAGTGGGCCGAACCCTCCTAATGGGCTGCCCTTTATGGGTTTCGAGTACAACAAGTGTGATCCTAATGGGCTTGTGCGATCGGCCAAGTGTTGTGTGATCGGTTTATTTTTGTGTGATAATATTACACACATACATGCATTCACATAATCAGATAACATAATAAAATAATATTCCATTGATCATCAAAGTTCATATAATCACATAGGATTCACAGACGTTACATTAACACAAGATAGGTTCTGAAATACGAGTTGTCACATTATCCCCAAATTGAAAGAAATTTCGTCCCAAAATTTGGTACCTACTCACTGAGGAAGCTAGTTAAGTTGCACGGTTTTCCTAGGGTGTCACATCCTCCCCCCGTTGATCTGGAATTTCGTCCCGAAATTCCGCAGTAGCTTCAACCTCAGTAGTGGTTATACTGTTTGCGAACAATTGGGGATAACTTTGTTTCATTTGATCTTCGCGTTCCCAGGTGAACTCTGGGCCACGACGGGAGTTCCAACGAACTTGAACGAGAGGAATTATAGTACGCTTGAGAATCTTCACATCTCGGTCAGTAATCTCTAATGGTTCCTCAACGAATCGCAACTGCTCATCGATAGTGAGCTCCTTCAAAGGAACTATGAGGGTCTCATCTGACAGACACTTCTTCAGATTCGACACATGGAAAACGTTGTGTACTCCACTGAGTTCTGCTTGCAAGTTTAGTTTGTAGGCCACCCTGCCTATTTTCTCAATGATTTCAAATGGTCCAACGTACCGTGGGTTAAGTTTGCCTCGTTTGCCAAAGCGAACAACACTCTTCCAGGGTGAGACTTTGAGTAGCACTCGATCCCCAACCTGGAACTCGAGTTGTTTCCTGCCCTTATCAGCGTAGCTTTTCTGATGGTCACGAGCTGCCGCCATTCGTTGTCGTATTTGAGCAATCCTTTCTGTTGTGTCTACCACAAGTTCTGGGCCATTGATCTGACTATCCCCCACCTCTGCCCAACAAAGAGGTGATCGGCATTTACGCCCATACAATGCCTCAAATGGAGCGGCTCGAATGCTGGTGTGGTAACTGTTATTATACGAGAATTCCACTAGTGGCAGATGTTTTTCCCAACTGTTGCCAAAGTCAATCACACATGCCCTAAGCATGTCTTCAAGGGTCTGGATGGTGCGTTCAGACTGCCCATCCGTTTCCGGGTGATAAGCTGTGCTCATATCTAAACGTGAGCCGAAGGACTTGTGCATTGCTTGCCACAGTTCATAAGTAAAACGTGCATCACGTTCAGAGATAATAGAGGTGGGCACCCCGTGCCTCGAGACAACTTCCTTAAGATATACGTCTGCAAGAGTGGAGAACTTATCCGTTTCCTTGATAGCCAAAAAGTGTGCAGACTTTGTGAGTCGATCCACGATCACCCAAATGGTATCATTTCCACGTTGGGTTCTGTGACACCCCAACAAAACCAGTAAACAACACAACACAACTAGCTTCCCCAGTAACCGCGTGCTAAATTTCGGGACGAAATTTCTTTCAAGTTGGGGATAATGTGACAACTCGAGTTTCCAAGATTCCATCTTCGCACTATTACACGTTAATTGGTTAGATTGTTTGTTGACACGACTTGTTTGTTTCATAACCGTACACGTTTGTAAAATGTTAAACCGTATTGTGATTGCTTAGATATGTGATAATGTGCATTATAAGTGTCTATGTGAGATGTATGCTTATTGTATTGATAGTGATGTGTAATTAAGAAATCCTTGCCGAAAACAACCCTCACATGAAAACCTCTCTAGTCGAATACACCACTGGACGAAAACACCTAAGAGTTTTCGTCAGAATGGGCTTGCGAGGAGAATGGGCTTCGACCCAGTAGCGAATGTGTTATATTTTTTGTCCAACCCTTGCGTGAGTTTGTTTTGGTAACCGGCAACAACCCTAGATCTCTCCCTCCCTACAACCGACGGCAACTAGCATCATCATTCAATCATTTGGATCTTTCATTGCTTATTTATTAATACTTGATCGGTCAGTATTATCATTGCTTATTTTATTCCTATTGAGCCATGACCTATAAGTGCATGTGTGATGTCAAGATATGGTAGTAAATCGGATAAGGATTATTCATGATTGTTGGCCATTGTACTTATTTTTGCATGTGATTGTCAGAAGTTTTGGGTTTGCTATATGTGTTTTGTTAAATTGGATATAATATGTTAAGTGTTATCATTAGTCAATGTCTAGGGTTCCACGCATGAAATATGATTTGATGTAACATGGAATACTATTATATGATATTGGGTTAACACGGTATATAAATGGGGGCTTGATATTCTGCTGATTAATCCATGGAAGTAGATCACTTGTTCGCAGTTGCATTGTTTACGTTCACAGTTTATATCCGGTTGATGTTTGTGTATCGTGATGTTATTTATAGGTAAACGCATATGGTATTCCAATTGTTAATAAGTTCTGTTATTGATGATTGATGAATGAATAATTTAAGTGATCTATTAGATAAAGACATCATGTGACTAAATGGATAGCCACTTCATAGATTTGGTCCAATAGCATCATGAAAACCATCCACACTTGTCGGCCATTGTTAGTGATGTGGATATTATTATTGATGATGTAAACCAGTACATGATGATTGAGTCCATGCGAGGTTTTGAGTATTTTAATTATTTGAGAATTTTCATGACTTGGGTGGCATACATAAACTGACAATTTGGTTACATGTGATGATGATTTTCTTTATCGGCTAGTGGGGATTTCGAGTATTAGGATGTCTAGGTAACTGTTACTGATGATGTTGATGCCACAAACGAAAACACAACAACCGGACGAAAACACCTTGGTGTTTTCGTCAAGCCATAAGTCCGATCGTCAAAAGTGATTTCGCCATTAGTGTTTTCGCCAACATGTGTTTTCGTCACATGCATATTTTCGTTGAGTGTTGTGACACGTTAAAACTGTTAAACATTAACCCTGTTAGTTTAGTTAACTCTATTAGTTCATTAACTCGGTTAGGTATTGTGACAACTCGAAATTTAGAACCTTTCGTTGTACGCTTGAACGCTAAGTGACTAACTAATTTGATGATTTAATGAATGATATATATATGTGAACTTATATGATTATGTTTGTGATTGTATGTATGCGAGTATGTATATGAACGGAAACAACAAGAACCCGACTCGAGACCATGTGGTCTCGAGTGAACAGTAACACTTGGGCCGGATGGGCCACGCACCCCATTTAACCCAACCGAAACCCATTAGGGTTCACCATGTGGACAAGTATATAACCCTTAGTGATGCTAACCTTGCCATTCTTTGGACAATCCACACATACTCCCCTACTCTCTCTAGAAACCACTAAACCCTAAGTCTCAACATCACCTCTCCTCCTTCTTCTCGGATCAAACCGGTGACACTAGGAGCTCTCGGATCGACTCACACACACACCGTTTGGAAGCTTCACTCACACCTTTGAACCTATACTTGAACCGGTTAGTGATTCGTTTGCAAACACATGTATTTTCATGATTAAAGGTGTTGATGTGTGATGTTATAGGTTAATGATGCATGTTATGCGTTTGTTTCGGTTTGATGATGATGTATGATGAAGATTATGTGATAATATGTTTATTTGTTAAGTTTTATGCATGATGATGATTAATAAGATAACATGACTTGATTTCGGACATATTGTATGATGGGTTAATGATATCTTGTGTTTAAATGTGGTCTAAACCATTAGTTGTTAATGTTCATGAAATCGGATAGTATGCTTTTATGTTACAAATCAAATGCTTGTTAAATGGCTGCATATATGTGGAAATCGGATTAGTTGTTTGAATGTTTTGATTGTTGTTTGTGTTATGAATATTTGATGAACATGATGAATGTATGAAGAACTTGTTGAATATCGTATGAACATGTCTTGAATATTTGAAATCGGGTTGTTTGATCTATCTTGATAGAGGTTTAGACAAGAAAACATGTTTAGTGGATAGTACTTAATGTTGCATGAAATGGAATTTCTATTGGATAGTACACTGTGCAGAATCAGCTTATGTCCAGCCGAGACCTTCGGTTGCGACTCGAGACCACCACATGACGAGTCGAGATCCCCGGTTGCGACACAGGTTGCGAGTCGCAAACCCATAGTTTCGACTCGAGACTACACTTGATCAACACACAAACCTTATGACTCGAAACCACGGTTACGAGTCCTGTTGCGACTCGAGACCGTGACCATGATAACTCGAGATCGCAGTTTGCGACTCAGGTTGCGAGTCGAGAACGCCTGGTTGCGACTCGAGACTATACGCATGTACACGCTGTTTGGACTTGCACCTCATTTCGGACTTAAGTAATTGGGCCGGACCTTTGGGCCTAATACATGGACCTTATACGTGCTGTTGTATATGAATGATTATTTGGGTTGCCATGGATGAAACTTGCATGCAATGTGCTAGCATACGTGTAGAACATACGTGCAATACGTGGTTTGAACCTGACTTGTATGATACAACTATGATAGGACGCGAGTGACCACAATATTGCTTGTTTGACTTTTCTGTGTATCTACCGAGCAAACCAAGGTGAGTTCACACCCTCTACAAAGCATGGGATTCCCTGGGTTGGGAATGGGGTTAAGGAATGTGGATTCCTCGTCCTCCTTGGGTAGGACAGCAATGGTTCAGGAATGAAATTCCTCGTCCTCACGGACATATAACTCGTACTAGACCCAAAACTCTATCACGAAGTCCCTCCTTTTATATCGACTTAATCGCCGGGCCAATGGCGAGCGGGTCATTAGTTAGATAGCGCTATTTAGGTCTGACAAACCTCACACCGTGCCGCAGAGGACGGGCGTGAACTAATGGATCTGGGGCACGTCAATGATGATAGACATTGACAGTTTCAGGGCACATAAACATGACTACAGTCAGCAGTCGATATGGTAACGAGTCTAGTGTATACATGGGGTAGCCCCCACGGCCGAAATGCCAGATAACTAACACGGGGTAGCCCCCACGGCTGGATTGCCAGAGTAACCGGGAATAAACAAGTCACGTTTTTAATTATGGGGTAACCCCCACGGCAGGATGCCAGATAAATGAAACAGTTTTCAGAACAACTTAAAACAAACACCCAACCGTGAACTCACTCAACTTGTTGTTGACTCGTTACTACATGCTTTGCAGGTCCTTAGGTTCTTAGCTGGAGCTTGCATGGAGGGGGATCGTTGTGGGACATGGACGACTGTGTGCCATGTTGAACTTTGAAACAATTAAACTTATGTTTTGATTTAAGACTTATGCTTCCGCTTGCAACTTAACTATGTTTTGTTTGAACACCAATTGTATTGGTTGGATTTTTATAACTACTTATATGCTTGTTCAATATGATTGGTGGCTGGATCCTGGTCAGTCACGCCTCCAAGCGGTAGTACTCCGCAGGTGGATTTTGGGGGTGTGACAGATTGGTATCAGAGCCATTGGTTATAGCGAACTTGGTTTTAATAAAGGAGAAACGTTTTTGTTAAAACCAGACTATAACCTGTACAGTGCTCGACGGTCCACAACAACGCTTCACTCCACATGCAAGGCTCGACATTCTAGGTGATATGATCTGTGTATATATTGCCTACTTGCTAGTTACATAGTACATTGCTTATGGTATGCTGGGTTAGTATAACTACTGTTGCTTGAACACGTGCGTGCTTACTCTATTTTATCGTCGTACCTTCGCGAACCCCTCTCACTCACGTTCTTCTTGATATGAAGATCATGTCTGGACGCGTTAACCTGACACAAGCCCAGTTGACGGCTCTGATCAACGAATGAGTTGCCGCAGCACTTGCAGCTGCACACGCAGGAGGTATATCCTGCAGTCCGAACTCATTCTAGGATCTTTAGGATCCCACTCTCGTGAACCAACCTTTGTGTTAAACTCTGTCTCTTCTTTCACCTACGATAGGTCAGCATGTTCAGCCACCCGTGTGCACTTTTAAGACTTTCATGGACTGCCGACCAACTACTTTTAGCGGCACTGAAGGAGCGGTAGGTCTCCTACACTGGTTTGAGAAACTAGAATCTGTGTTCGAGATGTGTGAATGCCCTGAGGCGCGCAGGGTGAAGTATGCTACCGGTACTCTCGAGGGTTTAGCCCTCACATGGTGGAACGCTCAGGTTCAAATGCTGGGGTTGGTTGCTGCCAATGCCACCCCATGGGAAAATTTTAAAGAGATGATCAAGGAGGAATACTGCAGTCGTGATGAGATTCACAAACTGGAAGTGGAGTTCTTCAACCTCAAGATGACGGAGTCCGAAATTGAAGCTTATGTGAAAAGGTCGAACGAACTGGCAATTTTGTGTCCTACTATGGTGGATCCTCCCATCAAGCGCATCGAACTATTTCTTCAGGGCTTGGTGCCAGAAATCCAAAGTCATTTGACTTAAGCGACCTCGCCACTTACCAGCAAGCTGTTCAGTTGGCTCACCGTCTCACGGACCAGGCGGTGGAGCAGAACAAGTTACCAAAACGCATAGGTGCTGCAACTACTTCTGGTACCTCCAGTGACAACAAACGGAAATGGGATGGAACTTCAAGTAAGGGTTCGACTTCTGTTCAGTCCCAGTCTTAGCAGAGAAAGACTGATGACTACAAGAGCCCTAATCAGCAATCGTCTGGTGGTCAAAGTCATGGTGGGTACAAAGGAAATCACCCCAAATGCAATCGCTGCAGCCTGCACCACAGCGGGCCATGCACCAGGGGTAACTGTCATCGGTGCAACAAGCCTGGTCACGCTGCAAAGGATTGCAGGAGCTTATACCCCGCCAATCAGAATCGTCAGCAAGCTCAACCGAATCAACGCCAGCAGCCACAGCAAGGTGATAACAAAGGGTGCTTTCAGTGTGGAGCTGAGGGCCACTTCAAGAGAGATTGTCCCCAACTGAACAGGAACCAGAACAACAACAACAACAACAATAACAACAATCAGGGGAATGGTAACAATGGGAACAACAACACCAATGGCGCCAGGGGGCGGGTGTTCGTGATTGGCCAAGGTGAAGCAAGGAATGACCCCAATGTTGTGGCGGGTAAGTTCCTTCTCGACGACTTTTATGTTTCAGTTTTATTTGATTCGGGTGCCGATACTAGCTACATGTCACTAGAAGTTAGTCGAATGCTTAAGCGTATTCCAACCCCTTTGAACAACAAGCACACCGTAGAGCTAGCAAATGGTAAGAGTTTAGAAGCCACACACATAGTCAAGGGTTGTAAACTTATTCTCGCTGACCAGACCTTCTCTATCGACCTCATTCCTATTGTCTTGGGTAGTTTCGACGTTGTCATTGGGATGGATTGGTTATCCCAACACCGAGCAGAGATTCTTTGCAACGAGAAGGTTGTCCGTATTCCAGGTCCCGGTGGTGAACCTCTCATGATTCATGGTGACAAGAGGAGTGCTGTTGAGAACGTCATTTCTCTCCTTAAGGCCCAAAAGTGCTTGCGAAAGGGCCACACTGCCATTTTGGCTCTCGTTACTGACACCTCAGAAAAAGAGAAGAAGATAGAAGATTTCCCAGTTGTACGCGATTATCCAGAGGTATTCCCTGAGGAATTACCTGGTCTTCCGCCTCATCGCCAAGTCGAGTTTCAGATTGAACTAGCTCTTGGAGCTGCGCCTATAGCTCGTGCACCTTATCGATTGGCTCCATCAGAGTTGAAAGAACTCTCTACGCAACTACAGGAGCTCTCGGATAAGGGTTTTATTCGTCCTAGCTCATCGCCCTGGGGAGCTCCAGTGCTATTTGTGAAGAAGAAAGACGGTACCTTCAGAATGTGCATCGACTACCGGGAACTCAACAAGGTGACGATGAAGAATCGTTATCCTCTACCGCGGATTGACGACTTGTTCGACCAGCTGCAGGGGTCGAGCTACTATTCAAAGATTGATTTGAGATCGGGATATCACCAGCTGAGAGTCCGAGAAGAGGACGTCTCCAAAACAGCTTTTAGAACACGTTACGGACACTATGAGTTCTTGGTCATGCCTTTTGGGCTGACGAACGCACCTGCGGTTTTCATGGACTTGATGAACCGAGTGTGCAAGCCTTACCTGGATAAGTTCGTTATAGTCTTCATCGACGACATCCTGATCTACTCTAAGAGTCAGGAAGAACACGAGCAACATCTGCGACTTATTCTGGAACTCCTTCGAACAGAACATCTTTATGCAAAGTTCTCAAAATGTGACTTCTGGCTTCGAGAAGTCCATTTCCTAGGCCACGTGGTGAACAAGGATGGGATTCATGTTGATCCATCCAAGGTAGACTCGATTAGGAACTGGCCTGCACCTTGTACACCAAAGGAAATTCGCCAATTCTTGGGATTGGCAGGTTACTACAGGAGGTTCATTAAGGATTTTTCTAAGATCGCACAGCCTCTCACCTCACTAACGCAGAAAGGCGTTGTTTATCGATGGGGAAACGCACAGGAATTAGCATTTTAGCATCTAAAGGATAGGCTTTGCAGCGCACCTATCCTTTCCTTGCCAGAAGGCACAGACGATTTTGTGGTCTACTGCGACACATCAATTCAAGGTCTTGGTTGCGTGTTGATGCAACGAGATAAAGTTATAGCCTACGCCTCACGCCAACTTAAGGTTCATGAAAAGAACTACACTACGCACGACTTAAAGCTGGGAGCTGTTGTTTTTGCACTTAAGTTATGGCGGCATTACCTGTATGGTACCAAGTGCGCCATCTACACCGACCACAGGAGCCTTGAGCATATCTTCAAGCAGAAGGAACTGAATATGCGGCAACGACGATGGGTCGAACTACTAAATGACTACAAGTGCTCAATCAGGTATCACCCGGGCAAGGCCAATGTTGTGGCTGACGCCCTCAGTCGAAAGGACACTGCGCCTAAGCGCGTGCGAGCTTTACAACTCACGATCCATTCTAGTCTGCCTCCCCAAATACGAGCTGCTCAGATAGAAGCACTGAAACCAGAAAACGTCAGGGCTGAAGCCCTAAGCGGATCAAGGCAACGATTAGAACAGAAGGAAGACGGTGCTTACTACGTAACGGGACGCGTTTGGGTCCCACTCTACGGCAACCTACGAGAGCTTGTGATGGATGAAGCACACAAGTCTCGCTACTCAGTACACCCTGGATCAGATAAGATGTATCATGATATCAAAACTACGTACTGGTGGCCTAGCATGAAGGCCCACATAGCAACCTACGTCAGCAAGTGTCTGACTTGTGCGAGAGTCAAGTCTGAATACCAGAAACCCTCAGGCCTACTTCAACAACCGGAGATACCTCAATGGAAATGGGAGCAAATTTCCATGGATTTTGTCACTGGCCTGCCTAGATCCCAGCGCGGGAACGATACTATTTAGGTGATCGTGGATCGACTTACAAAATCGGCACACTTCCTGGCTATGAAGGAGACGGATAAATTCTCCACGCTCGCAGAAATATACCTCAAGGAAGTTGTTTCGAGGCACGGGGTGCCCACCTCTATTATCTCAGATCGAGATGCACGTTTCACTTCAGAACTGTGGCAAGCAATGCACAAATCCTTTGGCTCACGATTAGACATGAGCACAACATATCACCCTCAGACGGACGGGCAGTCCGAGCGCACTATTCAAACCTTAGAAGACATGCTTCGTGCATGTGTAATCGATTTTGGCAACCGTTGGGAGAAGCATCTGCCACTGGTGGAATTCTCGTACAATAACAGCTACCACACCAGCATTAAAGCGGCTCCATTTGAGGCATTGTACGGACGTAAATGCCGGTCACCTCTTTGCTGGGCAGAGGTGGGAGATAGTCAGATCACTGGTCCAGAACATGTGGTAGACACAACCGAACAGATTGCTCAAATACGAAAACGCATGGCGGCAGCTCGCGACCGTCAGAAAGTTTACGCCGACATGGGCAGGAAACCGCTCTAGCTCCAGGTTGGGGAGCGGGTACTACTCAAAGTTTCACCCTGGAAGGGTGTGGTTCGTTTTGGTAAACGCGGCAAACTTAACCCACGATACGTTGGACCTTTCGAAGTCATTGAGAAAATAGGCAGGGTGGCCTACAGGCTAAACTTACCAGCGGAACTCGATGCAGTTCACAACGTTTTTCACGTGTCGAATCTGAAGAAGTGTCCGTCAGATGAGACTCACGTAGTTCCTCTGAAGGAACTCACTATCGACGAGCAGTTACGATTCGTCGAGGAACCAGTCGAAATCACGGACCGGGATGTTAAGGTCCTGAAGAGCACTAGAATACCTCTCGTTCGAGTTCGTTGGAACTCACGTCGCGGCCCAGAGTTCACCTGGGAGCGCGAAGATCAGATGAAACAAAAGTATCCCCAACTGTTCGCAAACAGTACACCCACTACTGAGGCCGAAGCTACGGAATTTCGGGACGAAATTCCAGATCAACGGGGGGTGGATGTGACACCCTAAGAAAACCGGGAAAACTATACAACTTAACTAGCTTCCTCAGTGAGTGCTTACCAAATTTCGGGATGAAATTTCTTTCAACTTGGGGATGATGTGACAACTTGAAATTTAGAACCTTTCGTTGTACGCTTGAACGCTAAGTGACTAACTAATTTGATGATTTAATGAATGATATATATATATGTGAACTTATATGATTATGTTTGTGATTGTATGTATGCGAGTATGTATATGAACGGAAACAACAAGAACCCGACTCGAGACCATGTGGTCTCGAGTGAACAGTAACACTTGGGCCGGATGGGCCACGCACCCCATTTAACCCAACCGAAACCCATTAGGGTGCACCATGTGGACAAGTATATAACCCTTAGTGATGCTAACCTTGCCATTATTTGGACAATCCACACATACTCCCCTACTCTCTCTAGAAACCACTAAACCCTAAGTCTCAACATCACCTCTCCTCCTTCTTCTCGGATCAAACCGGTGACACTAGGAGCTCTCAGATCGACTCACACACACACCGTTTGGAAGCTTCACTCACACCTTTGAACCTATACTTGAACCGGTTAGTGATTCGTTTGCAAACACATGTATTTTCATGATTAAAGGTGTTGATGTGTGATGTTATAGGTTAATGATGCATGTTATGCGTTTGTTTCGGTTTGATGATGATGTATGATGAAGATTATGTGATAATATGTTTATTTGTTAAGTTTTATGCATGATGATGATTAATAAGATCACATGACTTGATTTCGGACATATTGTATGATGGGTTAATGATATCTTGTGTTTAAATGTGGTCTAAACCATTAGTTGTTAATGTTCATGAAATCGGATTGCATGCTTTTATGTTACAAATCAAATGCTTGTTAAATGGCTGCATATATGTGGAAATCGGATTAGTTGTTTGAATGTTTTGATTGTTGTTTGTGTTATGAATATTTGATGAACATGATGAATGTATGAAGAACTTGTTGAATATCATATGAACATGTCTTGAATATTTGAAATCGGGTTGTTTGATCTATCTTGATAGAGGTTTAGACAAGAAAACATGTTTAGTGGATAGTACTTAATGTTGCATGAAATGGAATTTCTATTGGATAGTACACTGTGCAGAATCAGCTTATGTCCAGCCGAGACCTTCGGTTGCGACTCGAGACCACCACATGACGAGTCGAGATCCCCGGTTGCGACACAGGTTGCGAGTCGCAAACCCATAGTTTCGACTCGAGACTACACTTGATCAACACACAAACCTTATGACTCGAAACCACGGTTACGAGTCCTGTTGCGACTCGAGACCGTGACCATGATAACTCGAGATCGCAGTTTGCGACTCAGGTTGCGAGTCGAGAACGCCTGGTTGCGACTCGAGACTATACGCATGTACACGCTGTTTGGACTTGCACCTCATTTCGGACTTAAGTAATTGGGCCGGACCTTTGGGCCTAATACATGGACCTTATACGTGCTGTTGTATATGAATGATTATTTGGGCTGCCATGGATGAAACTTGCATGCAATGTGCTAGCATACGTGTAGAACATACGTGCAATACGTGGTTTGAACCTGACTTGTATGATACAACTATGATAGGACGCGAGTGACCACAATATTGCTTGTTTGACTTTTCTGTGTATCTACCGAGCAAACCAAGGTGAGTTCACACCCTCTACAAAGCATGGGATTCCCTGGGTTGGGAATTGGGTTAAGGAATGTGGATTCCTCGTCCTCCTTGGGTAGGACAGCAATGGTTCAGGAATGAAATTCCTCGTCCTCACGGACAGATAACTCGTACTAGACCCAAAACTCTATCACGAAGTCCCTCCTTTTATATCGACTTAATCGCCGGGCCAATGGCGAGCGGGTCATTAGTTAGATAGCGCTATTTAGGTCTGACAAACCTCACACCGTGCCGCAGAGGACGGGCGTGAACTAATGGATCTGGGGCACGTCAATGATGATAGACATTGACAGTTTCAAGGCACATAAACATGACTACAGTCAGCAGTCGATATGGTAACGAGTCTAGTGTATACATGGGGTAGCCCCCACTGCCGAAATGCCAGATAACTAACACGGGGTAGCCCCCACGGCTGGATTGCCAGAGTAACCGGGAATAAACAAGTCACGTTTTTAATTATGGGGTAACCCCCACGGCAGGATGCCAGATAAATGAAACAGTTTTCAGAACAACTTAAAACAAACACCCAACCGTGAACTCACTCAACTTGTTGTTGACTCGTTACTACATGCTTTGCAGGTCCTTAGGTTCTTAGCTGGAGCTTGCATGGAGGAGGATCGTTGTGGGACATGGACGACTGTGTGCCATGTTGAACTTTGAAACAATTAAACTTATGTTTTGATTTAAGACTTATGCTTCCGCTTGCAACTTAACTATGTTTTGTTTGAACACCAATTGTATTGGTTGGATTTTTATAACTACTTATATGCTTGTTCAATATGATTGGTGGCTGGATCCTGGTCAGTCACGCCTCCAAGCGGTAGTACTCCGCAGGTGGATTTTGGGGGTGTGACAGGTATGTTAAGTATGTTAACTGATAGCCATGTTGGATATTGACCCGGAACTCAGTTATATGATGTATGATTGTATGAACAGGAAATAACTGTTATGTGTTACTTGATGATGATTGCATAAACACACTTTGTGACATAGATTACATGTGAAACATTGCAAACTCGAAACTGATTGTATATATGTGCGTAATAGAGGTCCTGATTGATTAATTGTGGGCGTGTATTCCTTTAGCATACCGAGCAAACCAAGGTGAGTTCACACTCTTACCAAGGCATGGGATTCCCGGGGTTGGGAATGGGTTTGGATGATTACTTGTACACATTGATACTGGAATTACGTACCACTGACCTCGGGAGAGGCAGGTTACTTGTAGATACTGCTAGACTAGTGATACAATTACTACTCTTCGCACACACGCCGGGAATGGCTGCGATAATCGATCTAATCTTCGCACACATGCCTGGAATGGCTGCGAAACATACTCTAAACTTCGCACACATGCCGGGTGGGCTGCGATACAAATATACCTAGTCTAGAAAACTTGGGAAACACACCACAATCTTCGCACACATGTCTAGGAGACTGCGATTCAAGTACATACGATATATGGGTTACTAAACGAACATATGGTTTACAATACAATTACTATAACTGAACAACCAACTGTGAACTCGCTCAACTAGTTGTTGACTCTCTGTTACATGCCTTGCAGGACCTTAGGTACCCATGGAGCTTACACGGGAGGCGCAGTCGTTGTGGAACATGGACCGAGGATGCTATGTTAAAACATTTAAACATTTGAACTTATTACTTACATTGGGTTTACAATTATGCTTCTGCTAGACACTTAATATTCTTTGTTTGAACACCTTTCATATTGTTTGGTTAAATTACATTTATTACTTATTATGTTCGATATGATTGGTGGCTTGATCCTGGTCAGTCACGCCTCCAAGCGGTGATACTTCGCGTGTGGATTATGGAGGTGTGACAGATTGGTATCAGAGCCATTGGTTATAGAGAACTCGGTTTTAATAAGGGAAAACGTTTTTATTAAAACCAGACTATAACCTGTACAGTGCTCAACGATCCACAACGACGTCTCGCTCCACGTGCAAGACTCAACATTCTAGGTAATATGGTATATGTTTTATTGCCTACTTGCTAGAATTACATAGAACTTTGCTCATGGTATGCTTAGATAAACATAACAACTAGTGTTTGGAAACACATGTGTGCTTACTCTCCTCTGTCATCGCACTTTCGCGAACCTCTCTCACTCATGTTTCTTTGGTATGAAGATCATGAGCGGACGCGGTAACCTAACTCAAGCCCAGTTGGCGGCTTTGATCACTGAACAAGTTACTGCAGCACTCGCAGCTGCACAGGCAGGAGGTATAACTTGCCATCACAACTTACTCTAGGATCCTTAGATCCTACTTACGTAAACCAACACTCGTGCTCAAGTATGTTTACTCTTACACACACGACAGGTCAACACGCTCAGCCACCTGTGTGCACGTTCAAAACTTTCATGGACTGTCGTCCTAGTACTTTCAGTGGCACTGAAGGGGCCGTTGGACTCCTCCACTGGTTCGAGAAGCTTGAATCGGTCTTCGAAATGTGTGAATGCCCCGAGGCTCGTAGGGTGAAATATATCACTGGTACTCTCGAAGGCACTGCGCTAACTTGCTGGAACGCGCAAGTTCAGATGCCGGGGCTGGCGGCAGCTAATGCCACCCCATGGAATGATTTTAAGGAACTGATCAAACGTGAATATTGTAGTCGTGATGACATCCACAAGCTGGAAGTGGAGTTCTTTAACCTGAAGATGACGGGGTCAGAGATAGAAGCGTACACGAAACGAATCCAACGAACTGGCAGTGTTATGTCCAACTATGGTGGATCCTCCCATCAGACGCATTGAGTTGTACCTCAACGGCTTAGTACCAGAGATTCAAAGTCATGTGACTTCTGTCAACCCTGCTACCATCCAGGATGTTACTCGTCTTGCTCATCGTCTCACAGACCAGATAGTAGAACAGAACAAGCTGCCTAAGCGTATTGGTGCTACTGCTACTACTACTTCTGCTATTCCCAGCGACAACAAGAGAAAGTGGGATGGAACCTCCAGCAAGGGTTCAACTTCAGTTCGGTCCCAGGCACAGCAGCGAATGATTGATAACTATCAAAGCCCTGGTCAACAGTCTTCTGGTAGTCAAGGGTTGTAACCTCGTCTTAGCTGGTTAGACATTCTTCATCAACCTCATCCCTATAGTTTTGGGTAGTTTCGACACCGTCCTAGGGATGGATTGGTTATCCCAACAACAAGCAGAGATCCTATATAAAGAGAAGATTGTTCGTATTCCCTGTTCTGGCAAAGAACCTCTTGAAGTTCAAGGTGACAAGTGTGGTGCCGTGAGTGACATCATCTCCTTCTTGAAGGCACAAAAGTGTTTGCGAAAGGGCCACACAGCTATATTAGCACTCGTTACAGATACATCGACGAAAGAGAAGAAGTTAGAGGGTATTCCAGTTGCACGTGATTTTCCTCAGGTGTTTCCTGAAGATTTACCTGGGCTACCGCCTCATCGCCAGGTCGAATCCCAAAATCGAGCTAGCTCCTTGAGCAGCACCCATAGCTCGAGCACCTTATCGCTTAGCGCCAACCGAACTGGAAGAACTGTCCAAACAATTGCAGGAACTCTTGGACAAGGGTTTCATCCATCCTAGCTCTTCGCCCTGGGGAGCTCCAGTATTATTTGTGAAAAAGAAAGACGGTACCTTCCGCATGTGCATAGTTTACCTCGAACTAAACAAGGTGACCGTGAAGAATCGCTATCCTTTTCCACGCATTGACGCATTGACGACTTCTTCGACCCGCTGCAAGGGTCGAGCTATAATTCAAAGATTGATCTGAGGTCAGACTACCCTCAACAGAGAGTTCGGGACGAGGACGTCTCCAAAACAGCATTCAGAACACGCTACGGCCATTACGAGTTTCTGGTCATGCTATTCGGATTAACAAACGCACCGGCAGTCTTCATGGATCTTATGAACAGAGTGTGCAAGCCTTACTTGGATAGGTTTGTGATTGTATTCATAGACGACATTCTGATCTAATCCAAGAGTCAGGAGGAACACGAGCAGCATTTACGACTCATATTGGAACTCCTTCGAGCAGAACAGCTGTACGCCAAGTTTTCAAAATGCGACTTCTGGCTTCGTGAAGTCCACTTTCTAGGCCACGTGGTACACAAGGATGGGATTCATGTTGATCCATCCAAGGTAGATTCGATCAAAAACTGGCCTGCACCTCGCACACCAACAGAAATTCACCAATTCTTGGGTTTGGCGGGTTACTACAGAAGGTTCATCAAAGACTTCTCAAAGATTGCACAGCCGCTTACACTACTGACACAGAAAGGTGTTACTTATCATTGGGGTAATACACAGGAATCCGCATTTCAGCACTTAAAGGATAGACTTTGTAGCGCACCTATCCTCTCATTGCCTGAAGGCACGGACGATTTTGTAGTCTACTACGACGGATCCATCCAAGGTCTGGGATGTGTGATGATGCAATGGGATAAAGTTATTGCTTATGCTTCGCCAACTTAAGATTCACGAACGGAATTACACTACACATGATTTAGAGCTGGGAGCTGTTGTTTTTGCGCTCAAGATATGGCGACATTACCTGTCTGGCACCAAGTGCACCATCTACACCGATCACATGAGTCTCGAGCATATCTTTAAACAGAAAGAATTAAACATGCGTCAGCGTCGATCGGTCGAGCTACTGAACGATTACGAATGTGCTATAAAGTACCATTCGGGCAAAGCCAATGTGGTGGCTGACGCCCTCAGTCGAAAGGATACTACACCTAGGCGTGTACGAGCGTTGCAACTCACTATTCAGTCTAGTCTTCCTTCACAGATACGAGATGCTCAGGTAGAAGCATTGAAACCAGAAAATGTCAGGGCTGAAGCCCTACGCGGCTCAAGGCAACGGTTAGAACAAAAGGCAGACGGCGCCTACTATGTAACAGGACGCATTTGGGTCCCACTCTATGGTAACTTACGCGAGCTTGTAATGGATGAAGCTCATAAGTCTCGCTACTCAGTACATCCTGGTTCGGATAAGATGTACCACGACTTGAAAACCACATATTGGTGGCCTAGCATGAAAGCTCATATAGCAACTTACGTTAGCAAGTGCTTGACTTGTGTGAGAGTCAAGACTGAATATCAGAAACCATCAGGCCTACTCCAACAACCAGAGATACCACAATGGAAATGGGAGCAAATTTCCATGGATTTTGTTACTGGCCTACCTAGATCTCAACGTGGAAATGATACTATTTGGGTGATCGTGGTTCGACTCACAAAGTCTGCACACTTCCTGGCTATTAAGGAAACATACAAGTTTTCTACCTTAGAAGACATCTACTTAAAAGAAGTGGTCTCAAGGCATGGGGTGCCAACCTCCATTATCTCTGATCGTGATGCACGTTTTACTTCAGAACTGTGGCAAGCAATGCACAAATCTTTTGGCTCTCGTTTAGACATGAGCACGGCTTATCACCCTCAGACGGATGGGCAATCTGAGCGCACTATTAAAACTCTAGAAGACATGCTTCGTGCGTGTGTAATCGATTTCGGCAACGGCTGGGAAAAACATCTCCCGTTAGTGGAGTTCTCGTATAACAACAGTTACCACACCAGCATCCAAGCCGCTCCATTTGAGGCATTGTAGGGGCGTAAATGCCGGTCACCTCTTTGTTGGGCAGAGGTGGGAGATAGTCAGATCAATGGTCCAGAACTTGTGGTAGACACAACAGAACGAATTGCTCAAATACGACAACGAATGGCGGCAGCTCGCGACCGTCAGAAAGCATACGCCGATAAAGACAGGAAACCACTCGAGTTCCAGGTTGGGGATCGAGTGCTACTCAAAGTTTCACCCTGGAAGGGTGTGATTCGTTTTGGCAAACGAGGCAAACTTAATCCGCGATATGTCGGACCGTTCGAAATCACTGAGAAAATAGGAAAAGTGGCCTACAGACTGAACTTACCAGCTGAACTCAGTGCAGTTCACAACGTTTTCCACGTGTCGAATCTGAAGAAGTGTCTGTCAGATGAGACTCTCATAGTTCCTTTGAAGGAGCTTACTATCGATGAACAGTTGTGATTCATCGAGGAACCAGTTGAAATCACGGACCGGGATGTTAAGGTCCTCAAGAGCACCAGAATACCTCTTGTTCGAGTTCGTTTGAACTCCCGTCGTGGCCCAGAGTTCACCTGGAAACGAGAAGATTAAATGAAACTCAAGTATCCCCAGTTATTCGGAAACAATGCAACCACTACTGAGGCTGAAGCTACCACCAAATTTCGGGAGGAAATTCCAAATCAACGGGGGGATGATGTGACACCCCAGCAAAACCAGTAAACAACACAACACAACTAGCTTCCCCAGTAACCGCGTGCTAAATTTCCGGACGAAATTTCTTTCAAGTTGGGGATAATGTGACAACTCGAGTTTCCAAGATTCCATCTTCGCACTATTACACGTTAATTGGTTAGATTGTTTGTTGACACGACTTGTTTGTTTCACAACCGTACACGTTTGTAAAATGTTAAACCGTATTGTGATTGCTTAGATACGTGATAATGTGCATTATAAGTGTCTATGTGAGATGTATGCTTATTGTATTGATAGTGATGTGTAATTAATAAATCCTTGCCGAAAACAACCCCCACACGAAAACCTCTCTAGTCGAATACAACACTGGATGAAAACACCTAAGAGTTTTCGTCAGAATGGGCTTGCGAGGAGAATGGGCTTCGGCCCAGTAGCGAATGTGTTATATTTTTTGTCCAACCCTTGCGTGAGTTTGTTTTGGTAACCGGCAACAACCCTAGATCTCTCCCTCCCTGCAACCGACGGCAACTAGCATCATCATTCAATCATTTGGATCTTTCATTGCTTATTTATTAATACTTGATCGGTCAGTATTATCATTGCTTATTTTATTCCTATTGAGCCATGACCTATAAGTGCATGTGTGGTGTCAAGATATGGCAGTAAATCGGATAAGGATTATTCATGATTGTTGGCCATTGTACTTATTTTTGCATGTGATTGTCAGAAGTTTTGGGTTTGCTATATGTGTTTTGTTAAATTGGATATAATATGTTAAGTGTTATCATTAGTCAATGTCTAGGGTTCCACGCATGAAATATGATTTGATGTAACATGGAATACTATTATATGATATTGGGTTGACACGGTATATAAATGGGGGCTTGATATTCTGCTGATTAATCCATGGAAGTAGATCACTTGTTCGCAGTTGCATTATTTACGTTCACAGTTTATATCCGGTTGATGTTTGTGTATCGTGATGTTATTTATAGGTAAACGCATATGGTATTACAATTATTAATAAGTTCTGTTATTGATGATTGATGAATGAATAATTTAAGTGATCAATTAGATAAAGACATCATGTGACTAAATGGATAGCCACTTCATAGATTTGGTCCAATAGCATCATGAAAACCATCCACACTTGTCGGCCATTGTTGGTGATGTGGATATTATTATTGATGATGTAAACCAGTACATGATGATTGAGTCCATGCGAGGTTTTGAGTATTTTAATTATTTGAGAATTTTCATGACTTGGGTGGCATACATAAACTGACAATTTGGTTACATGTGATGATGATTTTCTTTATTGGCTAGTGGGGATTTCGAGTATTAGGATGTCTAGGTAACTGTTACTGATGATGTTGATGCCACAGACGAAAACACAACAACCGGACGAAAACACCTTGGTGTTTTTGTCAAGCCATATGTCCGATTGTCAAAAGTGATTTCGCCAGTAGTGTTTTCGCCAACATGTGTTTTTTGTCACATGCATGTTTTCGTTGAGTGTTGTGACACATTAAAACTGTTAAACATTAACCCTGTTAGTTCAGTTAACTCTATTAGTTCATTAACTCGGTTAGGTATGTTAAGTATGTTAACTGATAGCCATGTTGGATATTGACCCATAACTCAGTTATATGATGTATGATTGTATGATTGTATGAACAGGAAATAACTGTTGTGTGTTACTTGATGATGATTGCATAAACACACTTTGTGACATAGATTACATGTGAAACATTGGGAACTCGAAACTGATTGTATATACGTGCATACTATAGGTCGTGATTGATTAATTGTGGGCGTGTATTCCTTTAGCATACCGAGCAAACCAAGGTGAGTTCACACTCTTACCAAGGCATGGGATTCCCGGGGTTGGGAATGGGTTTGGATGATTACTTGTACACATTGATACTGGAATTACTTACCACTGACCTCGGGAGAGGCAGGTTACTTGTAGATACTACTAGACTAGTGATAGAAATACTACTCTTCGCACACACGCCGGGAATGGCTGTGATAATAGAACTAATCTTCGCACACATGCCTGGAATGGCTGCGAACCATACTCTAAACTTCGCACACATGCCTGGAATGGCTGCGAACCATACTCTAAACTTCGCACACATGCCGGGTGGGCTGCGATACAAATATACATAGTCTAGAAAACTTGGGAAACACACCACAATCTTCGCACACATGTCTAAGAGACTGCGATTCAAGTACATACGATATACGGGTTACTAAACGAACATATGGTTTACAATACAATTACTATAACTAAACAACCAACTGTGAACTCGCTCAAATAGTTGTTGACACTCTGTTACATGCCTTGCAGGACCTTAGGTACCCATGGAGCTTGCACGGGAGGCGCAGTCGTTGTGGAACATGGACCGAGGATGCTATGTTAAAACATTTAAACATTTGAACTTATTACTTACATTGGGTTTACAATTATGCTTCCGCTAGACACTTAATATGCTTTGTTTGAACACCTTTCATATTGTTTAGTTAAATTACATTTAGTACTCATTATGTTCGATATGATTGGTGGCTTGATCCTGGTCAGTCACGCCTCCAAGCGGTGATACTCCGCGTGTGGATTTTGGGGGTGTGACAGGATCTAGGTAGGCCAGTAACGAAATCCATGGAAATATGCTCCCATTTCCATTGTGGTATCTCAGGTTGTTGGAGTAGGCCTGAGGGTTTCTGGTATTCGACTTTGACTCTCGCACAAGTCAAACATTTACTAACGTAGGTTGCGATGTGAGCTTTCATGCTAGGCCACCAGTATGTAGTTTTCAAGTCGTGATACATCTTATCCGAACCAGGATGTACTGAGTAACGAGACTTGTGTGCCTCATCCATCACAAGCTCGTAGGTTGCCATAGAGTGGGACCCAAATGCGTCCTGTTACGTAGCAGGCACCGTCTGCCTTTTGTTCCAACCGCTGTCTTGAGCCGCATAGGGCTTCAGCCCTGACGTTTTCTGGTTTTAAAGCTTCTACCTGAGCTTCTCGTATCTGTGCAGGAAGACTAGATTGGATAGTGAGTTGTAAAGCTCGTACGCGTTTGGGTATGGTATCCTTTCGACTGAGGGTATCTGCCACAACATTGGCTTTGCCCGGATGGTATCTGATCGAGCATTCGTAATCATTCAGTAGCTCGACCCATCGACGTTGTCGCTTGTTCAACTCCTTGTGTTTGAAGATATGCTCGAGACTCCTGTGGTCGGTGTAAATGGCGCACTTGGTACCGTACAGGTAATGTCTCCATATCTTAAGTGCAAAAACAACAGCTCCCAGCTCTAAATCGTGTGTAGTGTAGTTCCTTTCATGAACTTTAAGTTGGCGTGAGGCGTATGCGATAACTTTATCCCGTTGCATCAATACACAACCAAGACCCTGAATTGATGCATCGCAGTAAACCACAAAGTCGTCTGTGCTTTCAGGCAAGGAGAGGATAGGTGCGCTACAAAGTCTATCCTTTAAGTGCTGAAATGCTGATTCATGTGCATTTCCCCATCGATAAACAACGCCTTTCTGAGTTAGTGAGGTGGGTGGTTGTGCAATCTTGGAAAAATCCTTAATGAACCTCCTGTAGTAACCTTCCAAACCCAAGAATTGGCGAATTTCTGTTGGTGTACGAGGTACAGGCCAGCTCTTAATCGAGTCTACCTTGGATGGATCAACATGAATCCCATCCTTGTTTACCACGTGGCCTAGGAAATGGACCTCACGAAGCCAGAAGTCTCATTTCGAGAACTTTGCATAAAGCTGTTCTGTTCGAAGGAGTTCCAAAATAAGTCGTAGATGATGCTCGTTGTCACACCCCGACCACGTAGAACATACAAAACGTGGCGGAAACGTCGGGGAGTGTTGTAACAGAATTAATGTTTCACAACCATGGAAATCGAAGTTTCGTTTTATTAATCAAACATGAAAGTTTACATTGTTTTAAACAAGAACCAAAGAGTACATAACATAATTTAACTAGTTCTTGTGTCGTTTTAAGTCACTAAGGCACAGGTCCGGCTAAGTATGTCTTGATAAGTCCTATGCATCATCTCCTGAAAACACATGTCAAAATAGGTACGTCAGCATAAAAATGCCTGTGAGATACATAGGTTTTGTGAAAATAGAATTCATGACTTAAGTTTGAGAAAATGTTTAGTCATGAACCTTGTAATTTGCTTTGTCTTGTAAATCATTTGAAAAACGATAAGATCAGATGATATGTGTAAATAAGAGAATAATGTATGGTTAAATGAATAACCATGTAAAATGAGTTTGTATAAAATAAGGTGTTTGTAAATCAATGTCTTGTGAACAGTATGTTATTTATATAAAATGTTATATGTCTCAAACTGAAATGATTCAAATAACGCTATGACATGTAATACCATACAAGCACTTATATATAGGAAGTACCAGCGGCGTATCCACCATACTTGTATCATATTACACACGCCTCGTTACTTAATCACTTACTCAAACCAAACCATCAAGATGTAATGTTTAATAATTGTAGAAATGTTTATGTATAGTCCAAAGTCTATTGTCAAATGTAATTCATGTCAACAGATACAAATGGTTCACACGGTTCAATAGTTACAAACGGTTCATATAATCAAAGGGTTACGACGGTTCACATAGTCAAATAGTTACAACGGTTCAAAATGTAGTATAATGTGTTCATATGCTGGATGAGCATATGCAACAGAAATGCAATGTAAAACAATGTACTAAGTATGCACACAATGGACATACATAGCATGAAATGTAATGTAGAACGACGTACTAAGTACGCACACAATGGGCATACATAGCATGTAATGTAAACCGATGTACTAAGTACGCACACAATGGGCATACATAGCATGAAATGTAAAACGATGTACTAAGTACACACACAATGGGCATACATAGCATGAAATGTAATGAAATCTTGTACTATAATGTACTAACGAACATAGCAGGTATATGATGTGAAAGCATGAAAGTAACAAGTAGGCACATGTGTTCCACCCCAAAACGTTTGGAAAACAGTAAAAGAGGGGTCTATGTACTCACTTGAGATTGCTCAGAAGTCCTAAGATAACCACCAAGCAATGCTAGAGATCACGGAATCAAACGGCACCTAATATAGGTAACTATGTCAATAAACCGGACCTAGTATCAGAGGATCGGATAGAATGAGGGTTCGTAAACCAAACGAGGATGGAGACTCGTGTAATATGGTTTAACAAAGCCCACATACTAAAACGAAACTTAACCTAAGTGTTTGTGACCCATTACGACCCGTTTAGGTAGCTTATGCTACTTTAACGCGTCGTTCGCGTGAAACGCGTTCGGACCGCTTAACTAGTCCTATGACAAGTAATATATGCCTTAACATGTCTAATATGGTTGTCAAATCAGTTTAGATGTCAAAAGTTATGTTACATATGTTTAAAAGGAATTTTGGCATCAAAGGGGTATTTTGGTAATTTACCTAAGGCATATAAACTACCTATCATACAACTACTTAAACGAAGCGACCATAAGGTATAACCTCGGAAGGTTATTCCCTATATACTATGGTCACCTAATGTGTTTGGTCAGATCCTAATGATCGACCAAATGGGTCGGGTTCGAAGGTATAAGCGATTTATTAGATCGCTTACCCTTACGACCCTAGACAACGTGGTAATCATTAGGCATAGTCACAAGGGACTATAACCATCGTGATTACAATCACGTTGCAAAGTTCAAACAAACTTCGCATTGACCATAAACTGGTCAACGCAGAAAGTCAAACAAAGTTTGACTTTCGGACTCGAAAAGCAATAAAAGAACGAAGGAACACTTACGAAGGGTCCCCGAATGCTAATCTAGATCAAAATAGCTCAGGTATGAAACAAAGGTTTCAACTTAGAGCACATAAGATCAGATTCTTGTGAGGAAAAGTGAAGGGTGGAGGTGGGTATTTATAGTTTTCGGTTCACCGTTAGGATCATTTTGTCACACCCCGACCACGTAGAACATAAAAAACGTGGCGGAAATGTCGGGGAGTGTTATAACAGAATTAATTGTTTCAAATCCATGGCAATCGAAGTTTCGTTTTATTGATTAAAAGTGTTACAATGTCTTAACAAGTAAAGAAATACAACATAATTAACTAGTCTTGCATCTTTTATTGTCACTAAAGCCCAAGTCTGCCTATGTGTATCTTGATCATCTTATGCAACAACTCCTGAAAAACACATGTGAAAATAGGTACGTCAGCATAAAAATGCCTGTGAGATACATAGGTTTTGTGAAAATAGGTTTCATGACTTATGTCTGAGAAAATGTTTAGTCACGAGCCTTGTAATTTGCTTTATCTTGTAAATCATTTGAAAAACGATAATATCAGATGATATGTATAAATAAATGAATAATGTATGATTAATTGAATAACCATTGTAAAATGAGTTTGTATCAGATAAGTTGTTTGTAAATCAATGTCTTGTGAAAAGTATGTTATTTGTATAAAATGTTCTATGTCTCAAACTGAAATGATTCAAATAACGCTACGATATGTAATACCACACAAACACTTATATATAGGAAGTACCAGCGGCGTATCCACCATGCTTGTATCATATTACACACGCCTTGTTACTTAATCACTTACTCAAACCAAACACCAAAGTAAAATGTTCATGTCTAATGTAAATCATGTAATATGTATCCAAAATGTAAGCATATGATGAATAACAAATGTACTAAGTATGCAACAATAGACATACGTAGCATGTGACCTGTACTACGTATACAACAATAGACATACGTAGTATGTGACCAGTACTACGTATACAACAATAGACATACGTAGCATGTGACCTGTACTACGTATACAACAATAGACATACGTAGCATGTGACCTATACTACGTATACAACAATAGACATACGTAGCATGTGACCTGTACTACGTGTACAACAATAGACCTGTGTAGCATGTGACCTGTACTACGTATACAACAATAGACATACGTAGCATATGACCTGTACTACGTATACAACAATAGACATACGTAGCATGTGACCTGTACTACGTATACAACAATAGACCTACGTAGCATGTGACCTGTACTACGTATACAACAATAGACCTACGTAGCATGTGACCTGTACTACGTATACAACAATAGACATACGTAGCATATAATGTAATGTAAAATGATGTACTAAGTAATGCACACAATGGGCATACCTAGCATAAGATGTAATAAAATCATGTACTATAATGTACTAACAAACATAGCCGGTATATGATGTGAAAACAGGAAAGCAGGAAAATAACAAGTAGGCACATGTGTTTCACCCCCAAAACAGTTTGGAAAACTGTAAAAGAGGGGTCTATGTACTCACTTGAGATTGCTCAGTAGTCCTTGAATAACAACCAAACAATGCTAGAGATCGCAGATATCAAACGGCACCTAATTTAGGTAGCTATGTTAATAAACTGGACCTAAATCGGAAGATCTGATAGAATGAGGGTTCGTAAACCAAACGAGTATAGAGACTCGTGTCATATGGTTTAACAAAGCCTACATACTAAATGAAACCTTAATCTAAGTGCTTACGACCCATTACGACCCGTTTAGGTAGCTTATGCTACTTTAACGCGTCGTTCGCGTGAAACGCGTTTGGACTGCCTAACTAGCCCTATGACAAGTGTTATATGCCTAAACATGTTACATAATCAGTTATGTGACAAAGGTTTAGGTTACATATGATTAATTAACAATTATACATGAAAAGGGTATTCTGGTAATTTACCTAAGGCATATAAACTACCTATCATACAACTACTTAAACGTCGTGACCATAAGGTATAACCTCGGAAGGTTATTCCCTACCTACTATGGTCACCTAATGTATTTGGTCGGATCCTAATGATCGACCAAAAAGGGTCGGGTTCGAAGGTATAGGCGATTTATCAGATCGCCTACCCTACGACCCTAGACAACGTGGTAATCAGTGGGCATAGTCCCAAGGGACTATAACCAACGTGATTACACTCACGTTAAGTAGTTCAAACGAACTTCGCATTGACCATAAACTGGTCAATGCAGAAAGTCAAACAAAGTTTGACTTTCAGACTCGAAAGACTCGAAAAGCAATAAAAGAACGAAAGAATACTTACGAAGGGTCCCCGAATGCTAATTTCGATTCAAAAATCTTAGGTATGAAACAATAGTTTCAACTTAGAGTTTCTCAAATCAAAATTCTAGTGATTTGAGCAATGGGGGGCATGGGGTATATATAGTTTTCGGGTAACCGTTAGGATTGTTTGTCGAATATCGTGCCTTAATCGCATCCGTACAAGTGTCGGGACCTTATGGTAGCTAGAAATTGATCCTTATCAGCTGACTAGACAATTGGGAATGTGTGGTGGGGGTTTAAACAGCTGCAACCTGCTGTTTGATACATTTAATCTGGTTAGAAGGGGCCATGCGGCCCACTTCAGGATATGCAGAAACTCAGGCGGGCCGCCTGAGGGTCACAGATCAGCAACAACTTTCAAAAATGTCAGTTTAGGTCCCTGCACGTGTTTAAGGTCATTTCCGACACTTCTAAGGCCCGTAAAGCCAACTTTAAGGCCCTAAAATGATGCCTAAACATTGTGGACATGAAACATGCCCAAAAATATGCCGGATGATGGTTCGTTTGGTCGTACGAACGCGATGTTCGCTTAATTACGACGGAATGCGCATAAGCGCGAAAAACGATCCAAATGACGTGACGAATGGATTTTTCTTATGCCGAACACTAAAATAAAATATTTTAGTGCTTACATAAATTTTTGGATGTCCGGATGTATTCAGAACGTAAGTTATGCGCGAAAATGCAAACTTGTGCACTTTTTGACACTTTTAGTCCCTGAATGACACAAAAGTTTATTTTAGCACACCGAACCCCTCAAAGCCTATTTCTAAGCTATGTAAAGGATATTTATGGTATGTTTAACTTATGGTCATGTTCCGGAATGCCTGTTACAGTTCAAATTGGCATACTTTCGCAGTTTGTCAACTTTAGTCCCTGTAAGCGATTTAACTTTGATTTCACCATACCAAACCTTCCAAAACTTATATCTAAGTTATGTATAGGTTCTTTAAGGTATGTTAAGCCTATTTCACTATTCCGGAGTGTTCGTTGCATTAAACTGGTTATATTTACGCATCAGTGCGCGTATAACCTTCTAGAAAGCGATTTAGAGCTTGAAATCGAACAAGACTTGATATGTGCAAAAGATACACATATTTATACAAGTCCAAAGTATGAAATACAATATTTCATTGGTTTGGTATTTGTTTGATGGTTGAAGTGACACAGGTGTCACAGTCTCCCCTACTTTAGGAAATTTCGTCCCGAAATTTAGTTTTAGAGGAAATTTGTGGAGACAGATGTGACGGTCTTGCCTTCAGACAAATCCATTGAGCCCTTAAGTAAAACTCTGGGCCATGTTAGGATTCTTAGCAAAGATGTCAACCCTCAAAGTGAAGTCCTTGTAGTAACAAAACATGGAGTTTTGAACTACGGACAGAAGAACGTTTCTTATGAAGACTTATCATAGGAAACTGTGTGTGTGATTGAGATCAGAATTGGGGAGTGTGAGAATAAATGACATTGGTCGAAGTCTAAGACTTCTCCCGTATCATTACTCTTGCCACTGTTGGTCTGAACACATGACAAAACTTCCTGTGGTTTCTATGCACTGAATTCCATAATTATGTAGGCCTCTATAATTACGTAGTTCCTTGCACAGTCCGCACAGTTCATTTCATAACAATCTCTTGATTTAGACCACCCGAGGGCCTATTTAACTACATAAACACATGATATATTTAACTAGATTGTCGAACCAATCTATTTAACTTAGATCGACGTAGGATCTCTTTAACTAAACTACCCACGGGGAATATTTAACTACATCGACGTAGGATGTATTTAACTAGATTGTCGGACCAATCTATTTAACTTAGATCGACGTAGGATCTCTTTAACTAACTACCTACGGGGAATATTTAACTACATCGACGTAGGATGTATTTAACTAGATTGTCGGACCAATCTATTTAACTTAGATCGACGTAGGATCTCTTTAACTAACTACCTACGGGGAATATTTAACTACATCGACGTAGGATGTATTTAACTAGATTGTCGGACCAATCCATTTAACTTATCAACAGATGTTGCCCTTAAACTTTGGAATAGTACTTTATAATCCAAGGGACTTAACTACAACGTAGAAGTGTATTAAGGATTTAAGATAGTACCTTTTTGAATATCCTACTACGAATCCTTCATATGAAGATAAGAAAGATTCTATGAGGATTTGGATAGCGAATATCAAGAGTATACAAAAAAAACACAAAATGCTTAAAAGGAAAGACAAGATGCATAAACACATAGTCACATAACCACCAAATTGTTTATCTAGATCTTTAATTTGTAAGTTTTGTTTTGTTAATTACGTACATGCATTTAAAGCACACTAGGAATCCATTTCATGGATTTCATTTGGTACTTTAAACATTAGCAAGAATCTATCTATGAAGATAGAAAGATCTTCCAAAAGTTCGATTTCGTTTTCAAGAAAACGCAATATTCGAATTAAGGTACACAAAAATTTGAAGATACGGAAATACCCTTAGGTACCCTATTAAGAATTTATAGTGGTACGTTGGGTATTCATATAGAGTTGTAACTTGCGCCTTGTACTTCATTTCTTTGCAAGAGACGAGTACTAAGGATTTCCGTGGAAAATGCAAGAGATAATAAAATGGAAGAAATTACGGGGTAGTCTGTTCATCAAGGAATATGATTCCTTGATTGTAGGTATTGTAGGGGATACGTTGTTTATACATGCCATCATATTTGTACATTGCAATGTAAAATAAAAATTTATTTATAAACAACACCAACTGTTTCATGGACCTTGACAACAAAAGAAAATAATACATAAGGCTTGATTATTTCTTAACAACATTGTCTTCTAGTTGGTCCGATGCTCATCCTTGCGCTGGATTCGCATTAGCAAACTTTGGGCAATTTCTTCGGAAATGGCCCATCTCGCCACAGTTGAAGCAAGGACCTCGTGGAAGACGAGCTTGAGCAGGATTTACTTGAGGTTGGTTTGGACCAGCTTGGTTCGGGGTAAAACGACAAGCATTTGCCAGGTGACCGAGTCGCCCACATGATGCACACAAACAACACTGTAGGTGAGCTAAGTGGTGTGCATTACATTTGTCGCATATCGGTGCAGTACCGGCATAAGGTTTCCTTGCAGGAGGCTGAGCTGTTTGGTGGCGGATGTTTTGGTTGGGTTGAGCAGCAATCGCAAAATTCTGCGAAGCCTTACATTTCTTAGAAGGTTCGATTTTTGCTTTCTTTGGTTTCCTCCTGATCATTAGCTTCTGGTTTCTTGTCGCCTTTCCGAAAAGGTTTATTCTTCCTGATGTGGGATTCTGTTAGGGTAGCAGACAGTTCAATGGCTTGTTTGACAGTAGTAGGGTTACTGCCAGTAACAATATCCTGAACTAGGTCAGGAAGACCATCAATATATTTCTCAATCGCCTTATCCAGAGGCGTAACCATAGTAGGGCATAACAAGCTCAATTCCTCATAGCGGTCAGTATAGGCTCGATGTTTCCCACTGTCTTGCTTCAAATCATCAAATTCTTTCTCCAACGCTCGCAGTTCATGACGAGGACAGAATTCCCTCATCATAAGAGCTCTAAGCTCGGCCCAAGTCTGTGCTAGTGCAATTTCAGCACCCCGGTCTCTCATAATCCCGTTCCACCACGTAAGAGCCCTCTTCTGAAACACGCTCGAAGAAAACTCGACCTTGCGATTTTCAGGACACTGAACGTGACGGAACATATTCTCAATGCTCTCAAACCATTGAAGAAGCCCAGTTGCTCCCTCAGAACCACTAAACTTGAGCGGTTTAGCCGAGTTGAAACTCTTGAAGTTGCATGGAGCATTGTTGTTGTTGATGGCTTGCATCATTTGAGCATAAAGATTTGGGAAGGCAGCAGCCATTTGCTGCGCGATGATTTCTGCCAGTTCGGCAGTCGCTATCTGGCTTTCGCGTCGAGGAGGCATTCTAAAAGAGGAAACATGAAATGAAACGAGTGAGAGAATTAGACGAAAAGAATGAGATGAAACAAATCTGATGAAAGCAAGGATAGTGGTCATTTGTTCGTTACTACAAAACAAACAAACGACACACAGTGAATAATCAAAGTAAATTGGTCAAAAATAATGTATCGCGAAGACATGCTCGCCTATAAGTGAACGCTCATCCCAAGAATTCCCAGGTAAGCACAACTGGTCTCGCGTCTGATGAGATGTATACGAAGTGCTTGCCTAGACAGAAAACCCAGAATACAGGCATTCACCCTTTCAGTTTGCACGTGTTCACATTATTAAAACCCAAAACCTTGACGAGATTTTGAAAACTCAAAGGGGTTCAAAACCATATAACAAAGGGTTCAAAACCTAGTAATCAATCATCCTAGAACAGATGATTATTTTTCAAAGCGGTTTTGAAATTTATGTTCTTGTTGTGGTCGTCGCCTAAGGATAGGTGACGGTATTGTTTTATGACTAAACGCAAGCAAACTTGCGTTAGGGTCCTAAGAAGGTTATAGACTAGGTCAAAGCATTACTAATAACCTAATTCCCTATAACCATTGGCTCTGATACCATCTTTTCTGTAACACCCCGACCACGTAGAACATACAAAATGTGGCGGAAATGTCGGGGAGTGTTGTAACAGAATTAATTGTTTCAAATCCATGGCAATCGAAGTTTCGTTTTATTGATTAAAAGTGTTACAATGTCTTAACAAGCAAAGAAATACAACATAATTAACTAGTCTTGCATCTTTTATTGTCACTAAAGCCCAAGTCTTCCTATGTGTATCTTGATCATCTTATGCAACAGCTCCTGGAAAAGACATGTGAAAATACGTACGTCAGCATAAAATGCCTGTGAGATACATAGGTTTTGTGAAAATAGGTTTCATGACTTATGTCTGAGAAAATGTTTAGTCATGAACCTTGTAATTTGCTTTGTCTTGTAAATCATTTGAAAAACGATAATATCAGATGATATGTATAAATAAATGAATAATGTATGATTAAATGAATAACCATTGTAAAATGAGTTTGTATCAGATAAGTTGTTTGTAAATCAATGTCTTGTGAAAAGTATTTTATTTGTATAAAATGTTCTATGTCTCAAACTGAAATGATTCAAATAACGCTACGATATGTAATACCAGACAAACACTTATATATAGGAAGTACCAGCGGCGTATCCACCATGCTTGTATCATATTACACACGCCTCGTTACTTAATCACTTACTCAAACCAAACACCAAAGTAAAATGTTCATGTCTAATGTAAATCATGTAATATGTATCCAAAATGTAAGCATATGATGAATAATAAATGTACTAAGTATGCAACAATAGACATACGTAGCATGTGACCTGTACTACGTATACAACAATAGACATACGTATCATGTGACCTGTACTACGTATACAACAATAGACATACGTAGCATGTGACCTGTACTACGTATACAACAATAGACATACGTAGCATGTGACCTGTACTACGTATACAACAATAGACATACGTAGCATGTGACCTGTACTACGTGTACAACAATAGACCTACGTAGCATGTGACCTGTACTACGTATACAACAATAGACATACGTAGCATATAACCTGTACTACGTATACAACAATAGACATAAGTAGCATGTGACCTGTACTACGTATACAACAATAGACCTACGTAGCATGTGACCTGTACTACGTATACAACAATAGACCTACGTAGCATGTGACCTGTACTACGTATACAACAATAGACATACGTAGCATATAATGTAATGTAAAACGATGTACTAAGTAATGCACACAATGGGCATACCTAGCATAAGATGTAATAAAATCATGTACTATAATGTACTAACAAACATAGCCGGTATATGATGTAAAAACAGGAAAGAAGGAAAGTAACAAGTAGGCACATGTGTTTCACCCCAAAACAGTTTGGAAAACAGTAATAGAGGGGTCTATGTACTCACTTGAGATTGCTCAGTAGTCCTTGAATAACAACCAAACAATGCTAGAGATCTCAGATATCAAACGGCACCTAATTTAGGTAGCTATGTTAATAAACCGGACCTAAATCGGAAGATCTGATAGAATGAGGGTCCATAAACCAAACGAGTATAGAGACTCGTGTCATATGGTTTAACAAAGCCTACATACTAAATGAAACCTTAATCAAAGTGCTTACGACCCATTACGACCCGTTTATGTCACACCCCCAAAATCCACCATGCGGAGTACCCCCGCTTGGAGGCGTGACGTGACCAGGATCGAGCCACCAATCATATTGAACAACACAATTAAGTAAATAAAACCAAACATAATACGATTGGTGACCAAAGCTAGTTAACCTTGTTTGGTTTAAACAGCGGAAGCATAAACGTGAGTTCAAAAGCATAAGTCCATAGTTCATAAGTTAAAGTTTCAAAACGCTAGTTTAGTGAGTTCATAAGGATTTAAACATTAAGCACGGAACATAACAGTCCGTACACCACAACGACTCCTTCAAGTGCAAGCTCCAAGCATTTAGCGACCTGTAAGGCATGTAACAACGAGTCAACAACAAAGTTGAGTGAGTTCACGTTTGGTTGTTTAGTTTTAAGTTGTTTCTGAAAACGTGGTTTGACTTTCCTTGGCTTATTTGCCGTGGGGGTTACCCCGTAGTTGAAAGTATGTTTAACCATTTCTCTTCTTCTTTACCCAATCCATAACCATGATCAGTGGGGGTTTTCCCCGTTTGAACTACTAGACGGAGTGATATCGACTACTACGCAAATAAGTTGTGCCCTATATCAGTGTCTATCATCACTGACAATCTGCCATAGTCCATTAGTACACGCCCGTCCGACTGGCACGGTGTGAGGTTTGTTAAACCTAATAGCGCTATTAACTAATGACCCGCTCGCCATTGGCCTCGGCGATTAAGTCGATATAAATTGAGGGACTTCATGATAGAGTTTTGTCTAGCTAGTTTTAAGGTTGTTGTCCTGCACCAGGAGGACGAACGTACGTATTCTGCACCAGGAGAATTCGTAGGATTAATAATGGCATCCGCTCTATGGAGGATGGCCGTACATATCCTACCCAAGGAGGATATGTAGATTTAGTTTTAATTCTTTAACCCATTCCCAAACCACCGGGAATCCCATGCCTTAGAAAGTGTGTGAACTCACCTCGGTTTGCTCGGTTAGATTCTCAATATAGCTAACAGTTAGGGTCGGTCAATCGCGTCCTAGTATGATTTACCAGTTAGTCATTTAGTGGCTTTCAAATAGAACACAAAGTTCCTACACGTATCTATCACACAACATGCATCACTGTAACGGTTTATGCCCATCTAAGTTTCCCGTCCATTCCCCACTCAAAATCAAACATACGATAATGCACATAACATATATAACATGTCAAATCATTCACAGATAGCATACTCGACATTTAGACACGCAAGTCACAACTTATGTCAATTCAGCATTAATACTCAAAACCGGCTGTTTTCGGACATTTAAATAAAATAGTTAGATTATTCCAAAAATTCCCAAATTTTTATAGAATGTCATAAACATTCCATATTTTATTGTGTAAAAATATCGGGGTCCGTTTCATTATCCACATTTTATAAAAATTCATATTCGGGACTGAACTCAGATTTATGTATTTCTGACCATAGTCCACGAAACAATTTATTAAAAATTAATCGTAAGTCCGATTTGCGAAATTCCAGTGGGGTAATTACAAATACTTCAGTTGTCATCTACAGTAAAATTTTCATGGTCCGATTGATCACAAAACTCAGGTTATGACTGAAAGTACGACACCCATTTATTGCTGTCAAAATTCAGCTTAAGTTGCTGTTACAAATTAGCACTTTAAAAATAGTAAACGGAGTCCAAAAATTACGATTCCAGTGCCATTAGAACCGTATTTCATAATAACATATTTTAGATTCAAAATATCGATTTTTCGTTGAGTTTAAGACCTGTTTACAGCCAACAGAAGTGGGCTGTAAAAGTTAGACAGATTCTGATTCTTTTGTGTTTAACCTTCTAAATCGTGTTCGATCGATTCCTTTAACAAGTTTAGTGACCGCAATAACATCACATATTAATATCATTCAGTAAAGCATCAGATAATCACCCAATCATCATAATCACACAAGATCTACATGATTTACACACATATTCATCCATTAACCACCTTGTTCATTACTTTAGTAAACTTTTAGACTTTGATCTTATATGTTCGTAATTTTTAACCGATGAAACTTTTATTAACCACTCTAGACAAGATCAAGAAGGCGTTTAGAGTCACTTACTACTAGCTCGAGGCTAGGGGAGAAACTAGTCGAAAAACGAGTGGTTAATAGCAACGTAGTGAGGTCCTTGGCAATCCGTAAGCACCGGGCTTCCTTGTGCGTGATCCTTCACCCTTGTATGTGCTTGAAATAGCAAGATCGAAATCGAAAAGTGGTGGTGGTGGTGCCTATGGTTTCAGCCGAGATATCTTGAGAAGGAGAGAGAGAGGAGTGAAATTTGTTCAAGTGTTGTGAATGTCTAAAATGTTTATCCCTTGTTCCATTTTATGGACCATACACCACCCTTAACCAATGGTTCATGTGCTAGGAAGATATTAGGCATGGGAATAAAATAATCAACTTTGTAAGAGGATGTCCCCTATGGGGAGCCGAACTCGGTTAGAGAGAGGGGGGTTCATGGTTGATTTTCAACTAGTTAGTTATGGTTTAGTTTGTTAATTAGAAGGTTAAACCTTTTACTAGTGTGTGGTGTTTTGTAATGGGTGTTAGGGTATTCGGGGACCCTAACTGGCTCATAAAAAAGATAAACGATGTTAATGGCAATATTTTTATGTTCCGGGTAAAGTCCGGTTGTTCGGTTCGACACTGTTCCGTTAAAGCGCTTAATTAATCCGAAAGGTGTCCTATTTATATATTTTGTAACGTTTTTTTTTTTTTTTTTTTTTTTTTTTTACTTTCTAACACTTAAGAAAATATAACGGACTATTTAGTGACTTATCTGTATACTATTGGTATATTAACAAATACGTGTAAGCATAACACAGATATCAGAAAGCAGTTAAGTAATTCCACGCAGTCGTCAGACACTTTAATTATCATTAATAATTTGTACGGAATACATAGGATTTTGAGGGTTGTCACATTCTCCCCCTGTTAAGAGAATTTCGTCCCGAAATTTAGCGCGTGGTTACTGAGGAAGCTAGTTAAGTTGCGTTGTTTTCCAGATTTTCCTGGGGTGTCACATCATCCCCCCGTTGATTTGGAATTTCGTCCCGAAATTCTGCGGTAGCTTCAGCCTCAGTAGTGGTTGCGTTTTTCTTAAACAGTTGGGGATACTTGAGTTTCATTTGGTCTTCTCGTTCCCATGTATACTCTGGGCCACGACGAGCATTCCAACGAACTCGGACGAGAGGTATTCTTGTGTGCTTGAGGATCTTAACATCTCGATCCGTAATCTCTACTGGTTCCTCGACGAATCGCAGCTGGTCGTCGATTGTGAGTTCCTTGAGAGGAACTACGAAGGTCTCCTCTGACAGACACTGCTTTAGATTTGATACGTGGAATACGTTGTGAACTCCGCTGAGTTCTTCAGGTAGATCCAACCTGTAGGCGACTTGGCAAATTTTCTCAATGACTTTGAACGGTCCGATATAACGCGGATTGAGTTTGCCTCGTTTGCCAAAGCGGACTACACCTTTCCAAGGTGAGACTTTGAGTAGCGCTCGATCCCCAACCTGGAGCTCGAGTGGTTTTCTTCCCTTATCAGCATAACTTTTCTGACGGTCACGAGCTGCCGCCATTCGCTGTCGTATCTGAGCAATTTTCTCGGTGGTATCTACCACATGTTCTGGGCCAGTGATTTGGCTGTCACCAACTTCTGCCCAACATAGAGGCGATCGGCATTTGCGTCCGTACAATGCCTCAAACGGAGCGGCTTGGATGCTGGTGTGGTAGCTGTTGTTATATGAGAACTCCACTAGCGGGAGATGCTTTTCCCAGCCGTTACCAAAATCGATTACACATGCCCTAAGCATGTCTTCAAGGGTTTGGATGGTGCGTTCAGATTGCCCATCCGTCTGCGGGTGATAAGCGGTGCTCATATCTAAACGTGAGCCAAAGGACTTGTGCATTGCTTGCCACAGTTCAGAAGTAAAACGTGCGTCACGATCAGATATAATAGAGATTGGCACTCCGTGCCTTGATACCACTTCCTTTAGGTAAATGTCTGCAAGAGTAGAGAACTTGTCCGTTTCTTTGATAGCCAGAAAATGTGCAGACTTGGTTAGTCGATCTACGATCACCCAAATGGTATCGTTTCCGCGTTGAGATCTGGGCAGGCCAGTAACAAAATCCATGGAGATTTACTCCCATTTCCATTTCGGGATCTCCGGTTGTTGAAGTAGGCCTGATGGTTTCTGATATTCAGACTTGACTCTCGCACAAGTCAAGCACTTACTGACGTAGGTTGCTATGTGGGCTTTCATGCCAGGCCACCAATACGTAGTCTTGAGGTCGTGGTACATCTTGTCTGAACCAGGGTGTACAGAATAACGAGACTTATGTGCTTCATCCATCACAAGCTCGCGTAAGTTGCCATAAAATGGAACCCAGATGCGTCCGTTAACATAGTAGGCACCGTCTTCCTTTTGTTCTAGCCGCTGCCTCGATCCTCGTAGGGACTCAGCCCTGATGTTCTCTGCTTTCAATGCTTCGGCCTGGGCATCTCGAATCTGAGCGGGAAGGTTGGATTGGATGGTAAGCTGTAATGCTCGTACACGCTTAGGTAAAGTATCCTTTCGACTGAGGGCGTCAGCCACAACATTGGCTTTGCCCGGATGATACTTGATAGCGCATTCGTAATCATTCAAGAGTTCAACCCATCGGCGTTGTCGCATGTTTAACTCTTTTTGCTTGAAGATATGTTCGAGACTCCTGTGGTCGGTGTAAATGGTGCACTTGGTACCGTACAGGTAATGTCTCCATATCTTAAGCGCGAATACAACTGCCCCCAGCTCCAGATCGTGAGTAGTGTAGTTTCTTTCGTGAACTTTAAGTTGGCGCGATGCGTAGGCAATGACCTTGTCACGTTGCATCAATACGCAACCAAGTCCTTGGATGGAAGCGTCGCAATAAACCACGAAATCATCGGTGCCTTATGGCAATGAGAGGATAGGCGCGCTACAAAGTCTATCCTTTAGATGTTGAAACGCGGACTCCTGTGCCTCACCCCAACGATAGATGACGCCCTTCTGAGTCAGTGAAGTGAGTGGTTGCGCAATCTTGGAGAAATCTTTTATAAACCTTCTGTAATATCCGGCCAAACCCAAGAATTGGCGGATTTCTGTTGGTGTGCGGGGTGCAGGCCAGTTCTTGATCGATTCAACCTTAGATGGATCCACATGAATTCCATCCTTGTTTACCACGTGGCCTAGAAAGTGGACTTCGCGAAGCCAGAAGTCACATTTCGAAAACTTGGCATACAACTGCTCTTTTCGAAGAAGTTCCAGCATAAGTCGTAGATGCTGCTCGTGTTCCTCCTGACTCTTAGAATAGATCAGGATATCGTCGATGAACACAATAACGAACTTATCTAGGTAAGGCTTGCACACTCGTTTCATGAGATCCATGAAGACCGCTGGTGCATTCGTCAGCCCGAATGGCATGACCAGAAACTCGTAATGGCCGTAACGAGTTCTGAATGCTGTTTTGGAGACGTCCTCATCTCGGACCCTCAGCTGATGGTATCCCGATCTCAAATCAATCTTAGAGTAATAGCTCGACCCTTGCAACTGGTCAAACAAGTCGTCAATACGTGGGAGAGGATAACGATTCTTCACAGTCACCTTGTTAAGTTCGCGATAGTCAATACACATCCTGAAGGTACCGTCTTTCTTTTTCATGAACAAGACTGGAGCTCCCCAGGGTGAAGAGCTCGGACGTATAAAACCCTTTTCCAAGAGTTCTTGTAGCTGTGTGGACAGTTCTTCGAGTTCTGATGGGGCTAGACGATATGGTGCTCGAGCTACTGGCGCTGCTCCAGGAGCTAGCTCGATTTGAAACTCAACTTGGCGATGAGGAGGAAGGCCAGGTAATTCCTCAAGAAATACCTCGGGAAATTCGCGCACAATAGGGATGTCTTCAATTCTCTTCTCTTCCGTGGATATGTCAGTAACGAGTGCTAAAATGGCAGTGTGGCCCTTTCGCAAACACTTCTGGGCCTTAAGGAAAGCGATGATGCCTTCGACAGCACCACTCTTGTCGCCACGAATCATGAGAGGTTCTTCACCAGAACGAGGAATGCGGACAATCTTTTCGTTGCAAAGAATTTCCGCTTGCTGATGAGATGACCAATCCATCCTAATCGCAACGTCGTTCACTGATAGGAGTGTTACATCGATATGGTTGGCACAACCAGAACTAGCTGAAGGAGGATGACCGTCGTACAAGTTTGTAGTGTTAAGGTTCACTGAAATTCCATCAAAGTTGTCGGGCTCCCCACATGCGAAGGGGAAATAATTCACCTTGATCGATGAACTTAGATGAGTTTGCAGTTTATCGAGTCGGTAAGCAACCAAATTTAGAGGAGTTTCCTTAGGTCGTGCGAATGAATCCAAAATACGTCTGCGTAGTCATAAGGTTCCAAAGATAAGACTCGAAAACGTGTTCAATAGATTATGATCGTATCAACAATACATCACCATTCTCAAGGTTTCGAGGAGGGGTCACCAATGATCGGGAGTCGAGCCTTCCAACTTAAACCAGAGGGTGTTCGTTTCGGTGCCTCAGGATGGAGAAGCAAGGACGTAATGTTACTGTGGTAAGAGAGTGATGGTTTGGTCTAAGCCAATGGTAGAAACTGGACATATCATTAATAAACAATCATGTGTCGGTGCAAAAGCTAGCGCAAGGATTCTGCCTATTAAAGAAGAATATCATGGAATTTAAAATACGACTCTTATATTGTAGGAGGGGTAGGGTAGACGTATAGGTCATCGTGTTCACCTGTAGGTTATGTGATCCGTAACTCCATCCTCGAATGTCCTGAAGGCAATCCCATCAGTAAAGGCATCCATTCGTTAAGTGGGGTATACGAGGGAGCTAATCAAGTAGAATAAGAATAAACCATTCAACAGGGTAATAAGGTAGTCTTGTGATTGGTGAAAATCGTGGTATGGTTGTTGGTGTTTCATTAAATCGGTTGTCAATCGAAGAGATAGGGAATTAATGAGGTTCATGCGAAGAATCGAGTGAAGACAGGGGTCCAACAATGACCGAAGGATTTGACCAGCTAATCTGTTGTCTAGAAGTAACCTCTAGTAGTGGTGCGGGGCAGCATGGCACAAAAGGGAAGTTCATTGCATCGCGGTCGCGCGAGTGTATCACTCGTCCAAAACAGGGCAAGGTTTCGTGTTGCATAACGACAAACGCGTGTAACTGTGACTGCTTCACTTCTGGCGACGATGACAGGTGAAGGTGATAAAGTTCGTCAACCGGGATGCGTGGGTTTTGTTCTCCTAAGCCCGAGTTCGTGCAAGCCAAGTCTGGTCTTCGCGGATGTTGACGTACGAACCGGCTGTACGGAGGATCAGATGGCGACGTCATGTCGAGGTAAACGTGCGAGTAGATAGAATGCATAAACAGTCGTTGTAGCGGGGTGACAAGAAATCAAGAAAGAATTTAACCACCGTTTGTCAAATTTCAAGTAAACAATTGTGTGTCATAAAGAACACAATAGGGCTAATAGACAACATGCTGCTTTCCTAATTAAGCATACTATCACATCACACTATGCAAAAGTAATCTAGCAGGTAGATAATATAAACTCAAATCATACCACCTAGTGTGTTGAGCCTTGCACGTGGAGCGAAGCGTCGTTGTGGATCGTTGAGCACTGTACTGGTTATAGTCTGGTTTTATCACAAACTTTTCCCTTTTTAAAACCAAGTTCACTATAACCAATGGCTCTGATACCAATCTGTCACACCCCCAAAATCCACCATGCGGAGTACCCCCGCTTGGAGGCGTGGCGTGACCAGGATCGAGCCACCAATCATATTGAACAACACAATTAAGTAAATAAAACCAAACATAATACGATTGGTGACCAAAGCTAGTTAACCTTGTTTGGTTTAAACAGCGGAAGCATAAACGTGAGTTCAAAAGCATAAGTCCATAGTTCATAAGTTAAAGTTTCAAAACGCTAGTTTAGTGAGTTCATAAGGATTTAAACATTAAGCACGGAACATAACAGTCCGTACACCACAACGACTCCTTCAAGTGCAAGCTCCAAGCATTTAGCGACCTGTAAGGCATGTAACAACGAGTCAACAACAAAGTTGAGTGAGTTCACGTTTGGTTGTTTAGTTTTAAGTTGTTTCTGAAAACGTGGTTTGACTTTCGTTGGCTTATTTGCCGTGGGGGTTACCCCGTAGTTGAAAGTATGTTTAACCATTTCTCTTCTTCTTTACCCAATCCATAACCATGATCAGTGGGGGTTTTCCCCGTTTGAACTACTAGACGGAGTGATATCGACTACTACGCAAATAAGTTGTGCCCTATATCAGTGTCTATCATCACTGACAATCTGCCATAGTCCATTAGTACACGCCCGTCCGACTGGCACGGTGTGAGGTTTGTTAAACCTAATAGCGCTATTAACTAATGACCCGCTCGCCATTGGCCTCGGCGATTAAGTCGATATAAATTGAGGGACTTCATGATAGAGTTTTGTCTAGCTAGTTTTAAGGTTGTTGTCCTGCACCAGGAGGACGAACGTACGTATTCTGCACCAGGAGAATTCGTAGGATTAATAATGGCATCCGCTCTATGGAGGATGGCCGTACATATCCTACCCAAGGAGGATATGTAGATTTAGTTTTAATTCTTTAACCCATTCCCAAACCACCGGGAATCCCATGCCTTAGAAAGTGTGTGAACTCACCTCGGTTTGCTCGGTTAGATTCTCAATATAGCTAACAGTCAGGGTCGGTCAATCGCGTCCTAGTATGATTTACCAGTTAGTCATTTAGTGGCTTTCAAATAGAACACAAAGTTCCTACACGTATCTATCACACAACATGCATCACTGTAACGGTTTATGCCCATCTAAGTTTCCCGTCCATTCCCCACTCAAAATCAAACATACGATAATGCACATAACATATATAACATGTCAAATCATTCACAGATAGCATACTCGACATTTAGACACGCAAGTCACAACTTATGTCAATTCAGCATTAATACTCAAAACCGGCTGTTTTCGGACATTTAAATAAAATAGTTAGATTATTCCAAAAATTCCCAAATTTTTATAGAATGTCATAAACATTCCATATTTTATTGTGTAAAAATATCGGGGTCTGTTTCATTATCCACATTTTATAAAAATTCATATTCGGGACTGAACTCAGATTTATGTATTTCTGACCATAGTCCACGAAACAATTTATTAAAAATTAATCGTAAGTCCGATTTGCGAAATTCCAGTGGGGTAATTACAAATACTTCAGTTGTCATCTACAGTAAAATTTTCATGGTCCGATTGATCACAAAACTCAGGTTATGACTGAAAGTACGACACCCATTTATTGCTGTCAAAATTCAGCTTAAGTTGCTGTTACAAATTAGCACTTTAAAAATAGTAAACGGAGTCCAAAAATTACGATTCCAGTGCCATTAGAACCGTATTTCATAATTACATATTTTAGATTCAAAATATCGATTTTTCGTTGAGTTTAAGACCTGTTTACAGCCAACAGAAGTGGGCTGTAAAAGTTAGACAGATTCTGATTCTTTTGTGTTTAACCTTCTAAATCGTGTTCGATCGATTCCTTTAACAAGTTTAGTGACCGCAATAACATCACATATTAATATCATTCAGTAAAGCATCAGATAATCACCCAATCATCATAATCACACAAGATCTACATGATTTACACACATATTCATCCATTAACCACCTTGTTCATTACTTTAGTAAACTTTTAGACTTTGATCTTATATGTTCGTAATTTTTAACCGATGAAACTTTTATTAACCACTCTAGACAAGATCAAGAAGGCGTTTAGAGTCACTTACTACTAGCTCGAGGCTAGGGGAGAAACTAGTCGAAAAACGAGTGGTTAATAGCAACGTAGTGAGGTCCTTGGCAATCCGTAAGCACCGGGCTTCCTTGTGCGTGATCCTTCACCCTTGTATGTGCTTGAAATAGCAAGATCGAAATCGAAAAGTGGTGGTGGTGGTGCCTATGGTTTCAGCCGAGATATCTTGAGAAGGAGAGAGAGAGGAGTGAAATTTGTTCAAGTGTTGTGAATGTCTAAAATGTTTATCCCTTGTTCCATTTTATGGACCATACACCACCCTTAACCAATGGTTCATGTGCTAGGAAGATATTAGGCATGGGAATAAAATAATCAACTTTGTAAGAGGATGTCCCCTATGGGGAGCCGAACTCGGTTAGAGAGAGGGGGGTTCATGGTTGATTTTCAACTAGTTAGTTATGGTTTAGTTTGTTAATTAGAAGGTTAAACCTTTTACTAGTGTGTGGTGTTTTGTAATGGGTGTTAGGGTATTCGGGGACCCTAACTGGCTCATAAAAAAGATAAACGATGTTAATGGCAATATTTTTATGTTCCGGGTAAAGTCCGGTTGTTCGGTTCGACACTGTTCCGTTAAAGCGCTTAATTAATCCGAAAGGTGTCCTATTTATATATTTTGTAACGTTTTTTTTTTTTTTTTTTTTTTTTTTTTACTTTCTAACACTTAAGAAAATATAACGGACTATTTAGTGACTTATCTGTATACTATTGGTATATTAACAAATACGTGTAAGCATAACACAGATATCAGAAAGCAGTTAAGTAATTCCACGCAGTCGTCAGACACTTTAATTATCATTAATAATTTGTACGGAATACATAGGATTTTGAGGGTTGTCACATTCTCCCCCTGTTAAGAGAATTTCGTCCCGAAATTTAGCGCGTGGTTACTGAGGAAGCTAGTTAAGTTGCGTTGTTTTCCAGATTTTCCTGGGGTGTCACATCATCCCCCCGTTGATTTGGAATTTCGTCCCGAAATTCTGCGGTAGCTTCAGCCTCAGTAGTGGTTGCGTTTTTCTTAAACAGTTGGGGATACTTGAGTTTCATTTGGTCTTCTCGTTCCCATGTATACTCTGGGCCACGACGAGCATTCCAACGAACTCGGACGAGAGGTATTCTTGTGTGCTTGAGGATCTTAACATCTCGATCCGTAATCTCTACTGGTTCCTCGACGAATCGCAGCTGGTCGTCGATTGTGAGTTCCTTGAGAGGAACTACGAAGGTCTCCTCTGACAGAAACTTCTTTAGATTTGATACGTGGAATACGTTGTGAACTCCGCTGAGTTCTTCAGGTAGATCCAACCTGTAGGCGACTTGGCAAATTTTCTCAATGACTTTGAACGGTCCGATATAACGCGGATTGAGTTTGCCTCGTTTGCCAAAGCGGACTACACCTTTCCAAGGTGAGACTTTGAGTAGCGCTCGATCCCCAACCTGGAGCTCGAGTGGTTTTCTTCCCTTATCAGCATAACTTTTCTGACGGTCACGAGCTGCCGCCATTCGCTGTCGTATCTGAGCAATTTTCTCGGTGGTATCTACCACATGTTCTGGGCCAGTGATTTGGCTGTCACCAACTTCTGCCCAACATAGAGGCGATCGGCATTTGCGTCCGTACAATGCCTCAAACGGAGCGGCTTGGATGCTGGTGTGGTAGCTGTTGTTATATGAGAACTCCACTAGCGGGAGGTGCTTTTCCCAGCCGTTACCAAAATCGATTACACATGCCCTAAGCATGTCTTCAAGGGTTTGGATGGTGCGTTCAGATTGCCCATCCGTCTGCGGGTGATAAGCGGTGCTCATATCTAAACGTGAGCCAAAGGACTTGTGCATTGCTTGCCACAGTTCAGAAGTAAAACGTGCGTCACGATCAGATATAATAGAGATTGGCACTCCGTGCCTTGATACCACTTCCTTTAGGTAAATGTCTGCAAGAGTAGAGAACTTGTCCGTTTCTTTGATAGCCAGAAAATGTGCAGACTTGGTTAGTCGATCTACGATCACCCAACTTGTCCGTTTCTTTGATAGCCAGAAAATGTGCAGACTTAATTTACCTAAGGCATATAAACTACCTATCATACAACTACTTAAACTTCGTGACCATAAGGTATAACCTCGGAAGGTTATTCCCTACCTACTATGGTCACCTAATGTATTTGGTCGGATCCTAATGATCGACCAAAAAGGGTCGGGTTCGAAGGTATAGGCGATTTATCAGATCGCCTACCCTACGACCCTAGACAACATGGTAATCAGTGGGCATAGTCCCAAGGGACTATAACCAACGTGATTACACTCACGTTGCGTAGTTCAAACGAACTTCGCATTGACCATAAACTGGTCAATGCAGAAAGTCAAACAAAGTTTATTTTAGCACACCGAACCCCTCAAAGCCTATTTCTAAGCTATGTAAAGGATATTTATGGTATGTTTAACTTATGGTCATGTTCCGGAATGCCTGTTACAGTTCAAATTGGCATACTTTCGCAGTTTGTCAACTTTAGTCCCTGTAAGCGATTTAACTTTGATTTCACCATACCAAACCTTCCAAAACTTATATCTAAGTTATGTATAGGTTATTTAAGGTATGTTAAGCCTATTTCACTACTCCGGAGTGTTCGTTGCATTAAACTGGTTATATTTACGCATCAGTGCGCGTATAACCTTCCAGAAAGCGATTTAGAGCTTGAAATCGAACAAGACTTGATATGTGCAAAAGATACACATATTTATACAAGTCCAAAGTATGAAATATAATATTTCATTGGTTTGGTATTTGTTTGATGGTTGAAGTGACACAGGTGTCACACATTTCTTGGAGAAGAGGGAATGATCACATCCCTACACTTGTTGCAATGTTGTGGTAACTGATTTTGGCCACCATAAGAGGTTAACATGTGGCACTTGACCTTTGGGAAGTGTTAGGGGCTGTTAACTTATGTTTAAAATGACCTTTGCTGATCAGAAGAGGCCTAGCGTGACGCCAAGGGGGCTAGGCATCGCGCTAGGGTCCCCCTGATCAGCAAACACTTTCAAATGTTCTTCTTTCAGTCCCCGTTGCGTATTCAGGACATTTCCGACTTGTTTAAGGCTCGTTAAATCATTTTCAAGGCTCCACAAGGATGCCTAAACATTGTGGGCATGAAAAATGCTCAAAAATATGTCGGATGTTGGTTCGTTTGGCCGTACGATTGCGTTGTTCGGTTAATTACGACGGAATGCGCATAAGCGCGAAAAACGATCCAAGTGGCGTGACGAATGGATTTTTCTTATGCCAAACACTAAAATAAAATATTTTAGTGCTTACATAAATTTTTGGATGTCCGAACGTATTCAGAACGTAAGTTATGCGCGAAAATGCAAACTTGTGCACTTTTTGACACTTTTAGTCCCTGAATGACCCAAAAGTTTATTTTAGCACACCGAACCCCTTAAAGCCTATTTCTAAGCTATGTAAAGGATATTTATGGTATGTTTAACTTATGGTCATGTTCCGGAATGTTCGTTACAGTTCAAATTGGCATACTTTCACAGTTTGTCAAGTTTAGTCCCTGTAAGCGAATTAACTTGTTTTTGCCATACCAAAGCCTTCAAAACTTATTTCTAAGTTATGTAAAGGTTATTTAAGGTATGTTAAGTATAGGTTGGTGTTTCGGAGTATTTGTTGCATTAAACTGGTTACGTTTACGCATCAGCGCGTGTATAACCTTCCAGAAAGCGATTTAGAGCTTGAAATCGAACAAGAGTTGATATGTGCAAAGTATACACATATTTATACAAGTCCAAAGTATGAAATACAATATTTCATTGGTTTGGTATTTGTTTGATGGTCGTAGTGACACAGGTGTCACAGTCTCCCCTACTTAAGGAAATTTCGTCCCGAAATTTATTCGTAGAAGTCTGTCTGTGACTTTGTGTTAAATAGCCATCAAAGATTTTGTTATTTTCCTCAACAGATATTTTTCAGAAGCGAAAATGAACGAACGGGCTCATTTTCTTCAACGGTTTCTTCGGAAATGGAAAATAAAGGATTTTTAACTAAACGGATATACATTTCCCTCAACGGATATTCTTCCGAAGTGAAAACGAATGGATGATTCATTCTTCCTCAACGGGTCCTTTGTCAGAAACGGGAATGAAGGAAAAATCCACGGATATTCATTTCTCTCAATGGATATTCTTCAGAACGAAAATGAACAAACGGGGTCATTTTCCTCAACGGTTATTCTTCAGAATTTGAAATGAAGGAATAATCAACGGATATTCATTTCCTCAACGGATAATCTTCAGAAACGGAAATGAACTAACGGAGTCATTTTCAACGGTTGCTTCCTCAGGTACGGAAATGAAAGATTTAACAACGGATATTCATTTCCTCAACGGATAATCTTCAGAAACGATAATGAACTAACGGAGTCATTTTCAACGGTTGCTTCCTCAGAGTTGGAAATGAAGGATAAACGGATATTCATTCCCTCAACGGATAATCTTCAGAAACAAAAATGAACTAACGGAGTCATTTTCAACGGTTGCTTCCTCAGAGTTGGAAATGAAAGATAAACGGATATTCATTTCCTCAACGGATATTCCTCAGAAGTGAAAAATGAATAGCTAGTTCATTTTTCCTCAACGGATACTTCATCAGAATTGGAAATGAATTGAGTTAATTCCATAATTATATATGCATCCATAATTACGTAATTCCTTGCACAGTCCGCACAGTTCGTTTTGTAATGTTGTGGGGAAGGATATCAAACTTGTGATGACGATGACTAGACTACCATAGGGTCCTTTTAATTAGATCAACAGAGGATCTTCTTAATTAGGCCACCAAGGAGTCCTTTCAGCTATATCATCCAGTTTAACTAGACCACTCAAGGGGTCTAATTATGAAGCAGTACCTTATAATCCAAGGGACTTATCTACAACGTAGAAGTCCATTAAAGATTTTAGATAGTGCCTTTTGGGTATCCTACTATGAATCTCTTGTACAAGGATATGTAAGATTCTACGAGGATTTGGATAACATAATCTGGATCACACGACACATAAAAGGGAACACATAAGCACATAACCACATAATTGTTTAATTGTTATTATCTTGTTATTGATTGCTATTATCTTGGCGCCTCGTGCTTCGTTTCTCTTAGGAGAAACGGGTACTTAGGATTTTCGTGGAAAACGTAAGAGATCATACAATGGAAGAAATTTGGGGGTAGTCTGTTCTTCAAGGAATACGGTTCCTTGATTGTCGGTATTGTAGGAGATATGTTTGTTTACACATACAACCACATAATTACATTGCAATGTAAATAAAAGATTTATTTATAAACAATGATAACAACTGTTTCATGGACCTTGACAACAAAAGAAAATAATACATAAGACGTGATTATTTCTAAACGATGTTGTCTTCTGGTTGGTCAGATGCTCATCCCTGCGCTGGATTCGCATTAGCAAGCCTTGGGCAATTCCTACGAAAATGGCCCATCTCGCCACAGTTGTAGCAAGACCCCGGTGGAAAACGAGCTTGAGCCGGATTGTTGCCAGCTTGATTTGGTGCAGCTGCGGTTGGGCAAACCCTCGCTGTATGACCTATAAGTCCGCAAACTTGGCATGTGCGGCACTTCACACCAGCATGATGATGTAGGCCACATTGGTTGCACAAGGGTGCAGTTCCGTTGTAGGGTTTCCTGGCAGGGGGTTGAGCTAGTTGGTTGGGGACGGCTTGATCATTGTGAGTAACCATGGCGAAGTTCTGAGAAGCCTTTCGCTTCTTTGACCTCTTAGGGGATCCAGTCTGTTCATTCATGGTCTTTGATTCCTCGATTGGGTTCGATTCCTCGACCGGTTTCTTGTCACCTTTTCGGAAAAGTTTACCTTTCCTGATCTTTGATTCAGTCAAGGTTGCAGATAGCTCAATGGCCTGTCTAACTGTAGTAGGGTTGCTACCAGTCACAATGTCTTGTATTGAGTCAGGGAGGGCATAAATGTACTTTTCGATTGCCTTATCCAAAGGCGTGACCATGTTTGGGCATAACAGACTTAACTCCTCATAACGGTCCGTGTAGGCTCGATGCTCACCGTTGTCTTGCTCAAGATTGTCGAAATTCCCTTTCCAAGGCCCTGATCTCGTGACGAGGGCATAATTCCTTCATCATAAGGGCCCTAAGTTCAGCCCATGTCTGTGCTAGAGCAACTTCTGCACCACGATCTCTCATAACCCCATTCCACCACGTAAGGGCCCTTTTCTGGAACACACTCGAAGAAAGCTCGACCTTGCGATTGTCAGGACACTGCACGTGGTGGAAAGTATTCTCAATGCTCTCGAACCATTGAAGAAGCCCAGTCGCTCCCTCAGAACCACTAAACTTGAGTGGTTTAGCCGAGTTAAAACTCTTGAAATTGCATGGACCATTGTTGTTGTTGTTGGCTTGGTTCCATTGAGCAAAGAGATTTGGGAATTGAGCAGCCATTTGCTGCGCAATGATTTCTGCCAGTTCGGCAGTCGCTATCTGATTTTCGCGTCGAGGAGGCATTCTAAAAGAGGAAACATGAAAGGAAACGAGTGAGAGAATTAGACGAAAAGAATGAGATGAAACAAATCTGATGAAAGCAAGGATAGTGGTCATTTGTTTGTTACCACAAGGTAAAAAAACGACACAGTGACTAATCAAAGTAAATGGGTCAAAAATCATGTATCGTGAAGACATGCTCGCCTATAAGTGAACGCTCATCCCAAGAATTCCCAGGTAAGCACAACTGGTCTCGCGTCTGATGAGATATATACGAAGTGCTTGCCTAGACAGAAAACCCAGAATACAGGCATTCACCCTTCCAGTTTGCACGAGTTCACATTATTTAAAACCCAAAACCTTGACGAGATTTTGAAAACTCAAAGGGGTTCAAAACCTTATAACAGAGGGTTCAAAACCTTACAATAGAGGGTTCAAAACCTAGTAATCAATCATCCTAGAACAGATGATTAGTTTTCAAAGCGGTTTTGAATTTTATGTTCTTGTTGTGGTCGTCGCCTAAGGATAGGTGACGGTATTGTTTTATGACTAAACGCAAGTAAACTCGCGTTAGGGTCCTAAGAAGATTATAGACTAGGTCAAAGCATTACTAATAACCTAATTCCCTATAACCATTGGCTCTGATACCATCTTTTCTGTCACACCCCGACCACGTAGAACATACAAAACGTGGCGGAAACGTCGGGGAGTGTTGTAACAGAATTAATGTTTCACAACAATGGAAATTGAAGTTTCGTTTTATTAATCAAACATGAAAGTTTACATTGTTTTAAACAAGAACCAAAGAGTACATAACATAAATTAACTAGTTCTTGTCTCGTTTTAAGTCACTAAGGCACAGGTCCGCCAAAGTATGTCTTGATAAGTCCTATGCATCATCTCCTGAAAACACATGTGAAAATAGGTACGTCAGCATAAAAATGCCTGTGAGATACGTAGGTTTTGTGAAAACAGAATTCATGACTTAAGTTTGAGAAAATGTTTAGTCATGAACCTTGTAATTTGCTTTGTCTTGTAAATCATTTGAAAAACGATAAGATCATATGATATGTGTAAATAAGAGAATAATGTATGGTTAAATGAATAACCATGTAAAATGAGTTTGTATAAAATAAGTTGTTTGTAAATCAATGTCTTGTGAACAGTATGTTATTTATATAAAATGTTATATGTCTCAAACTGAAATGATTCAAATAACGCTACGACATGTAATACCATACAAGCACTTATATATAGGAAGTACCAGCGGCGTATCCACCATACCTGTATCATATTACACACGCCTCGTTACTTAATCACTTACTCAAACCAAACCATCAAGATGTAATGTTTAATAATTGTAGAAATGTTTATGTATAGTCCAAAGACTATTGTCAAATGTAATTCATGTCAACAGATACAAATGGTTCACACGGTTCAATAGTTACAAACGGTTCATATAATCAAAGGGTTACGGCGGTTAACATAGTCAAATAGTTACAACGGTTCAAAATGTAGTATAATGTGTTCATATGCTGGATGAGCATATGCAACAGAAATGCAATGTAAAACAATGTACTAAGTATGCACCCAATGGACATACATAGCATGAAATGTAATGTAGAACGATGCACTAAGTACGCACACAATGGGCATACATAGCATGTAATGTAAAACGATGTACTAAGTACGCACACAATGGGCATACATAGCATGAAATGTAAAAGGATGTACTAAGTACACACACAATGGGCATACATAGCATGAAATGTAATGAAATCATGTACTATAATGTACTAACGAACATAGCAGGTATATGATGTGAAAGCATGAAAGTAACAAGTAGGCACATGTGTTCCACCCCAAAACGTTTGGAAAACAGTAAAAGAGGGGTCTATGTACTCACTTGAGATTGCTCAGAAGTCCTAAGATAACCACCAAGCAATGCTAGAGATCACGGAATCAAACGACACCTAATACAGGTAACTATGTCAATAAACCGGACCTAATATCGGAGGATCGGATAGAATGAGGGTTCGTAAACCAAACGAGGATGGAGACTCATGTAATATGGTTTAACAAAGCCCACATACTAAAACGAAACTTAACCTAAGTGTTTGTGACCCATTACGACCCGTTTAGGTAGCTTATGCTACTTTAACGCGTCATTCGCGTGAAACGCGTTCTGACCGCTTAACTAGTCCTATGACAAGTAATATATGCCTTAACATGTCTAATATGGTTGTCAAATCATTTTAGATGTCAAAAGTTATGTTACATATGTTTAAAAGGAATTTTGGCATCAAAGGGGTATTTTGGTAATTTACCTAAGGCATATAAACTACCTATCATACAACTACTTAAACGAAGCGACCATAAGGTAAAACCTCGGAAGGTTATTCCCTATATACTATGGTCACCTAATGTGTTTGGTCAGATCCTAATGATCGACCAAATGGGTCGGGTTCGAAGGTATAAGCGATTTATTAGATCGCTTACCCTTACGACCCTAGACAACGTGGTAATCATTAGGCATAGTCACAAGGGACTATAACCACCGTGATTACAATCACGTTGTGAAGTTCAAACGAACTTCGCATTAACCATAAACTGGACAACGCAGAAAGTCAACAAAGTTTGACTTTCGGACTCGAAAAGCAATAAAAGAACGAAGGAACACTTACGAAGGGTCCCCGAATGCTAATCTAGATCAAAATAGCTCAGGTATGAAATAAAGATTTCAACTTAGAGCACATAATATTAGATTCTTGTGAGGAAAAGTGAAGGGTGGAGGTGGGTATTTATAGTTTTCGGTTCACCGTTAGGATCATTTCTTGGAGAAGAGGGAATGATCACATCCCTACACTTGTTGCAATGTTGTGGTAACTGATTTTGGCCACCATAAGAGGTTAACATGTGGCACTTGACCTTTGGGAAGTGTTAGGGGATGTTTACTTATGTTTATAATGACCTTTGCTGATCAGAAGAGGCCTAGCGTGACGCCAAGGGGGCTAGGCGTCGCGCTAGGGTCCCCCTGATCAGCAAACACTTTCAAATGTTCTTCTTTCAGTCCCCGTTGCGTATTCAGGCCATTTCCGACGTGTTTAAGGCTTGTTAAATAATTTTCAAGGCTCCAAAAGGATTCCTAAACATTGTGGGCATGAAACATGCTCAAAAATATGTCGGATGTTGGTTCGTTTGGTCGTACGATTGCGTTGTTCGGTTAATTACGACGGAATGCGCATAAGCGCGAAAAACGATCCAAGTGGCGTGACGAATGGATTTTTCTTATGCCAAACACTAAAATAAAATATTTTAGTGCTTACATAAATTTTTGGATGTCCGGACGTATTCAGAACGTAAGTTATGCGCGAAAATGCAAACTTGTGCACTTTTTGACACTTTTAGTCCCTGAATGACCCAAAAGTTTATTTTAGCCCACCGAACCCCTTAAAGCCTATTTCTAAGCTATGTAAAGGATATTTATGGTATGTTTAACTTATGGTCATGTTTCAGAATGTTCGTTACAGTTCAAATTGGCATACTTTCGCAGTTTGTCAAGTTTAGTCCCTGTAAGCGAATTAACTTGTTTTTGCCATACCAAAGCCTTCAAAACTTATTTCTAAGTTATGTAAAGGTTATTTAAGGTATGTTAAGTATATGTTGATGTTCTGGAGTATTTGTTGCATTAAACTGGTTACGTTTACGCATCAGCGCGCGTATAACCTTCCAGAAAGCGATTTAGAGCTTGAAATCGAACAAGAGTTGATATGTGCAAAAGATACACATATTTATACAAGTCCAAAGTATGAAATACAATATTTCATTGGTTTGGTATTTGTTTGATGGTCGCAGTGACACAGGTGTCACACTCGTGTTCCTCCTGACTCTTAGAATAGATCAAGATGTCGTCGATGAAAACTATAACGAACTTATCTAGGTAAGGCTTGCACACTCGATTCATAAGGTCCATGAAAACCGCAGGTGCGTTTGTCAGCCCAAAAGGCATGGCCAAAAACTCGTAGTGTCCATAATGAGTTCTAAAGGTTGTTTTGGAGACATCCTCTTCTCGGACTCTCAGCTGGTGATATCCCGATCTCAGGTCAATCTTCGAGTAGTAGCTCGACCCTTGCAGCTGGTCGAACAGGTCATCAATACGTGGAAGAGGATAACGATTCTTCACCGTCACCTTGTTGAGTTCACGGTAGTCGATACACATTCTGAAGGTACCGTCTTTCTTCTTCACAAATAGCACTGGAGCTCCCCAGGGCGAAGAGCTAGGACGAATAAAACCCTTATTCAAAAGCTCTTGTAGCTGCGTGGACAGTTCTTCCAATTCAGATAGAGCTAGACGATAGGGTGCTCGAGCTATGGGCGCTGCTCCAGGAGCCAGCTCGATTTGAAACTCGACTTGACGATGAGGCGGAAGACCAGGTAGTTCCTCAGGAAATACCTCAGGATAGTCGGGTACAATCGGAAAATCTTCTATCTTCTTCTCTTTCTTCGAGATGTCAGTAACGAGAGCCAAAATAGAAGTGTGGCCCTTTTGCAAACACTTCTGGGCCTTAAGGAAAGAGATGATGCTCACAACAGCACTACTCTTGTCGCCACGAATCATGAGAGGTTCATCACCTGAGCGAGGAATACGGATGATCTTCTCGTTGCAAAGAATCTCTACTTCGTGTTGGGATAACCAGTCCATCCCAATAACAACGTCGAAACTACCCAGGAAGATAGGAATGAGGTCGATAGAGAAGGTCTGATTAGCAAGAACAAGATTACAACCCTTGACTACGTGTGTGGCCTCTAAACTCTTACCATTAGCTAGCTCTACAGTGTGCTTGGTGTTCAATAATGTTAGGGTACGCTTAAGCGTTTGACTAACTCTTAAGGACACGTAGCTAGTACCGGCACCCGAATCAAATAAAACAGTAACATAAAAGTCGTCCAGTAGGAACTTACCCGTCACAATGTTGGGATCGTTCCTCGCTTCACCCTAGCCAATAACGAACACATGACCCCTTGCACCATTGCCGTTGTTACCCCCGTTGTTTCCATTCCCCTGGTTGTTATTATTGTTGTTGTTGTTGTTCTGGTTCTAGTTCAGTTGGGGGACAATCCCTCTTGAAGTGGCCTTCAGCTACACATTGATCTGTTGATACCTTTCTGCTGCTGCTGCTAGCGCTGATTCTATGGGGCTTGTTGTTGACGATTTTCATTTGTGGGGCGTAAACTTCTGCAATCCTTTGCGGCGTGGCCTGGCTTGTTGCACCGATGACAGATACTCCTGGTGCATGGCCCGCTGTGGTGTAAGTTACATCGATTGTATTTGGGGTGAATTCCCCTGTACCCACCTTGACTTTGATTACCAGATGTTTGCTGACTAGGGCTCTTGTAGTCGTTAGTCCTTCTCTGCTGCGACTGAGATTGAACAGAAGTTGAACCTTTGCTTGAAGCTCCATCCCATTTACGCTTGTTGTCACTAGGAACATCTGAAGTAGCTGTAGCACTAATACGTTTTGGTAACCTGTTCTGCTCCACCGCCTGATCAGTGAGACGGTGAGCCAATTGAACAAGTTGCTGGATGGTGGCGAGGTTAGCGGAAGTCACATGACTTTGAATCTCTGGCACTAAACCCTTAAGGTATAGTTCGATGCGTTTGATGGGAGGATCCACCATAGTGGGACACAAAATAGCTAGCTCATTCGATCTTTTTGTATAAGTTTCAATTTCTGACCCCGTCATCTTTAAGTTGAAGAACTCTACCTCCAGTTTGTGAATGTCATCATGATTGCAGTACTCTTCCTTAATCATTTCCTTAAAATTGTTCCATGGGGTGGCGTTAGCAGCAACCAACCCCATCATTTGAACCTGAGCGTTCCACCACGTGAGCGCTGCACCCTCTAGAGTACCAGTAGCATACTTCACCCTGCGAGCCTCAGGGCATTCACACATCTCGAAAACAGATTCGAGCTTTTCAAACCAGTGGAGTAGACCGATAGCTCCTTCGGTACCACTGAAGGTACTAGGTCGACAGTCCATAAAGGTCTTGAAAGTGCACACAGGAGGCTGTGCAGGTTGACCTGTCATGAGATTAAGAAAGGACAAAGTTTAACACAAAGGTTGGTTCACGCTAGTAGGATCCAGGGATCCTAGAGTGAGTTGAGATGGCAGGGTATACCTCCTGCCTGAGCGGCTGCAAGTGCCGCAGCAACTTGTTGGTTAATCAGAGCCGTCAACTGGGCTTGAGTCATGTTAACGCGTCCAGACATGATCTTCATATCAAGAGAAACATGAGTGAGAGGGGTTCGCAAAAATGCGATGACAGAAGGGAGTAAGTACACACGTGTTTCCAAACTATCGTTGCTACGTTTATCTAAGCATACCATAAGAAAAGTTCTACTTAATCTAGCAAGTAGGCAATAAAACATAAACCATATCACCTAGACTGTCGAGTCTTGCACGTGGAGCGAAGCGTCGTTGTGGATCGTTGAGCACTGTACAGGTTATAGTCTGGTTTTAACAAAAACTTTTCCCTTATTAAAACCAAGTTCACTATAACCAACGGCTCTGATACCAATCTGTCACACCCCCAAAATCCACCTGCGGAGTATCACCGCTTGGAGGCGTGACTGACCAGGATCAAGCCACCAATCATATTGAACAAGCATGTAAATAATAATAAAATCCAACACAATACAATTGATGTCCAAAAAAAACATAGTTGAAATTGTAAGCGGAAGCATAATGTCTAAAACCATAGCAAAAGTCAATAATGTTTAAGTTCATCATGAACACTCAATGTCCATGCTCCACAACGACTCTTCCGCATGCAAGCTCCTGCTAAACCTATTGACCTGCAAAGCATGTAGTAACGAGTCAACAACAACGTTGAGCGAGTTCACAGTTGGGTGTTTGTTTTAAGTTGTTCCAAAAACGGTTTCCTTTAGCTGGCATCCTGCCGTGGGGGTTACCCCATAGTTGAAAACGTGTTCTGTTTAAATCCCATTTTACTCTGGCTATTCAGCCGTGGGGGCTACCCCATGTTTAATTATCTGGCTCTTTGGCCGTGGGGGCTACCCCATGTATATACTACTAGACTCGTTACCATATCGACCACTGACTTTAGTAATGTTTATGTGCCCTTATCATCAATGTCTATCATCATTGACGTGCCCAGATCCATTAGTTCACGCCCGTCCTCTACGGCACGGTGTGAGGCTTGTCAGACCTAAATAGCGCTATCTAACTAATGACCCGCTCACCATTGGCCCGGCGATTAAGTCGATATAAAAAGGAGGGACTTCTTGATAGAGTTTTGGTCTTGTGAAGTTTAACTGTCCATGAGGATGAGGAAATTATATTCCTTAACCCATACTTTCCTACCCAAGAAGGACGAGGAATCCATATTCCTTAACCCATTCCCAACCCCTGGGAATCCCATGCTTTGTAGAAAGTGTGAACTCACCTTAGGTTAGCTCGGCAGATAAACGAAAGGTCAATCGAGCTGCTAGGGTCAACCACGTCCTAACATGGTTACCATACAAGTTAGGTCTAGGTTCAAATAAGGCACGTATGTTTACACATAAACTATCAGGTTACAATCACACAATGATCATGGCAAACACGTAATCACTTAACAGTCAAGTCCACACAATGCCCAACTTGTGCGACTCAGTTGGAAGCCCAATAAAATACCCCGGCCCAACATGTTGTGCGTTTAGCATAGCCTTGTGCGATCCACAACATGTTGTGCGATCCACATAAGCCCGGCCCGAACATATATACACAGCGCAACAATACAACACGTCGATCTTGTGCAGCCCAATTCAGTTTGTTTTAGTCTTGTGCGGTCCAGTTCAGCTTGTGCAACTGGACGATCTTGTGCGACTGGACTTGGGCTTTGAGACCCAACAGTAATGCTATTCGGTTGTTTATGTGAGGCCCAAGCCTTGTGCGATCGGCACCATCTTGTGCGATCCACCAGGACTTGTGCGATCATGCATAACTAACTTATACTGTGAATTTAAACAATTGTACCTATCTTGTGCGATTGGGAGCTTGTGCGATCAGATTAAGTCTTATGTGACTTGATCTTGTGCGACCGACAAACTTGTGCGATTGGTTGTTTAATATCCGAAATCATGGCAATCAGTTATATTGTTTCCATTTATGTAGATATCAATCAACAACTAACAGTTTCCATTCATACAAATAAATCGATCAAACAAGGGTTTTAACATTAATTCTTAGGAACCTTAAACAAAATCAAAACATGAACAATAATCCTAACACTTAACCATATTAACCTGATTCATATCCTTGATCACTAGTATGCATACTAACATAAAAATCCCCCACCCCCCACAATTCATTCGAACAGGAACATATCACAGCCGGTTATCATTCTATCGGTTCTAGATCATTAACACATAATCAACAACTCTACATAATTCAAAACATGCTACACAATATGAACCGATTTCATGAACATCATAATTCATCAATTTTCATTACAAACAAACGCATACCATCTCTAAATCATCATGTAAAACATATAAGCCAACACATCATCAATCATTAAATCAAAAGTATACACTAACTGGTTAAAGAATGGAACGAGGGTTGATCCGAACGATAAAGCTTCGAGAGAGATGGGATGTGGTTACCGCCGAGTTTGAGAGGAGAGAAAGAGAGTAGGGTTTGCTAAACTTTGTGTGATTTGGTGAAGTGTGGGATTTATACTAACACCCAATGTGTTATGCGAGTTGATGGAGTGGGCCGAACCCTCCTAATGGGCTGCCCTTTATGGGTTTCGAGTACAACAAGTGTGACCCTAATCGGCTTGTGTGATCGGCCAAGTGTTGTGTGATCGGTTTATTTTTGTGTGATAATATTACATACATACATCCATTCACATAATCAGATAACATAATAACATAATATTCCATTGATCATCAAAGTTCATATAATCACATAGGATTCACATACGTTACATTAACACAAAGATAGGTTCTGAAATACGAGTTGTCACATTGGTAATGTTAAAACAGTGCTTCTAGTGAAAATTTGGTGTTTCGGGTAGTGTCCAGTTGTTCGGTTGGTTACCGGTTCGGTAAGGTGCTAAACTATGCAGTTTAGTGTGCTTTATGTACCCTTTTGTAACAGTTTTGATTCCAGACACTTAGGAAAGCATTTAGGACCATTTAACCATATTTCTGCATGATATTAGAGTGTTTAATTGCTGAAAATTACTAATTTTTGCTGAATTCAGCACTTTATGTGAGTTTAGGCACTTTCCGACACTTAAACTATCACTAGGAAGGTAGTTTTGTGATCCTTACTTTCCTACACACTATACTAGTGTAATACTTGGTTTCTAGCTCATTCTGTGTCTCAACACATTGTCTGTCTATGTACTGAACTCCGTCAGCATTTTCCCAGTTTGTCTGATAACTGTGCTAACTGTGTTTCGTGCATCGTTTGAGTCAATAAAATTCTCATACAACAATGATATGACATTAAGCAATATGTGATGCACATGTATGTATATGGCAATAATCAGAAAACAATTCAAGTCATTAATTGTAATTCAGCATAGTCATTAAGCACTAATCATGGTTTAATAGTTGTACGGATACCTGGAATTTTGACAGTTGTCACATTCTCCCCCTGTTAAGAAAATTTCGTCCAAAATTTTAAGCTTTACTACTAGCTGCAGGGGAGTTAGGGAATAAATGCAGGTATATTGCTTTCATGCGGTCTTCAGGCTCCCAAGTAAACTCTGGGCCGTGACGCGCATTCCATCGAACCTTGACGAGTTTAACACTACTCCTCCGAGTCTTGTTAACCTTCCAATCAGTAACCTCAACAGGTTCTTCGGAAAAGTGGAGTGTGTCGTCAATGTGAACTTCGTCAGCAGGGATGACCACTATCTCTTGAGTTGGACTCTTCTTCAGATTAGATACATGGAATGTATCATGAACACCATTTAGTTCTTCCGGTAGCTCCAACTTGTATGCTATCGAACCAACCCTTTCCAGGATTCTGAACGGTCCGATAAATCATGGGTTTAACTTACCACGCTTCGCAAAGCGTGCCACACCTTTCCAAGGTGAAACTTTCAACAAAACCATATCACCCACTTCAAATTCCAAAGGTTTTCGCCTTTGGTCCGCATAGCTCTTCTGACGATCACGAGCCGCCTTGATGCGCTCTCAGATCTGTATGATCTTATCAGTCGTTTCTTGGACCAGTTCGGGACCAACCAGCTGTCTATCACCTGCATCTGCCCAGTATAATGGTGATCGACACTTGCGTCTGTAGAGAGCCTCGAACGGTGCAACTTGAATGCTTGTATGGTAGCTGTTGTTATAGGAAAACTCTACCAAAGGCAGGTGAGTGTCCCAACTGCCACCCAAGTCCATTACGCAAGCACGTAGCATATCTTCTAGCGTCTGAATCGTTCTTTCGCTCTGACCGTCCGTCTGTGGATGAAAAGCAATACTCCGATTCAACTGAGAACCAAACGCTCCTTGAAAGGATTGCCAAATCCTTGACACAAATCTCCCATCTCTATCTGATATAATCGAGATAGGAACTCCATGACGTGCGACTATCTCTCTTAGGTATAGCTCAGCTAGCTTACCTGTGTTATCCTTTTCTCTGATCGGCAAAAAGTGCGCAGACTTTGTCAATCGGTCCACGATTACCCAAATTGTATCATGACCTCTGGGGGCAACTTGGTTATGAAATCCATATAGATCTGCTCCCATTTCCACATAGGTATTTCAGGTTGCTGCAGAAGACCTGAAGGATTCTGATACTTGGCCTTCACTTTGGCGCAGGTCAAACACTTCCCAACATAAGTAGCCACATCGCCCTTAAGTCTTGGCCACCAATAATAATCCTTCAAATCTTGGTACATCTTGTTCGATCCTGGACGGATCGAGTACCTCAATTTATGAGCTTCATCGAAAATAACTTCTCTAAGACCACCAAAAAGCGGAACCCAAATTCGTCCCATAAAATACAAAGTTCCTTCTTCATTGGGTACCAACTTTTTCTCTATCCCACGGAGATATTCAGCCTTTAAGTTCTCTTTCTTAAGAGCTTCTCTCTGTGCAGCACGAATACGCAACGAGAGGTCTATCTGAATAATCATCTCCAAAGCCCTAACCCTTATGGGCTTGATCCTTTCTTTTCGACTCAAGGCTTCGGCCACCACATTTGTCTTACCTGGATGATATTTGATTTCGCAATCATAATCATTTAACAGCTCTACCCAACGTCGTTGTCTCATATTAAGCTCCTTCTGATTGAATATGTGCTGAAGGCTCTTCTGATCTGTAAAGATAGTACAGTGAGTACCATACAGATAATGCCGCCAAATATTCAAGGCAAACACCACTGCGCCTAACTCCAAATCATGTGTGGTGTAGTTCTTCTCATGAACCTTTAATTGGTGCGAAGCATAAGCGATAACCTTTTGTCGCTGCATCAGCACACAGCCTAATCCCTGACGTGAGGCGTCACAGTATACCACGAACTCGTCGGTGCCTTCGGGTAGGAACATAATAGGTGCATCGGAAAGCTTATTCTTAAGCAGCTGAAATGCTTCTTCTTGTTTATCTCCCCATTCATACTTCTTATCCTATTGAGTAAGGGAGGTCAGCGGTTGAGCGATTTTAGAAAAATCCTCAATGAATCTGCGATAATACCCTGCTAAACCCAGAAACTGACGGATCTCGGTTGGCGTCTTCGAAGTTTCCCAATTCTTAATCGCCTCGATCTTGGTGGGATCCACATGAATTCCGTCTTCGTTTACCACGTGACCGAGAAACTGTACCTCACGCAACCAGAACTCGCACTTCGAGAACTTAGCATAGAGTTTCTCCTTCTTGAGTAGCTCTAAGATGGCTCTAAGGTGTTGCTCATGCTCTTCCTTTCTCCGCGAATAAATCAAAATATCACGAATTTATCGAGATTTGGCTTGCAAATTCGGTTCATCAGATCCATGAATACTGCTGGCGCGTTTGTCAAACCAAACGGCATTACTAGAAACTCATAATGTCCATAACGAGTTCTAAAGGCAGTCCTTGGTATACCCTCTTCTTGTATCCGCAGCTGGTGATAACCTGACCGAAGATCGATCTTGGAGTAGTAACTTGAACCCTGAAGTTGATCGAACAAATCATCAATCCTCGGCAAGGGATATCGATTCTTGAGGGTTAACTTGTTCAGCTCTTGGTAGTCAATTCACATGCGAAAACTACCGTCCTTCTTCTTGACAAGCAGAACTGGAGCTCCCCAAGGCGAGAAGCTTGGTCTAATGAGTCCCTTGTCCAGAAGCTCCTGAAGCTGGGTCAACAACTCTTGCATCTCTGAAGGCACAAGTCGATAAGGTGCTTTGGCTACAGGCACGGCGCCTGGAACCAAGCCAATATGGAATTCGACTTTTCATTGGGGCGATAACCCTGGCAAGTCTTCGGGGAAAACTTCAGGATATTCCCTTACCACAGGGATATCTTCGAGCTTCGGTTCTTCGGCTTCTTTATCAACAACGTAAGCCAAGAAGGCAACACATCCTTTCCGCAAAAATTTCTGTGCCTTCAAACAAATTATAATCCATAGAGGCGTATCATGATTCTCCCCATGAATCATGATCGTCTCTTCATTCATCATCAGGATACAGATAATCTTCTCATGACATACCATCTCAGCTCGGTTACTCGACAACCAATCCATTCCAACTACTACGTCGAAACTTCCCAATTCGACAGGCAGAAGATCTAGCTTAAACTCACGCTTTCCAAGCTCTATCACACAACCTCTAATTACTTCGTTTGCTTCTACTAGCTTCCCATTAGCTAGTTCTATCAAATACGGGATATCTAACTTACTGGCAACTAACCCAAGTATATCCTTAAACTCTAGAGATACGAAACTATAGTCGGCACCAGTATCAAATAGCATAGATGCAAAATGTTGGTTGATAGGGAACGTACCAGTGACTACATTCGGATCTTGACGAGCTTCCCTAGCTCCAATGTTGAAGACTCTTCCCTGGGCTTGGTTGTTCTTTGGGCAATCCCGCTTGAAATGCCCAACGTCACAACAGCTAAAACAACCTTATCCGTTCCCAGTACCACTCTTATTGTTGTTATTATTTCCTTCGCGGTTTCCACTTCCTGCTTGGTTTCCGTTTCTGTTTCCATTTCAATTACCACCCTGGTTATTCCTATTCCCATTACCGTTTCCACCACGGTTACCATTGCCATTTCCATTTCCTCTCTGATCACCATTCCCACGACCATTACCAACCCAACATGTTCCCTTCGAATGACCATTCTTTCCACAGGTATCACACTTGCTGAACTTGCATTGGCCGGCATGAAGATAGTGACATACATTACATTTGGGTAGGGTGCCCATGTATCCTTTCCCTTTGTTCTCAGTAGTAGTAGCACCAGTAGTACCAGCTTGTGCCTCCGCTGGTGGGTTAGCGTCTCTACGCTTGTTGGCATTGTTGTTTGCACGAGTACCCTTCTAGAAATTTGAGAACTTCCTTTTGTTCTCTCCTGACGACTTGACATGAGTCTCCTTCTTCTTCTGCTCGGAGATGGAAAACTTGCCCAATTTAATGGCATCCTCTGTCAGTGCCACGCTCAGGTCGATGGCTTCAGTAATCGTTGGAGGCTTGGATGTCGTTACCATGCTCAGAATTTGGGACGCCAATCCCCAAATGAAACGTTCAACTCGCTTGAACTCTGGCTCTACCATGTAGGGAACAACACGAGACAAATCATGGAATCTCTGCACATACTCCGCTATCTTAGGACCATCCATTTTCAGATTCCAAAACTTGGCTTCCAACTTCTGAATTTCAGCCCTTGAACAATACTTCTTACACATCAGCTCTTTCAACTCATCCCAAGTCATAGCATACATTGCAGCCTCACCTAGAGTCTGAACCTGAAGGTTCCACCACGACAGAGCTTCGTCTAGAAATAGTCCAAAAATGTAAGTGACTTGGTGCTCCAGCGCACACTTACTCATTCGTTGCACAAAATCCGTCTTCTTAGCCCATCTTACAAATGCTACGGCACCTCCAGTACCGTCAAATTTCAAAGGCTTACAGTCCAGGAACTGCTAGTAAGTACAGCCTGTACAAGCAACATCATTCACAGATAGCATTAGCAACCGCACTTGGAAATGTCCAAACATATCATAATGCGTCTTAAGTGACTTAAACATTACCGTGAGGTGGGTTATTTCCTGAGGTACCTCGGCTGTGTTTAGAGCGTAAGGCCTCGTGTTGTGTGATTGCCTGTGAAATTCGTTCTTGCAATTCTGCCTCGGTTGTGGGGAACTGAGTGTTCCTTCGAGGAGGTATCTTCTAAAAGAAGATTGTATAGGTCATGTCTTATTCGTACAATGACTATATAGTACGTATATAATAGTGTATATCATAGTAAGTAAGCATATAGCATCACAAACATAGCACAAACATGTATATCAACAACGTGTGTAATGAGAACATGACGATTGAGCTTTCATTAATCATCGACCAAAAAGTATTGGTACATGTTTTACAATAGTATCATATCAAAAGGAACACAGGGTCACACTACCCTTGTCCAACAAGTCTATCCATCTACAAAAGTCATACAATCAAAAGGTGGTCTCCAAAAGGCTTCACTAGCTCAGCTCAATAGTGGTGCTCTTATCAAAAGCAAAGCAACCTACATAAAACCAAAAACCAGCTATGCTGATGGTGGTAGAGGAGGAGGTGGAGGAAAGAAAAGCAAGTTGCGCACATGCGGGTATGTCCGGCAAGAAAACGATAGGTAAATCAACATGATGAACATCAGACTCTACAGGGTGAAAAGGAGCAACATCAGCAGGTGCGGGTGCAGGTGGAGGAATAAGTGGCTCAACAATAGGAGGGTCAACGGGTGCAGGAACTGGATCAGGTATGAGGGGTGCAATGTCAGGTATGCCAAAAGAAATAGGGTCATGATCAGGTAAAGGCTCAGGATCAGCAGGTGCAACATCGGGCTGATCGACAGGAACAAGGTCTAGCTCAAGATCGAGCTCGGGATCGTGTGGAGGAGATGGTGCAGCTGACATGGCCGTGTCATCATCAGAATCAGTGGCATAGCATCATATCCCATCTGCCTGCAAGGTGGAAGATGTCACAGACTCAAAGGAATCTGAGACAGAGTGTAAACTAGAGTCAGAGGAGATCTCAATAACAGGGATCTCAAGAGGTGGAATGGCAACAACGTCCTCATCTAGCTCTCCATCACCATGGGCATCATCAGGGGGACCATCAACAAACAGATCAAATTCATCATCAAATAGATCATCAAAAGGCCAATCCTCAAGTGGGATGACCATGAGAGGAACGGTAGCGTGGATCGGTGCCACGATATGCTCACCATCGGGATGCCCGATGATAAGGTGATCATGGACGGGAATGGGAACAACAAAAGGATCCTCGTCTGGAATACCATCAGCAAGCGGTAAGTCATCTCCAAAATCAAGCAACGCAAACGGCTAAAAGTCGTCGTCGTCGTCTGATAGCATATCTGGGTCGCTCTCAGTATCTGAGGTAAAGATCTCTGGCTCTGGTGCGATCTCGTCATCGGACACAATAGCCATGGGGTCATCAGTATCGGACAATCCACTCTCGGATGAAGACATAGTGTCTGTAACAGAATAATTACAACATGTGCACATATATTAACCACTATCATTTAGCATGCAATCAAAGTCAATGTATCATGAAATCATGTATCCTCACAAATCCTTTCCATTCTTCCTAGTCTCCCAGACTAAACCACCTAGTCTCCCAGACTAAGCCACAGACATAAACCTTGTTATCGTGTTTCGTGTCTTTCCGTTTTTAAAAATGTTTGTTTCCCTGGATCTGAGCATTTCGTGTATGCAATGGAAAACATGTTGTAAAAAAAATTTCATGAGAGCCCTAAGGATTGTAGTCTAGACTCGAGAAGGAATCCTAGTTCGCTACAATCGAAGCTCTGATACCAAACTGTCACACCCTGACTTTTGCGGAAGCGTGATTATGTGTGACTTGCTTAATATCATTGCATTCAATTATAACAACTATATGATAAAACTAAAGATGATCATCCATTAAATAAGTTTAAAATATCACAACAACATTGTCTTGAAACATAGACATCAAGTTCGAATTACAAACCATACAAATTGTTTAGAGTTCCATAAGGACTCAACAAAAGACTTTTAAATAAAACCAGGCTTTGGAAGATGTGTCCTGTCCAGGATAAGACACACTATCCAAACCCTAAGACACCGGATGACATCTTTTATTCTTAACATAACTTGAAACTTCCAAACGCCCGCCAGATCCACATTTAATTCCCTGAAATACATGTAGTTTGAAAACATCAACAAAAGTTGAACGAGTTCATGTGTTTGTTTGTGTGCACGAATAAACCTTTGAATCAGTGAAAGTATGTATGTATGTTTGTAAACCCCGGTATGAAAGCAACAAGGAAAACAGATCATTAATGATTTGCAAGGCCATTAATATGTGTGACGTAATGCAGGAAGGCTCAAACCTAGCAAATTTTGTCTCCGGGAATAAGACATAGTCACCTCATGGGTCAAACCCAGGTCCACATGGGTGTGGGCTCGCTACACCCAAATAGATCTATCACTCATGTCCCTCGGTCCTACAATGAGGATTAATGGTCTTAAGCGTTATACCCACCACTCACATGATCTAGCAGTACCTTTCCTTAGCTAACCATACAACGTATAATCGTTTGTAAACAGTTTGTAACATGTACTCCCCCCCCCCCCCCGAAGTTATAAAACCAAAAACAGTTAAAAGAAAAGGGGGAACATGAACTCACGGTTTTGCGTTCTTCGCAACCAACGGTAACTCAAAGCTCCTCCGGGTGTACACAACTACCTACAACGTACTAAGGTTTATTAGACGTATGGGTCGTGCCTTGACTTTGTATTAGGGTCGTGCCTTGACTTTGTATTAGTTAGTGTCTTTGAGTTACGTTTCTTTGTGTCTTCAATATTATTCCAAGTTATATAATTATTTGTTAAAATACTAAATATTTTAACTTAAATTATATTTATTAAATTTTGGAATAATTGTTAAAACAATATACTTTAACTTGATACCTTGCAAGTATTTATATATGTATTTCCTTCCCAAGGATGGGTGTATTCGTATCTGTATTCTTATACTTGTATATTTTTGCCATGTATTGGTGTCGTATTCTGGAGTGTATTTATATGTACGAGAATACGTATTTTCTTGTAATTGTTAAGTATTCTTATACTTAATTTTGTATAAGTTTTTCCGGAATAATATCTCTAGTAAAAATAATTTAATATATATTTCCAAAATATAAATTTTAAGAAATATTACTTAGAAAAATTATTTATAATTTTTCCCTTGGCAAAAATAATTATAAATCTCAAAAATAATATATTTCCATGTCTTAACTTAGAAAATATATATAAATCCATTTTCTTCCAATAATAATATATTTCAAGTTTATTTAAGAAAATACATTTTCGCCCAAAAATAATGTATTTCATGTTTGTTTGAGAAAATATATATTTCTTTCAAAAATAATATATCTTCTAAAAATTTCAAGAAAATATATATTTTCACTTGACAAAAATAATATATTTTCTCCTTGTCAAAAATATGATATAGTCTTGTAATAATAGTAAAAATCATATTTTTGTTTCCTTGGTGTCCAAAATATTATTTACCAAAAATATACTTGTGAATAAATTTTCTGGAATATTTTTGTGAGTCATATTCCTTTGTTCGGTTTCACCAATATTTTGTGCATTCTTTGTATATTCATATTCTTGGAATTTTGATAATATTTTGGATTGTAATTTTTGGTATTTTGATTAGTTATATTATTTCAAGTTCTAAAATAATATAACTAATACACTTAATATACAAATATTCACACACATTGTGACTTCTAAATATATATTTCCTAAATACATATTTAGTCACTTTTATTTATAAAAACCAACCTCCAATATCTATAATTTTTGTAACAAAATTTATGGCAAACTTTATGTGAAAAATTCATGGTTTTAAATACACTTGTAAATTTTTGTTTAGAATTATTTTTCTGAGTGATTAATTTTCAGAAAAATGTTGCCATAGTTTCCCCTAAAAATGGAGGTTTCCATGCCTTGAAGGCATATCATTTTCTTTTGTAAATCAACACAATCAATCAACAATCAACAATAAACAATCTACACTTACCAATTTTGCCAATAACAGGCATAAACTACCACTTCATGAACTTGAAAATTTACAAAAAATTGTAGTAACTTACTAGTGTATTTAGTAAGTCTTGTTACCCTTTAAAATGTGGTTGATTCTTTTAAAAACTTCATTTTTAAAGAAGATGATTCTTTACAACTTGTAGTCACATTTTCTAAAAATGTTTCTTCATGAATTTTTCTTGTTACACATGTGTTACTACGCCTTATTTACCACCAAAAATGGGGTTTATTTATTTAAGAACCAAGATTAAGTAAAACTTACAACTCACTTTAATCATCATTTTACAAGAAAACAATATATTCTTTTAACTTGGTTTCTTAAAAAATCATTCTTGAAATCTTAGATTTACAAGACTTACAACTCACTTTAATCATCATTTTACAAGAAAACAATATATTCTTTTAAGTTCATGTCTTTTATGAGAATGATCTATTAATCTCTAACATTTTCATCCTCTCATCTTGCTAGATTATGTTTTTAATCATGATCTAGCAAGATCATATGATGATCTACATCATTTTCAGAAGCAATCAACAATCAACAAGTAAATCAACACATAAACAACATGATTTCTTCATGATTTAAGCTTATGTTCAAGTTTCATTCTCTTGATTCTTAGTGTTCTTCAAGTTTATCATCATGTATCATTCTTTAACCACTTAGATAAGATGTAAAGTGAAGAGATTAGTGTTCTTACCACTAGCTCAAGGCTAGGGATGATCAAGTGTAACACTTGTGCCTCCACGACCATCAAAAAAATACCAAACCAATGAAATATTGTATTTCATACTTGGGATTTGTATAAATATGTGTATCGTTTGCACATATCAATTCTTGTTCGATTTCGGGCTCTAAATCGCTTTCTGGAAGGTTATATGCGTACTGATGCGTAAATATAATCAGTTTAATGCGACAAACACTCCGGAACAGTGACATGAGCTTAACATACCTTAAATAAGCCTTACCTAACTTATAAATAAGTTTTGGAAGGTTTGGTGTGCCGAAATCAAGTTTATTCGCTTACAGGGACTAAATTCGACAAACTGCCAAAGTATGCTGATTCGTACTGTAACGAACATTCCAGAACTTGATCATAAGTTAAATATGCCCTAAATATCCTTTACATAGCTTAGAAATAGGCTTTAAGGTGTTTGGTGCGCAAAAATAAACTTCTTGGTCATTCAGGGACTAAAAGCATCAAAAAGTGCATAGGTTTGCATTTTCGTGCATATCTTACGTTCTGAATACATCCGTACCTCCAACAATTTATGTAATCAGTAAAATATTTTATTTTATTGATTGGCATGAGAAAAATCCATTCGTCGCGTAGTTCGGATCGTTTTTCGCGTCCGTTCGTGTTTCGTCGTAATTAACCGAACAACGCAACCGTACGACCAAACGAACCAACATCCGAGATATTTTTGAGCATGTTTCATCTTCCCTATAGTTTAGCTTCATTTTATAGACTTTAAATGGGATTAATGGGGCTTAAACGTGTCAAAAATGCATCAAAAACCATGTTTTGCACATTCAGGGACCAAAATTGACAATCTGCCATAGTTATCTTAGGAAGGGACCAAAGTTGAAAATCTGATTTCCAGCTTGTTCCAGCTGTTCCCCTCATTTGCACATGGTTTTAATGAAACTAGGGGCTTGTGTTTGGGGTACCCATGGTATTCTAAAACCATGGGCATACATGTAAGGTCCAGATCGAAGCTCGGTTTTCGATGAACGATCTTAACGGTTGTGCAAAAACTATATAAACCCCATCCCCTTTGCTCTCAAACTCACATTTGATCTGATTTTCAATCTCTAAGTTGAAGTCTTGCACTTCATACCTGAGAATAAATTGGATCAAACCTCCTTGGACCTTTTGTAAGTCCTCTTTCGTTCTTTTATGCATTTTTAGCGTGAAAGTCAAACTATGTTTGACTTTCTGCATTGACCAGTTTATGGTCAATACGAAGTTCTTTTGAACTTCATAACGTGACCATAATCACGATGGTTTTAGTCTCTTATGACTGTTGGTGCAGTTGTCTGTCGACTTCATCTTCATTCGAGTCTTAGATTAGAACTGATAGATTAGGACACGAAAAACGAGAAATGGGATTATAGGTAATTTGTGACACCTGTGTCACCTCAACCATCAAACAAATGCCAAACAAATGAAATATTGTATTTCATACTTGGGATTTGTAAAAATATGTGTATCATTTGCACATATCAACTCTTGTTCAATTTCAAGCTTTAAATCGGTTTCTTGAAGGTTATACACGCACTGATGCGTAAATATAACCAGTTTAATGCAACGAACACTCCGGAATAGTGAAATAGGCTTAACATACCTTAAATAACCTTTACATAACTTAGAAATAAGTTTTGGAAGGTTTGGTATGGTGAAATCAAGTTAAATCGCACACAGGGACTAAAGTTGACAAACTGCGAAAGTATGCCAATTTGAACTGTAACGAACATTCCGGAACATGACCATAAGTTAAACACACCTTAAATATCCTTTACATAGCTTAGAAATAGGCTTTGAGGGGTTCGGTGTGCCAAATTAAACTTTTGGGTCATTCAGGGACTAAAAGCGTCAAAAAGTGCACAAGTTTGCATTTTCGCGCATAACTTACGTTCTGAATACATCCGGACATCCAAAAATTTATGTAAGCACTAAAATATTTTATTTTAGTGTTCGACATAAGAAAAATCTATTCGTCGCGTCATTTGGATTGTTTTTCGCGCTTATGCGTATTCCGTCGTAATTAAGCGAACATCGCGTTCGTACGACCAAACGAACCAACATCTGACATATTTTTGAGCATGTTTCATGTCCACAATGTTTAGGCATGATTTTAGGGCCTTAAAGTTGACTTTACGGGCCTTAGAAGTGTCGGAAATTGGCTTAAAACACAACAGGGACTGAAACTGTCAAAATGGAAACTTATCTCTGATCAGACATGTCCAGGCGGCCCGCCTGAGTTTTAGTATATCCTGAAGCGGGCCGCGTCAGCCTTCCAGACCAGATTAACTGCATTTAACAGCAGATCACAGTTGTTTAATCCACAACCACACATTCTCACTTGCCTAGTTAGCTGATAAGAACCCATTTTTAGGCACCATAACTTTCCAACACATGTACGGGTAGGATTCGAGCACGGTTTCCATGAAACGATCTTAACAGTTACCCGAAAACTATAAATACCCCACCCCCATTGCTTCAAAACCCACAAGAATCTGATTAAAAAGACTCTTAGTTGGAACCATTGTTTCATACCTGAGTTATTTTGATCACGATTAGCATTCGGGGACCCTTCGTAAGTATTCCTTCGTTCTTTTATTGTTTTCGAGTCCGAAAGTCAAACTTTGTTTGACTTTTAGTGTTGACCAGCTTATGGTCAATGCGAAGTTCGTTTGAACTTCGCAACGTGATTGTAATCACGATGGTTATAGTCCCTTGTGACTATGCCTACTGATTACTACGTTGTCTAGGGTCGTAAGGGTAAGCGATCTAATAAATCGCTTATACCTTCGAACCTGACCCATTTGGTTGATCATTAGGATCCGACCAAATACATTAGGTGACCATAGTAAGTAGGGAATAACCTTCCGAGGTTATACCTTATGGTCACATCGTTTAAGTAGTTGTATGATAGGTAGTTTATATGCCTTAGGTAAATTACCAGAATACCCTTTTCATGTATAATTGGTAATTAAGCATATGTAACCTAAACTTTTGTCACATAATTGTAACATGTTTAGGCATATAACACTTGTCATAGGACTAGTTAGGCGGTCTGAACGCGTTTCACGCGAACGACACGTTAAAGTAGCATAAGCTACCTAAACGAGTCGTAATGGGTCATAAGCACTTATGTAAGGTTTCATTTAGTATGTAGGCTTTGTTAAACCATATTATACCAGTCTCCACACTCGTTTGGTTTACAAACCCTCATTCTATCCAATCCTCCAATATAGGTCCGGTTTATTAACATAGTTACCTATATTAGGTGCCGTTTGATTTCCGTGATCTCTAGCGTTGCTTGTAGGTTATCTTAGGACTTCTGAGCAATCTCAAGTGAGTACATAGACCCCTCTTTTACTGTTTTCCAAACTGTTTTGGGGTGAAACACATGTGCCTACTTGTTACTTTCATGCTTTCCTGTTTTCACATCATATACTTCCTATGTTCATTAGTACATTATAGTACATGATTTCATTACATTTTATGCTATGTATGTCCATTGTGTGCATACTTAGTACATGGTTCTACATTACATTTCTGCTATGTATGTTAACTGATAGCATGCTAGCACATTGATTTACATGACTTTTCTGCTTTGTATGTTAACTTAGCATACTTAGTACATTTCTTATTCATCATATGCTTACATTTTGGTATGACATTTGGTTTGTTTAAACTATACTATACATTCATTAACACCGATCATGCCGCTCGGTAGTAGGTAGTGGTACCATAGGACTTGACAAATCCCATTCCTGAAATCTCGGGTTTGTTTGGACGTAAGGAATGACCGAATCCGAATACATATTCTTTTGATAACCCATTTTTACATGGTTATCCGACTGTCGCAAGGCTTGGATGTATGAATTTTCACAATACCGCATAAATGTTTATATCAGTATAGCATGCATTTACTACACAAAACATAACTTTGATTTAAACCAAGTTTTACTTCAATACTTTGTTTTGTGCATTTCACCTATGGTTTAGTTGATGCATTTCACTAGCCATACATATCATTTTGGGTACACATTACATGATTTACATTTGATACAATAAATATTTTCGACATTGGTTATACATTACATGATTTACATTTGACACATAAACATTTTCAACATTGGTTATCCGTTGCATGATTTACATCTTGACATAAACATTTTGGTATATTATTCAATACATTTGACAATTGGTTTAAACATAGACATCTTACATTGTTAGTTTGGTTTGAGTAAGTGATTTAAGTAACGAGGCGTGTGTAATATGATACAAGCATGGTGGATACGCCGCTGGTACTTCCTATATATAAGTGATTGTATGGTATTACACATCGTGGCGTTATTTGAATCATTTCAATTTGGACATATAACATTTTATACAAATAACATACTTTTCACAATACATTGTTTTACAAACAACTTATCTTATACAAACTCATTTTTACATGGTTATTCATTTAACCTTACATTTATTTATACATATCATCTGATCTTATCGATTTTCAAATGATTTACAAAACAAAGCAAATAACAAGGTTCATGACTAAACATTTTCTCAAACATAAGTCATGAATCCTATTTTCACAAAACCTATGTATCTCATAGGCATTACAACATGTGTTTATAGACAATGTGTTTATTTATTTTTATGCTGACGTACCTATTTTCACATGTGTTTTTCAGGAGATGATGCATAGGACTTATCAAGACATACTTAGGCGGACCTGTGCCTTAGTGACTTAAAACGAGACAAGAACTAGTTAAATTTTGTTATGTACTCTTTATTTCTTGTTTAAAGACAATGTAACTCGCTTGTTTGATTAATAAAACGAAACTTTAATTGCCATGGATTTGAAACAATTAATTATGTTACAACACTCCCTGACGTTTCCGCCACGTTTTGTATGTTCTACGTGGTCGGGGTGTGACAGAAAAGATGGTATCAGAGCCAATGGTTATAGGGAATTAGGTTATTAGTATTGCTTTGACCTAGTCTATAACCTTTCTAGGACCCTAACGCGAGTTTACTTGCGTTTAGTCATAAAACAATACCGTCACCTATCCTTAGGCGACGACCACAACAAGAACATAAATTTCAAAACCGCTTTGAAAACTAATCATCTGTTCTAGGATGATTGATTACTAGGTTTTGAACCCCTTTTGAATTTTCAAACTCTTGCCAAAGTTTTGAGTCCTAAATAATGTGAACACGTGCAAACTGGAAGGGTGAATGCCTGTATTCTGGGTTTTCTGTCTAGGCAAGCACTTCGTATATATCTCATCAGACGCGAGACCAGTTGTGCTTACCTGGGAATTCTTGGGATGAGTGTTCACTTATAGGCGAGGATTGTCACACCCCGACCACGTAGAACATACAAAACGTGGCGGAAATGTCGGGGAGTGTTGTAACAGAATTAATTGTTTCAAATCCATGGCAATTGAAGTTTCGTTTTATTGATTAAAAGTGTTACAATGTCTTAACAAACAAAGAAATACAACATAATTAACTAGTCTTGCATCTTTTATTCTCACTAAACCCCAAGTCTGCCTATGTGTATCTTGATCATCTTATGCAACAGCTCCTGAAAAACACATGTGAAAATAGGTACGTCAGCATAAAAATGCCTGTGAGATACATAGGTTTTGTGAAAATAGGTTTCATGACTTATGTTTGAGAAAATGTTTAGCCATGAACCTTGTAATTTGCTTTGTTTTGTAAATCATTTGAAAAATGATAAGATCAGATGATATGTATAAATAAGAGAATAATGTATGGTTAAATGAATAACCATTGTAAAATGAGTTTGTATAAGATAAGTTGCTTGTAAAACAATGTATTGTGAAAAGTATGTTATTGGTGTAAAATGTTATATGTATCAAACTGAAATGATTCAAATAACGCTACGATATGTAATACCATGCAAACACTTATATATAGGAAGTACCAGCGGCGTATCCACCATGCTTGTATCATATTACACACGCATCGTTACTTAATCACTTAATCAAACCAAACCATCAAGATGTAAAAATGTTCATGTAAATCATGTAATATGTATCCAAGATGTAAGTCTGTGATGAATAACAAATGTACTAAGTATGCGACAATAGACATACGTAGCATGTGACCTGTACTAAGTATGCAACAATAGACATACGTAGCATGTGACCTATACTACGTATACAACAATAGACATACGTAGCATATAACCTGTACTACGTATACAACAATAGACATACGTAGCATATAACCTGTACTAAGTATGAAACAATAGACATACGTAGCATGTAATATAATGTAAAACGATGTACTAAGTAATGCACATAATGGGCACACCTAGCATAAGATGTAATAAAATCATGTACTATAATGTACTAACGAACATAGCAGGTATATGATGTGAAAACAGGAAAGCATGAAAGTAACAAGTAGGCACATGTGTTCCACCCCAAAACGTTTGGAAAACAGTAAAAGAGGGGTCTATGTACTCACTTGAGATTGCTTAGTAGTCCTTGAGTAACAACCAAACAATGCTAGAGATCGCGGATATCAAACGGCACCTACTATAGGTAACTATGTTAATAAACCGGACCTAAATCGGAAGATCTGATAGAATGAGAGTTCGTAAACCAAACGAGTATAGAGACTCGTGTCATATGGTTTAACAATGCCTACATACTAAATGAAACCTAACATAAGTGCTGTCGACCCATTACGACCCGTTTAGGTAGCTTATGCTACTTTAACGCGTCGTTCGCGTGAAACGCGTTCGGACCGTCTAACTAGTCCTATGACAAGTGTTATATGCCTAAACATGTTACATAATCAGTTATGTGACAAAAGTGTAGGTTACATATGCTTAATTACCAATTATACATGAAAAGGGTATTCTGGTAATTTACCTAAGGCATATTAACTACCTATCATACAACTACTTAAATGATGTGACCATAAGGTATAACCTCGGAAGGTTATTCCCTATATGCTATGGTCACCTAATGTATTTGGTCGGATCCTAATGATCGACCAAATGGGTCGAGTTCGAGGTATAAGCGATTTATTAGATCGCTTACCCTACGACCCTAGACAACATGGTAATCAGTAGGCATAGTCCCAAGGGACTATAACCAACGTGATTACACTCACGTTGCGAAGTTCAAACGAACTTCGCATTGACCATAACTGGTCAATGTAGAAAGTCAAACAAAGTTAGACTTTCAGACTCGAAAGACTCGAAAAGCAATAAAAGAACGAAAGAATACTTACGAAGGGTCCCCGAATGCTAATCTCGATCCAAGAATCTCAGGTACGAAACAATGGTTTCAACTTAGAGTTCCTAAGATCAAGATTCTAGTGATTTTAGCAATGGGGGTGGATGGGTATTTATAGGAATACCCGAACCGTTAAGATCGCTTTTCGAATATCGTGCCTTAATCGTAACCGTACAAGTGTCGGAAAGTTATGGTGCCTAAAATCCATCCTTATCAGCTGACTAAGCATGTTAGAATGTGTGGTTGTGAATTAAACAGCTGTTTATACATCGAATCTGGTCCCGAAAATGCAAAACTGATGTTTCTGTCCAGTTAAGGCACTCGCGTAGCGCGACTGCATAGGCCCTTAAGGCTCGCGCTACGCCACTGCCCCCATGTTTCAGCAATGTTTCAAAGTTGGCAGAAATGGTCCCTGCACGTGTTTAAGGCCTTTTTCGATGCGTTTGAACCCCGTTAACCTCATTTTAAGGCTCTAAAATGAAGTTAAAGTATAGGGAACTCAAAACATGCTCAAAAATATGCCGGAGGTTGGTTCGTTTGGCCGTACGGACGCGATGTTCGCTTAATTACGACGGAATGCGCATAAGCGCGAAAAACGATCCAAATGACATGACGAATGGATTTTTGGCAAGCCAAACACTAAAGCATAATATAGTCATGCTTACATAAATTTTTGGATGTCCGGATGTATTCAGAACGTAAGTTATGCGCAAAAGTGCAAACTTGTGCACTTTTTGACACTTTTAGTCCCTGAATGACCCAAAAGTTTATTTTAGCACACCGAACCCCTCAAAGCCTATTTCTAAGCTATGTAAAGGATATTTATGGTATGTTTAACTTATGGTCATGTTCCGGAATGTCTGTTACAGTTCAAATTGGCATACTTTCGCAGTTTGTCAACTTTAGTCCCTGTAAGCGATATAACTTTGATTTCACCACATCAAACCTTCCAAAACTTATATCTAAGTTATATAAAGGTTATTAAAGGTATGTTAATCCTATTTCACTATTCCGGAGTGTTCGTTGCATTAAACTGGTTATATCTACGCATTAGTGCGCGTATAACCTTCTAGAAAGCGATTTAGAGCTTGAAATCGAACAAGAGTTGATATGTGCAAAAGATACACATATTTATACAAGTCCAAAGTATGAAATACAATATTTCATTGGTTTGGCATTTGTTTGATGGTTGAAATGACACAGGTGTTACAGTTTCCCCTACTTTAGGAAATTTCGTCCCGAAATTTAGTTTTAGAGGAAACTTGTGGAGACAGCTGTGACGGTTTTGCCTTCAGACAAATCCATTGTGCCCTTAAGTAAAACTCTGGGCCATGTTAGGATTCTTAGCATAGATGTCAACCCTCAAATTGAAGTCATTGTAGTAACAAAACATGGAGTTTTGAACTACGGACATAAGAACATTTCTTATGAAGACTCATCATAGGAAATTGTGTGTGTGATTGAGATCAGAATTGGGTAGTGTGAGAATAAATGACAATGGTCAAAGTCCAAGACTTCTCCCGTATCATTACTCTTGCCACTGTTGGTCTTAACACATGACAAAACTTCCTGTGGTTCCTATGCACTGAATTCCATAGTTATGTAGGCCTCCATAATTACGTAGTTCCTTGCACAGTCCGCACAGTTCATTTCATAATGCGTATGGGGAAAAATCAAACGAATAATCCTGTGGTGAATTAACTTGACTGCAATAGAGTCTCTTTAACTAGGTCACCAAAGGATTAGATTAACGAACAATCTCTTGATTTAGACCACCCGAGGGCCTATTTAACTACATAAACACATGATACATTTAACTAGATTGTCGAACCAATCTATTAACTTAGATCGACGTAGGATCTCTTTAACTAAACTACCTACGGGGAAATTTTAACTACATCGACGTAGGATGCATTTAACTAGATTGTCGGACCAATCTATTTAACTTAGATCGACGTAGGATCTCTTTAACTAAACTACCTACGGAGAAAATTTTAACTACATCGACGTAGGATGCATTTAACTAGATTGTCGGACCAATCTATTTAACTTAGATCGACGTAGGATCTCGTTAACTAAACTACCTACGGAGAAAATTTAACTATATCGACGTAGGATGTATTTAACTTTATCAACACATGTTGTCCTTAAACTTTGGAATAGTACTTTATAATCCAAGGAACTTAACTACAAAGTAGAAGTCCATTAAGGATTTAAGATAGTACCTTTTTGAATATCCTACTATGAATCCCTCATATGAAGATAAGAAAGATTCTATGAGGATTTGGATAACGAATATCCAGAGTATACAAAAACACAAAATGCATAAACACATAGTCACTTAACCACAAAATTGTTTATCTAGATCTTTAATTTGTAAGTTTTGTTTTGTTAATTATGTACATGCATTTAAAGCACACTAGGAATCCATTTCATGGATTTCATTCGGTACTTTAAACATTAACAAGAATCTAACTATGAAGATGAAAAGATCTTCCAAAAATTCGATTTCGTTTTCAAGAAAACGTAATATTCGAATTAAGGAACACAAAAATTTGAAGATACGGAAATACCCTTAGGTACCCTATTAAGAATTTATAGTGGTACGTTGGGAATTCACACAGAGTTGTAACTTGCGCCTTGTACTTCGTTTCTTTGCAAGAGACGGATACTAAGGATTTCCGTGGAAAACGCAAGAGATAATAAAATGGAAGAAATTTCGAGGTAGTCCGTTCTTCAAGGAATACGATTCCTTGATTGCCGGTATTGTAGGGAATACGTTGTTTATACATGCCATCATATTTGTACATTGCAATGCAAAATAAAAAGATTTATTTATAAACAACCACAACAACAACTGTTTCATGGACCTTGACAACAAAAGAAAATAATACATAAGGCTTGATTATTTCTAAACAACATTGTCTTCTAGTTGGTCCGATGCTCATCCCTGCGCTGGATTCGCATTAGCAATCTTTGGGCAATTTCTTCAAAAATGGCTCATCTCGCCACAGTTGAAGCAAGGACCTCGTGGAAGACGAGCTTGAGTAGGATTTACTTGAGGTTGGTTTGGACCAGCTTGGTTCGGGGTAAAACGACAAGCATTTTCCAGGTGACCGATTCGCCCACATGAAGCACACAAACGACACTGTAGGTGAGCTAAGTGGTGTGCATTACATTTGTCGCATATCGGTGCAGTACCGGCATAAGGTTTCCTTGCAGGAGGCTGAGCTGGTTGGTGGCGGATGTTTTGGTTGGGTTGAGCAGCAATCGCAAAATTCTGTGAAGCCTTACGCTTCTTATTCTTGGACACCTCAGCATGTTCTTCCTTTGGTTCTACTTGAGCAGTCTTGTCGGATGGTCTTGGGTCGCCTTTTCGAAAAAGCTTTTTCTTTCTGATGTGGGATTCAGTTAGAGTAGCAGACAATTCAATGGCTTGTCTGACAGTAGTAGGGTTGCTGCCAGTAACAATATCCTGAACTAGGTCAGGAAGACCATCTGTATATTTCTCGATCGCTTTATCCACAGGAGTAACCATAGCAGGACACAACAGGCTCAATTCTTCAAAACGGTCAGTATAGGCTCGATGTTCACCACTGTCTTGCTTCAAATCATCAAACTCCCTCTCCAAAGCTCGCAGTTCATGACGAGGACAGAACTCCCTCATCATAAGAGCTCTAAGCTCAGCCCAAGTCTGTGCTAGTGCAATTTCAGCACCCCGGTCTCTCATAATCCCGTTCCACCATGTAAGAGCCCTCTTCTGAAACACGCTCGAAGAAAACTCGACCTTGCGATTTTCAGGACACTGAACGTGACGGAACGTATTCTCAATGCTCTCGAACCATTGAAGAAGCCCAGTTGCTCCCTCTGAACCACTAAACTTGAGCGGTTTAGCTGAGTTGAAACTCTTGAAGTTGCAGGGAGCATTGTTGTTGTTGATGGTCTGCATCATTTGAGCATAAAGATTTGGGAAGGCAACAGCCATTTGCTGCGCGATGATTTCCGCCAGTTCGGCATTTGCCATCTGATTGTCGCATCGAGGAGGCATTCAAAAAGAGGAAACATGAAAGGAAACGAGTGAGAGATTTAGACGAAAAGAATGAGATGAAACAAATCTGATGAAAGCAAGGATAGTGGTCATTTGTTTGTTACTACAAAGAAACAAGCGACCTCGGTGATTAATCAAAGTAAATAGGTCAAAAATAATGTATCGCGAAGACATGCTCGCCTATAAGTGAACACTCATCCCAAGAATTCCCAGGTAAGCACAACTGGTCTCGCGTCTGATGAGATGTATACGAAGAGCTTGCCTAGACAGAAATCCCAGAATACAGGCATTCACCCTTCCAGTTTGCACGTGTTCACATTATTTAAAACCCAAAACCTTGACGAAGTTTTGAAAATTCAAAGGGTTCAAAACTATGTAACAGAGGGTTCAAAACCTTACAATAGAGGGTTCAAAACCTTGTAATCAATCATCCTAGAACAGATGATTAGTTTTCAAAGCGGTTTTGAAATTTATGTTCTTGTTGTGGTCGTCGCCTAAGGATAGGTGACGGTATTGTTTTATGACTAAACGCAAGTAAACTCGCGTTAGGGTCCTAAGAAGGTTATAGACTAGGTCAAAGCATTACTAATAACCTAATTCCCTATAACCATTGGCTCTGATACCATCTTTTCTGTCACACCCCGACCACGTAGAACATACAAAACGTGGCGGAAATGTCGGGGAGTGTTGTAACAGAATTAATTGTTTCAAATCCATGGCAATTGAAGTTTCGTTTTATTGATTAAAAGTGTTACAATGTCTTAACAAACAAAGAAATACAACATAATTAACTAGTCTTGCATCTTTTATTCTCACTAAACCCCAAGTCTGCCTATGTGTATCTTGATCATCTTATGCAACAGCTCCTGAAAAACACATGTGAAAATAGGTACGTCAGCATAAAAATGCCTGTGAGATACATAGGTTTTGTGAAAATAGGTTTCATGACTTATGTTTGAGAAAATGTTTAGCCATGAACCTTGTAATTTGCTTTGTTTTGTAAATCATTTGAAAAATGATAAGATCAGATGATATGTATAAATAAGAGAATAATGTATGGTTAAATGAATAACCATTGTAAAATGAGTTTGTATAAGATAAGTTGCTTGTAAAACAATGTATTGTGAAAAGTATGTTATTGGTGTAAAATGTTATATGTATCAAACTGAAATGATTCAAATAACGCTACGATATGTAATACCATACAAACACTTATATATAGGAAGTACCAGCGGCGTATCCACCATGCTTGTATCATATTACACACGCATCGTTACTTAATCACTTAATCAAACCAAACCATCAAGATGTAAAAATGTTCATGTAAATCATGTAATATGTATCCAAGATGTAAGTCTGTGATGAATAACAAATGTACTAAGTATGCGACAATAGACATACGTAGCATGTGACCTGTACTAAGTATGCAACAATAGACATACGTAGCATGTGACCTGTACTACGTATACAACAATAGACATACGTAGCATATGACCTGTACTACGTATACAACAATAGACATACGTAGCAAATAACTTGTACTAAGTATGAAACAATAGACATACGTAGCATGTAATATAATGTAAAACGATGTACTAAGTAATGCACACAATGGGCACACCTAGCATAAGATGTAATAAAATCATGTACTATAATGTACTAACGAACATAGCAGGTATATGATGTGAAAACAGGAAAGCATGAAAGTAACAAGTAGGCACATGTGTTCCACCCCAAAACGTTTGGAAAACAGTTAAAGAGGGGTCTATGTACTCACTTGAGATTGCTTAGTAGTCCTTGAGTAACAACCAAACAATGCTAGAGATCGCGGATATCAAACGGCACCTACTATAGGTAACTATGTTAATAAACCGGACCTAAATCGGAAGATCTGATAGAATGAGAGTTCGTAAACCAAACGAGTATAGAGACTCGTGTCATATGGTTTAACAAAGCCTACATACTAAATGAAACCTAACATAAGTGCTGTCGACCCATTACGACCCGTTTAGGTAGCTTATGCTACTTTAACGCGTCGTTCGCGTGAAACGTGTTCGGACCGTCTAACTAGTCCTATGACAAGTGTTATATGCCTAAACATGTTACATAATCAGTTATGTGACAAAAGTTTAGGTTACATATGCTTAATTACCAATTATACATGAAAAGGGTATTCTGGTAATTTACCTAAGGCATATAAACTACCTATCATACAACTACTTAAATGATGTGACCATAAGGTATAACCTCGGAAGGTTATTCCCTATATGCTATGGTCACCTAATGTATTTGGTCGGATCCTAATGATCGACCAAATGGGTCGAGTTCGAGGTATAAGCGATTTATTAGATCGCTTACCCTACGACCCTAGACAACGTGGTAATCAGTAGGCATAGTCCCAAGGGACTATAACCAACGTGATTACACTCACGTTGCGAAGTTCAAACGAACTTCGCATTGACCATAACTGGTCAATGTAGAAAGTCAAACAAAGTTTGACTTTCAGACTCGAAAGACTCGAAAAGCAATAAAAGAACGAAAGAATACTTACGAAGGGTCCCCGAATGCTAATCTCGATCCAAGAATCTCAGGTATGAAACAATGGTTTCAACTTAGAGTTCCTAAGATCAAGATTCTAGTGATTTTAGCAATGGGGGTGGATGGGTATTTATAGGAATACCCGAACCGTTAAGATCGCTTGTCGAATATCGTGCCTTAATCGTAACCGTACAAGTGTCGGAAAGTTATGGTGCCTAAAATCCATCCTTATCAGCTGACTAAGCATGTTAGAATGTGTGGTTGTGAATTAAACAGCTGTTTATACATCGAATCTAGTCCCGAAAATGCAAAACTGATGTTTCTGTCCAGTTAAGGCACTCGCGTAGCGCGACTGCATAGGCCCTTAAGGCTCGCGCTACGCCACTGCCCCCATGTTTCAGCAATGTTTCAAAGTTGGCAGAAATGGTCCCTGCACGTGTTTAAGGCCTTTTTCGATGCGTTTGAACCCCGTTAACCTCATTTTAAGGCTCTAAAATGAAGTTAAAGTATAGGGAACTCAAAACATGCTCAAAAATATGCCGGAGGTTGGTTCGTTTGGCCGTACGGACGCGATGTTCGCTTAATTACGACGGAATGCGCATAAGCGCGAAAAACGATCCAAATGACGTGACGAATGGATTTTTGGCAAGCCAAACACTAAAGCATAATATAGTCATGCTTACATAAATTTTTGGATGTCCGGATATATTCAGAACGTAAGTTATGCGCAAAAGTGGAAACTTGTGCACTTTTTGACACTTTTAGTCCCTGAATGACCCAAAAGTTTATTTTAGCACACCGAACCCCTCAAAGCCTATTTCTAAGCTATGTAAAGGATATTTATGGTATGTTTAACTTATGGTCATGTTCCGGAATGTCTGTTACAGTTCAAATTGGCATACTTTCGCAGTTTGTCAACTTTAGTCCCTGTAAGCGATATAACTTTGATTTCACCACATCAAACCTTCCAAAACTTATATCTAAGTTATGTAAAGGTTATTAAAGGTATGTTAAGCCTATTTCACTATTCCGGAGTGTTCGTTGCATTAAACTGGTTATATCTACGCATTAGTGCGCGTATAACCTTCCAGAAAGCGATTTAGAGCTTGAAATCGAACAAGAGTTGATATGTGCAAAAGATACACATATTTATACAAGTCCAAAGTATGAAATACAATATTTCATTGGTTTGGCATTTGTTTGATGGTTGAAATGACACAGGTGTTACAAGCATGTCTTCGCGATACATTATTTTTGACCTATTTACTTTGATTAATCACCGAGGTCCTTTGTTGCTTTGTAGTAACAAACAAATGACCACTATCCTTGCTTTCATCAGATTTGTTTCATCTCATTCTTTTCATCAAATTCTCTCACTCGTTTCCTTTCATGTTTCCTCTTTTAGAATGCCTCCACGACGCGAAAATCCGGTATCTATTGAAGATCTGGCAGCTGTCATTACACAGGAAATGATTGCTGCAATCCCGAACATCCTTGCTCAATGTCACCAAGCTCTCAATAACAACAACGCCCCCTGCAACTTTAAGACATTCAACCCGGCTAAGCCATCAAAGTTTTCTGGGTCTCAAGGAGCGACTGCACTTCTGCAATGGTTCGAGAGTCTAGAGAGCACCTTCAGGCATGTACAATGTCCAAACGAGCGAAAGGTAGATTTCGCATCTAGTGTCTTTGAGAAACGAGCTTTGACGTGGTGGAACGGTGTGGTGAGAGATAGGGGTGCCGAAGTAGCACTGGCTCAAACGTGGGAAGAACTTCGAGCACTAATGATGAAGGAATTCTGTCCTCGTTACGAGATCAGGGCCTTGGAAAGAGAATTCGACGACCTTAATCAAGACAGCGGCGAACATCGAGCATACACTGATCGATATGAGGAGCTGAGCCAGTTGTGTCCTACCATGGTTACGCCTTTGGATAAGGCGATCGAAAAATACATTGATGGTCTCCCTGACTCAGTTCAAGACATTGTTACTGGTAGTAACCCCACTACGGTTAGGCAGGCCATTGAGCTATCTGCAACCTTGACTGAATCTCAGATCAGGAAATGTAAGCTTTTCCAAAAGGGTGACAAGAAACTGGTCGAGGAATCGAAACCAATAGAGGAATCAAAGACCATGGATGAGCAGAATGGATCTCCTAAGAGGTCAAAGAAGCGAAAGGCTTCTCAGAACTTCGCCATGGTCGCTCACAATGGTCAAGCCGTCCCCAAACAACCAGCTCAACTCCGTGCTAGGAAGCCATACAATGGAACTTCACCTTTGTGCAACCAATGTAACCTTTATCATCATGTTAATGTGAAGTGCCGCGAATGCCAAATTTGTGGACGTAAAGGTCATACAGCAAAAGTTTGCGTAGTAGCAGTTGCACCAAATCAAGCTGACAACAAACCTGCTCGAGCTCGCTTTCCACCAGGTTCTTGCTACAAGTGTGGCAAGATGGGACATTTCCAAAGAAATTGCCCAAAGCGTGCTAATGCTAATCCAGCACAGAGATGAGCATCTGACCGACTAGAAGACAACACTCTTTAGAAATAATCACATCTTATGTATTATTTTCTTTTGTTGTCAAGGTCCGTGAAACAATTGTTAACATTGTTTATAAATAAATCTTTTATTTACATTGCAATGTATTTATGTGATTGTATGTATAAACAACATATCCCTTACAATACCGACAATGAAGGAATCGTATTCCTTGAAAAGCAAACTACCCCCAAAATCCTTCCATTTTACAATCTCTTGCGTTTTTTTTTTTAAGATCCTAAGTACCCGTCTCTTGCAAAGAAACGAAGTACAAGGTGCAAGTTATAATTCTGTACGAATACCCCAAGTACCACTATAAATTCTTAATAGGGTACCCAAGGGTATTTCCGTATGTCCTAAATTATTGTGTACCTTAATTCGAATGTTGCGTTTTCCTGAAAACGAAATTTGAATTTTTGGTATATCATCCTATCTTCATGGATGGATTCTTGAAATGATTAAAGTGCCAAATGAAATCCACGAATTGGATTCCTGGTGTGCTTTAAGTATCCGCGTCCAAAGATAACAAATTAATAACCAAGTTAAACAACTATGTGATTATGTGCTTATGTGTTCCCTTTTATGTTTTTGGTGTAATCCAAGTTTTTGTTATCCAAATCCTCGTAGAATCTTCCATATCTTCGTATAAGGGATTCATAGTAGGATATCCAAAGGTGCTATATTAAATCCTCAATGGGCTTTTACGTAATAGTAAAGACCCTTGGATTATATTGTACTATTCCATAAGTAGACCCCTGAGTGGTCTAGTTAAACAGATTGATCCAAAACTCTGGTTAGGAATATCATGTGATGAGATAGCTGAAAGGACTCCTTGGTGGCCTAATTAAAAGGATCATTTGTTGATCTAATTAAAAGGACCTTATGGTAGTCTAGTCACACTCACCACAGGTTTGATTTTCCTCCCCTAAAACATTTCAAGACAAACTGTGCGGACTATGCAAGGAATTACGTAATTATGGATGCATACATAATTATGAAATTCAGTGCACGGAAACCACAGCTAGTTTGGTCGTGTGTCTAGAAAATGACTCATTTCGTTCATTTTCGTTTCTAAAAAAAGTTGTGGAAAATGACCCATTTCGTTCATTTTCGTTTCTGAAGAAGTTGTGGAAAATGACTCATTTCGTTCATTTTCGTTTCTGAAGAAGTTGTGGAAAATGACTCATTTCGTTCATTTTCGTTTCTGAAGAAGTTGTGGAAAATGACTCATTTCGTTCATTTTCGTTTCTGAAGAAGTTGTGGAAAATGACTCATTTCGTTCATTTTCGTTTCTGAAGATGTTGTGGAAAATGACTCATTTCGTTCATTTTCGTTTCTGAAGAAGTTGTGGAAAATGACTCATTTCGTTCATTTTCGTTTCTGAAAATTTTTTCGTCGAAGGGAAATGAATATCCCTGATTCTTCCTTCATTTTCTGAAGAATGTCCGTTAAGTATATGATAGGATTATGCCTTACATATCTCTGGTGATTATTTGACACAAAGTCACAAATAGACTCCTACGTATAAATTTCGGGACGAAATTTCCTAAAGTAGGGGAGACTGTGACACCTGTGTCACCTCAACCATCAAACAAATGCCAAACCAATGAAATATTGTATTTCATACTTGGGATTTGTAAAAATATGTGTATCGTTTGCACATATCAACTCTTGTTCAATTTCAAGCTTTAAATCGCTTTCTGGAAGGTTATACACGCACTGATGTGTAAATATAACCAGTTTAATGCAACGAACACTCCGGAATAGTGAAATAGGCTTAACATACCTTAAATAACCTTTACATAACTTAGAAATAAGTTTTGGAAGGTTTGGTATGGTGAAATCAAGTTAAATCGCTTACAGGGACTAAAGTTGACAAACTGCGAAAGTATGCCAATTTGAACTGTAACGAACATTCCGGAACATGACCATAAGTTAAACACACCTTAAATATCCATTAAATAGCTTAGAAATAGGCTTTGAGAGATTCGGTGTGCCAAATTAAACTTTTAGGTCATTGAGGGACTAAAAGCCTCAAAAAATGCACAAGTTTGCATTTTCGCGCATAACTTACGTTCTGAATACATCCAGACATCCAAAAATTTATGTAAGCACTAAAATATTTTATTTTAGTGTTCGGCATAAGAAAAATCCATTCGTCGCGTCATTTGGATCGTTTTTCGCGCTTATGCGTATTCCGTCGTAATTAAGCGAACATCGCGTTCGTACGACCAAACGAACCAACATCTGACATATTTTTGAGCATGTTTCATGTCCACAATGTTTAGGCATCATTTTAGGGCCTTAAAGTTGGCTTTACGATCCTTAGAAGTGTCGGAAATGGGCTTAAAACACAACAGGGACTGAAACTGTCAAAATGGAAACTTATTTCTGATCAGACATGTCCAGGCGGCCCGCCTGAGTTTTAGTATATCCTGAAGCGGGCCGCGTCAGCCTTCCAGACCAGATTAACTGCATTTAACAGCAGATCACAGCTGTTTAATCCACAACCACACATTCTCACTTGCCTAGTCAGCAGATAAGAACCCATTTTTAGGCACCATAACTTTCCAACACATGTACGGGTAGAATTCGAGCACGGTTTCCATGAAACGATCTTAACGGTTACCCGAAAACTATAAATACCCCACCCCTATTGCTTCAAAACCCACAAGAATCTGATTAAAAAGACTCTAAGTTGGAACCATTGTTTCATACCTGAGTTATTTTGATCACGATTAGCATTCGGGGACCCTTCGTAAGTATTCCTTCGTTCTTTTATTGTTTTCGAGTCCGAAAGTCAAACTTTGTTTGACTTTCAGCGTAGACCAGCTTATGGTCAATGCGAAGTTCGTTTGAACTTCGCAACGTGATTGTAATCACGATGGTTATAGTCCCTTGTGACTATGCCTACTGATTACCACGTTGTCTAGGGTCGTAAGGGTAAGCGATCTAATAAATCACTTATACCTTCGAACCCAACCCATTTGGTCGATCATTAGGATCCGACCAAATACATTAGGTGACCATAGTAGGTAGGGAATAACCTTCCGAGGTTATACCTTATGGTCACATCGTTTAAGTAGTTGTATGATAGGTAGTTTATATGCCTTAGGTAAATTACCAGAATACCCTTTTCATGTATAATTGGTAATTAAGCATATGTAACCTAAACTTTTGTCACATAACTGATAATGTAACATGTTTAGGCATATAACACTTGTCATAGGACTAGTTAGGCGGTCTGAACGCGTTTCACGCGAACGACGCGTTAAAGTAGCATAAGCTACCTAAACGAGTCGTAATGGGTCATAAGCACTTATGTAAGGTTTCATTTAGTATGTAGGCTTTGTTAAACCATATTATACCAGTCTCCACACTCGTTTGGTTTACAAACCCTCATTCTATCCAATCCTCCAATATAGGTCCGGTTTATTAACATATTTACCTATATTAGGTGCCGTTTGATTTCCGTGATCTCTAGCGTTGCTTGGTGGTTATCTTAGGACTTCTGAGCAATCTCAAGTGAGTACATAGACCCCTCTTTTATTGTTTTCCAAACTATTTTGGGGTGAAACACATGTGCCTACTTGTTACTTTCATGCTTTCCTGTTTTCACATCATATACTTCCTATGTTCATTAGTACATTATAGTACATGATTTCATTACATTTTATGCTATGTATGTCCATTGTGTGCATACTTAGTACGTGGTTCTACATTACATTTCTGCTATGTATGTTAACTGATAGCATGCTAGCACATTGATTTACATGACTTTTCTGCTTTGTATGTTAACTTAGCATACTTAGTACATTTCTTATTCATCATATGCTTACATTTTGGTATGACATTTGGTTTGTTTAAACTATACTATACATTCATTAACACCGATCATGCCGCTCGGTAGTAGGTAGTGGTACCATAGGACTTGACAAATCCCATTCCTGAAATCTCGGGTTTGTTTGGACGTAAGGAATGACCGAATCCGAATACATATTCTTTTGATAACCCATTTTTACATGCTTATCCGACTGTCGCAAGGCTTGGATGTATGAATTTTCACAATACCGCATAAATGTTTATATCAGTATAGCATGCATTTACTACACAAAACATAACTTTGATTTAAACCAAGTTTTACTTCAATACTTTGTTTTGTGCATTTCACCTATGGTTTAGTTGATGCATTTCACTAGCCATACATATCATTTTGGGTACACATTACATGATTTACATTTGATACAATAAACATTTTCGACATTGGTTATACATTACATGATTTACATTTGACACATAAACATTTTCAACATTGGTTATACGTTGCATGATTTACATCTTGACATAAACATTTTGGTATATTATTCAATACATTTGACAATTGGTTTAAACATAGACATCTTACATTGTTAGTTTGGTTTGAGTAAGTGATTTAAGTAACGAGGCGTGTGTAATATGATACAAGCATGGTGGATATGCCGCTGGTACTTCCTATATATAAGTGATTGTATGGTATTACATATCATGGCGTTATTTGAATCATTTCAATTTGAACATATAACATTTTATACAAATAACATACTTTTTACAATACATTGTTTTACAAACAACTTATCTTATACAAACTCATTTTTACATGGTTATTCATTTAACCTTACATTTATTTATACATATCATCTGATCTTATCGATTTTCAAATGATTTACAAAACAAAGCAAATAACAAGGTTCATGACTAAACATTTTCTCAAACATAAGTCATGAATCCTATTTTCACAAAACCTATGTATCTCACAAGCATTTTTATGCTGACATACCTATTTTCACATGTGTTTTTCAGGAGATGATGCATAGGACTTATCAAGACATACTTAGGCGGACCTGTGCCTTAGTGACTTAAAACGAGACAAGAACTAGTTAGATTTTGTTATGTACTCTTTATTTCTTGTTTAAAGACAATGTAACTCGCTTGTTTGATTAATAAAACGAAACTTTAATTGCCATGGATTTGAAACAATTAATTCTGTTACAACACTCCCCGACGTTTCCGCCACGTTTTGTATGTTCTACGTGGTCGGGGTGTGACATAATTCCACTCGAAATGACCCAAAGTCATTTCAAGCGAAATCAGGTGGATAATTCAAGCGAAATCTTGAATGTTATTTCGCTTGAATGGTATTTCGCTTGAGAATGTTCAAGCGAAATCAAATGCCTATATATACCTCCTCAAGCGATATCAGTTGTATTGTTCTTGTTCCGGTGAGCCGAAGTGCTGCCGAAGTTTCTACGTGCTGTAAATTGCTTCTAGATCAATAAACGAGACAGTTAACAGTGAATACAAGCTAAACAAAGACAGAATCAATGAATTCCGCCTCTGATTCTGTCTAAGCACTCTTCTGATCGACTCATTAGGTCGTTTCATGATCCTACATGTGGTATCAGAGCTCAGGAGGAAGAGTTCTTACTGTTTAGCTCGTTTTCGTTGGAAAATTCTGATTTCTACACCTTCTTTTCAAAATTAATCAAGTTTTCACGCTTAAAATGGACTTATTTTCACATATAGTGTGCGAAACATTGAATTAACAAACCCTTGAAAGAATCAGACCTAAAATCGGCCTAGAACTTGATCAATTTTGCCAAAAACAGATTGAATTGATGATGTCAGCAACATTTCAAGCGAAATCAGTTGGTTAATTCCGCTTTAAATCCTTATTTCGCTTGAAAATCTCATCAGATTCCGCTTGAAATAGGTGTTTTTGCTTCAAAGGTATAATTCCGCTTGAAAGTTTTCAAGCGAAATAACTCATTCGCTTCAAGAAGTGATTCCATTGGAAAACTGATTCCGCTTGAAACATCTCAAGAGAAATTAGTTAATTCCGCTCCAAATCATTATTTCGCTTGAACAGGTTGTTTTTGAAGTATGACGAAAATGTTTGATGAACAAGAAAATGATTAAATTGAAAGGTTAAATGATTGGTATCGAGGGTATTTGGACGATAGTTATAGAAATGTGAAAAAGGATGGTTGGGTGAAAAGGTTTAAATACTTTGTATGTTTGAAAAATGAAAAATTGGATGATCTGGAAAACCGATATGTGGTTTTACTTGAGCATTTAAAAGATCATGAGATATATTTGACAGATGCTGAAAATATAACAAAGTTTGCAGATGCTTTACCTGCTGAATGGGATGATATACTAAAAAGTATAAAACAGGATTCTGGTTTTTCAAAATTACATCTAAAAGGTTTTATAAGCAAACTTAAAACTCATGAATATGAAAATTACAAGAAAAAGAGAGAATTGATAGATAAAATAAAAGGAAATTTTGAGACAATGAGTTTGGATGTAATTGTTGAAATGGATAAAAAAGTATGTGTATGTCTTGCAGCAAAAAATGTTATGAAATATGATAACAAGAGGGGTTGTTATATTGATAAGAATGCGAATCATCTTGATTTCGTTAAAATTTTTTGTGCAGGAACATTCTAGAAAGAGACAGAGAAAAGTCCAAAGAATGAAGATTTAGAAAAGCTTGGATCTTCAAATTCTGAATCTGTGTGCTCTAAATGTGTTCAATTTGAAGCTGGCAATATCAAACTCTTGAAGGATTTGGAGAGTTTGACATTGGAGATTAAAAATTTGAAGAATGAAAAGAAATCTGATGATAAACAAATTCCTGGGATGTGCTCAAAGGGTGAAAAATCTGGATCAGACAATGCCAAACTCTTGAAGGATGTAGAGAGTTTGACATTGGAAAACAAAATTTTGAAAGAAAAAGATTCTCAAAGTCAAATGAAGGTTTTAGAAGATGAAAAATCTGTTATTTTTAAAAATAATCTTGAAAAACTGATTGAAATAAATTCTCATCTTCAGAAAATCATTCGGCTTGAAAATGAAGCTGAAATTGCTCGGAATAAAATTGATGAGCTTGAGAATAAATTGAAAGGTTTTGAGACTTCGTCATTTGTACCAAATTATATTTGTCCAAAACCGGTCAATTCTGTTCCAATAAGTGACAATGTCACAAATTTTGATGAAGTCAAAATTGAAGATTGTGATGAGAAAACTGATGATGAAGTTGAAAAAAGAAAAATATTTTTGAAATTAAATGAAATGTTTCAAGAAACTGTTTTACATTTTACTGAGAAAGGTGAATGCTCAACGCAAAAACCTGTAAAGAAGAATGTGGAACAAAAACAAAAGGATAAAAAGCCGAAAAATCTTCAAAAAGAAAATAAAAGCTCATCAGTTCAATCATCCAATCGTGATAAAAAACCACAAAAATTGGAAAATCAAAACTCAAAAAATGTTGGTAATAAGTGGTGCAGGTTTGACCACAGTGCTCAAAAGCCAAACAGTGCTATGATCTGAATGTTTGTACTGAATGTGGTGATTGGTACGATAACAGAGTGTGTTACACTTATGGTGTGAGAGGACACATTGCTGTTAACTGCCAAAGTTGGAGTTATGAGACAAGAAGATGCTATAATTGCAAAATCAAAGGTCATATTGCCAGAGACTGCCCAATGAGATCAAAGGGAAGATTGAGGGTTGAATCTCAGAAAATTGCAAAGAAACCAGTCAATGTCAAGCCCAAAGAACCGAAAGTTCAAGAACCTAAAGTTCAAGAACAGAAAGTTCACGAACAGAAAGTGAAGCTTTCACAAGGGCAGAAAGACAGACTGAGGAAGAAGAGAAAGAAAGCGAGGGAATATCTCGAAAGGATTTTGTCCTCGGATACAACTGGTAAAACAGATAAAAGTTCTGATAAATCGTCTTGATCACCAAAGAATAACAAATCAAGCAAAACACATTCATCAGATACAAATCTGAGGACAGATGAGAGAGTAAAGAAAGAGAAAATTGGTGGTGATGAATTAGTTTCTTTGGAAATAAAGGAGCCACGTGTTGGCGATGAATCTGACTCATCAAAGTTAGACAAGCCTAGTTCAGACAATGAATCTGGTGTGGTAAAGCCAGAAGAGCCGTGTGCTGAGATAAAAGTTGAGAATTCTGGTCTAACAATGGATGATGCAAATTTTCCACCATTGTTGAACAAGAATTCAAAATTACCCAAGGACCGTCAGGCTTGGGTGAATCTGTTTAAATGAAAAACCTGACTTGCCGGAGTTCCCAGGTTGGTAAGCGTGGAACATGAATCGGCATCTTTTTTGAGAAATTCACGAATGTGATATTTCGACTTAAAAGTAGTAAATCAGGGACATTAAGTTGTACTTGATTTTCTACAAGTGATATTTGATGTTTGAACTTAAAGATGTAAGTTTTTTTTACAAGTGATTGAAGAAAACAAGGTGATGAATGATCCCCATGTTTAAGAAATGACTCACAAAACTTATTTTCCGGAAAAACCATTTTGATTAAGACAAACTTAAGTGTTTTGAAATCACCATGGGAAAATGTTTTGGTGTCAGGGGGAGTTTTTGATTGTTTTAGCCAAGTGAATGGAGAATTGAAGTAATTCTCATCATGTTGTCAGTTTATCTTGTACAGTTGGTTTTCAATTTTTTCCCAGAAAATCAAAATTGAAACATATTTTGATTTTAGGGGGAGTATAAATTTAAAAAAAAAAATTTGAAAATTTGAAAATTACAAAAACATTGAAAAATGATAAAATGAGTTTTGTTGAAAAAAGAAGAAATGATAGTAGATCAGTTGGACTGTCACAGCATGCCAAAGAAATGGAATGATAAAATGTGATAAACGGTCTCACTAAAGATATGACGGTAGGCTCAGCTAGACTAGTAGATTTGTGATAACGATACAAATCTAAAATGAAAAAGCCTAGTTCTAGTGGTAAACATGGTTGAAAGCATAGTACTTAGTTTTGTCCTTCTTGACTGTGTGCCTACTCAGTAATCGCTGATTGTCGAAAGACATAAAACTGGTTAAGTTTGTGAACTTTCACAACTTTGCTGAAAAGTCGCTGTGATTGTGCATTTCATTTTGCAAAGATTTAAACATGTTTTATTTCTTTATTTTGTTTAAGCATTGGACATCCTCTGCGTATACATGAGTATCGACCTAGATGTTATTGCCTAAACGTTCTGCTTTATTTTCTTTGGTATTTCGTTTAAGCTTTGGATCACCTCTGCGTATACGGAAGTATCGACCTGGTGGTTAAAGCCTAAACAACTTCAACTTGATTTTATTTTTCTTATTTTGTTTAAACATTGGACTTTCTCTGTGTATACGGAAGTATCGACCTGATTGTTAATGTTTAAACATTCTTCTTTGTTTTCGCACAATTCACAGTTGATAAAAGTTTAAAGGCATTACTTGGGTCAGTGTATTGCATGATGAGGGGATATGCTGAGATTGTGGGGTCCATAAGAACTTAGTGCAAAATTAATATACCTTAACATATCGGTAAGCAATTCGAAAGTTTTTAGATTGAGCTTAAGTGGACAACTATATCGTCAATCTATGTGAATCGTTTTAAACTAAAAATGTTTAAAGCTTAACGGTGCTAGTGATTTGTCTCGAAAACTGATATGATCCTCTTATGCAATCTCACAAAAATATTGTTTGTAAATATTTCATTTCTGCATTTAAATTATGATCTTGCTTTTATGTTTCATATTTTGAAAAATACAAAAAGATTTTCTACAACTGATGTTGAAGAGCTGATTTTCAAAATTCCAAGTGCTAGACATGATGAACAGGGTTGGGAATGTGTGCTTAAATGAAGAAATTTGTTTTGAGAAAAAGTTTGATTAGTTAATCAAGGTCATTAATTTGAACTTGATGTAACCATTATGATTGAATGGTTTCAATCAGTAAGTTTTTCTTATTGATTTAAAGTAAAAAACTTATGTGGTGATGAGAAAATTTGTGCAGGAGATGAGCTGAACAGAGTTAAAGCGAGGATTTGATCTTAAGGTGATAGCTAATTCCAGATAACGATCCCAGTATGATGAAAGGGGGAGTCTGACGAGGTTAGAGCCAAAGAGAAGATCCCGGTACATGCGAAGAAAGAAAGAAGACCGATCAAGATTGAAGAGTCGTTATGATAAAGACTCTCACTGAAGATTCCGTCAACATTCAAGGGGGAGTCTGTTGGTGCAGTTGTCTGTCGACTTAATCTTCGTTCGAGTCTTAGATTAGAACTGATAGATTATGATACGAAAAACGAGAAATGGGATTATAGGTAATTCCGCTCGAAATGACACAAAGTCATTTCAAGCGAAATCAGGTGGATAATTTAAGTGAAATCTTGAATGTTATTTCGCTTGAATGGTATTTCGCTTGAGAATGTTATTTCGCTTGAAGCATGTTCAAGCGAAATCACATGCCTATATATACCTCCTCAAGCGATATCAGTTGTATTGTTCTTGTTATGGTGAGCCGAAGTGCTGCCGAAGTGTCTACGTGCTGTAAATTGCTTCTAGATCAATAAACAAGACAGTTAATAGTGAATACAAGCTAAACAAAGACAGAATTAATGAATTCTGCCTCTGATTCTGTCTGAGCACTCTTCTGATCGACTCGTTAGGTCGTTTCACGATCCTACAACGACTATACCTACTGATTACCACGTTATCTAGCCATAGTGGCGAGTTGTAGTTTCGTCCAAACTGCGTATTCTTACGTATTTTGTAACCAAACTACTTTTAGGTATCAAAACCGTTTGTTTTGATACCAAACCTGTTTTTCAAACTTCATTAAACATGTTTTAACATGTTTAGCTTGTCACTTTAGGTTTAGTGCTTATGTAGGGTCGTAAGGTAAGCGGTCTAAACAACCGCTTATACTTTCGAACCCTACCCGTTTGGTCAATCATTAGGATCCGACCAAACACATTAGGTGACCATAGTTGTATAGGGGATAACCTTCCGAGGTTATACCTTATGGTCACTTCGTTTAGTTAGTGGTATGATAGGTAATTTATATGCCTTAGGAAAATTACCAAAATGCCCTTTTGCGCATAAATTCATTTTAAGCATATGTAACCTAAATTTTGACATCTAAACTGATTAGGTAACATTATTAGGCATGTTAAGGCATATAATACTTGTCATAGGACTATTTAGGCGTTCCGAACGCATTTTACGCGAACGACATTTTAAAGTAGCGTAAGCTATCTTAACGAGTCGTAATGGGTCGTAAGCACTTAGCATAGGTTTCATTTTAGTATTGTAGGATCGTGTATTGACCCGACGAGTCGTTCAGAGGAGTTTTACTTCATTTCAGAGGCGGAAACTAAGAAACACAGGTAGAAACAGCTTTATCTTCACCTTAAAACACTGATTGTATTGAATAAACGTTGTGTACAATCGATCTTCACACCGGCAGCACTTCGGTATGGAATACAAGGGACTCACTACTGATTTCGCTCATGAAACACCTATATATAGGCCTTGAGGTTTCGCTCTTATGTACAGGTTCACATAAGCGAAACCTCTCAAGTACAAATAAGCGAAACCTAAGGTCCAAATAAGCGGAACCTCATGCACGTGTACACTTGGAGAGAAATCAGCCTAAATTACATGCAATCTAATTTTGTCTTATATGAAACATTTTGTCTCATGTGACCATTTAATTCGTAATCAAGTACTGATGTAGAAATGATGATGTATGCACTAGTCACTTGGATGATGTCATCATCAAGAATGATGACATCATTCTTGTTCCAAACCGCAACGAACCGAAGACTCGATGTAAGACGAAGACGACAGATGTGTGCACCAACAAACTCCCCCTCAGATGTTTACGAGTCTCACATGTCGAGTCTTTGCATCTTCAGTCTTGATCAGTCTTTGAGCTTCATTCTTTCTCTCAAAATTAACAGACTCCCCCTTACAATGTGCTGGCATTCCTTTAGTTCTTCAGCATCATCTGCTTCAGGATCATATTCTGGCTGGTTCTTTCTGAGGTTGTTCCAAGATCGTAACCTAGCTTTCATCCAGCTCAGAATCATCAATCCAGCTCATACTTAAACCTGCACAAACTCACTCTACCTAAAAGTAAATTTCACACATTTAACAATTCAATGTATGCACTAACACTGACTCTCCCTTAAAAATAACTCAATAATCTTGATGAATCATTTTAAAATTTGATCATTTTTCTTTTCAAAACACATTTTCCCAAACCATTTGTTCATCATGTCTAGCACTTTGGAATTTTGAAATTTAGCTCTTCAATACCAGTTGTCGAAAATATTTTTGAGTTTTTCAAAAGTTTATGCTAAAACACACTCAAAATCTTTTTGTATTTTTGAATGTAAAGAAATGCAGTAAAGAAATATTTACAGACAATTTTTTTGTGAGTTTTGTGTAAGAGGATCATATCAGTTTTTGACAAGTCACAAGTACCGTTGTGCTTGGTTACACATTAAGAATTAAAAACAATTCACCTAGATTGCCAATATACTGATCCACTTAAATTCTCACACAAATTTCAACTAATTCAGGATATGAATTATGTGTTTTAAGAACTTAAACCCATTCATGTGTCCCACCTCTTGAATATACTCCCATATCCAGATCCCAATATTCAGTCTTACAGGTGAGTATACCACAGATGATATCTGTAAGGGGTTAAATTGCGAGGGCCGTGAGAGCTCAGGTCGATCTTTCGATACGCAGAGAGATGACGGCTTCGACTTTTGGTGTGTCCCCTTTAGAGGATCTTTTGTATTACAAGAGCAATGACTATCAATTTTATTGTTTCATCAATTTGCTGAGGGCGGCGCTATATTTCAAGCATGCGGAAAGTATTCTCCGGGGACTAGGCCATTGCTTCCGCAAAATCAGAAGTCCCGGGATAATACCCCAGATATCACTGAGCATAAAGACCTAGTATCTCAGAAAGAGGGACCTTTCAAACGAGATTTCAGGGGTTACCTATATATCCAAGTAGTGTTCCCCACGAAACAAGCAAGTTTGAATTTTAGTTTATATCCTGAAAAAGTTTACTAAATGTATGAAAACCTATCGGCATATCATCAGTGAGACTGTTTAACGCTATTTAAACAATACAATTCTTTAGCATACTGTAACCGTCTACTGATGTACTATCATTTCCTCTTCTTTGACACAAAAACTCATTTTTGATTTTATCATGTTTTTGTATTTTTCAAATTTTCTAATGTTTTTGGATTTTCAGAAATTTCTACTCCCCCTAAAATGCAAACACATTAAAGAAAATTTGAAAACAAACTGTACAATAAACTTGACAACTGATAACGAATCGCTTCAAATCACCATCCACTTGGCATAAACAATCAGAACTCCCCCTTTCACAAAACTATTTTCTCATAATGATTTCAAAACACTTAAGTTTGTTTTAATCAGAATGATTTTTTCAGAAAATAAGTTTTGTTGGTTTTACCACTTGTAAAGTTAGGGGTTTGGTTCATCATATTGTCTTACAAAAACCACTTGTAAGTATGATCCAATCAAGTTCAACCTAATGACCTTGATTAACCATTTGTAAATGTAAACCTTCATCAACCAACTTGTATGAATATCACATCTACACAAAATCATTTTACCAACAAAGATGCCGATTCCTGCTTCACACTTACCAACCTGGAAGCTCCGGCAAGTCACACTTATCCTGTAAAATTTAACTTTTATAAGATTCAATCACACAATCAATTACTAAGAAAGATGCCGATTCCTGATCCACGATTACAAACTTGGGATCTCCGGCGTAGTCCTAAGACTTCAAGGGAAACAGACTTCCATCCAAGTCTTCTCAGACTTGATGGCTTTCAATTTTTGCGCAGTAGGGTTATAAGTTGCCTTTTTAGTTGCATAAAAATCTTTAACCCCCTTAGCTTTCCCATTCAACATTTTCCCAAAAATTTTCTTAACACTTCCATTGAATGTTTTCTCGACATCAAACTTAGTATTCTCGTTGTAAAACTGATTCGAGATTTCAACTTTACCAACTTTCTGTTTAACTTCTTCAAATTTCAGTGATGGAAACTCATCATCATTCACTGAAATTTTCATCTCAACCTGTGGCTCTTCTGGCTTTGTGGAACCAGATTCATCACCAACTTTTTCATCAACCTTTTTAACAACCCACACTTGGTTGTCTTTCTCTTTCTTTTTGTAAAAATTCATTTTAGAACATTCACCAACCTCATAAGTTGAGTTTTCAAAAATTTTGAATTTTTCAGTTGGTGGTTCAACATCAACAACCTTTTCTTTCAATTTCTGAGAAACTCCCTGTTTTGTTTTGGCAATTTTCTGACAATTCCATGCAATGTGACCAGTTTCATTGCACTTGTAACAGGTACGAGTCTCTCTTTGATAAAACACTTCAGTTCCATTCTTTTTCTTTTCAGCAAGAAATTCTTGATTTGACTGTCTCCAGAATGGTTTCTTCTGTTCCTCTTCTGCACTTCCACCTGACACAAATTCTGTTTTTGTTTTAGAATTTTTCAAATTTTTATGATTTTCTGGTGGAATAAATCCAAGACCTTTCTTTTTGTAGCTACGATTTTGGTTTTGTTTCTTTTGAAAACCAGAACCATAATTGTAACCCTTTTTCTTGTTTAGACGTTGTTGAACTCTTGAAGTGTATTTTTTAGGTTTTTCAGTAAGATTTAAATCTTTTATTTCAGAAATATTAATTTCTGTCATTTTAAAAACCTTTTTGATCATATCAAAACGAACACTTCTTATTGGAAACTCTTTGTCAGAGTATAATTTGTCTGAATCATTTAAAGTGTATGCAACTTCAAATGCTTCATCATCCAAATTTGCTTTTGATAACAAAAATTCTTTACTGTAAGACCGTTTGACCGACGACTTTGGACTGTTGACTGACGAATTTGACCCTCTAGACTCAGACTTTGACTCGGACTCCTCCTCAGTATCCAACACCTGATCGACCACCTTTTTGATTAACTCAGACTCATGATCAGTATCGGACGAGGTAAACGTGACATCAATGTTATCTGGTAAAACGTCAGTTGTGTCGTTTTTTAGCTTTATATTGACTGCTTTTTCAAGTTGCTCCTCGTTTGGTTTTCTAAGAGAGTACCCTTCCCAAATTGGAGGCGGACACTTGTTATATCTAACAGTCGGTTTCTTACCACAATCTTTCTTTTTCTTTGACTTTTCATCTTGAAAAACTTCCATACCTGCAACAGTTGGGTAAATACGATCAATGAGATAATCAGAACTAGAATAACTTTGTAATAAATGTCTAATTCTCTCATTCTTAATCTTCTCTGTCTCCAACTCTTGCTTCCATTTAGCACTCTCTTCGATGTAAAAGTTTATAGCTTTTTGCTTTGTCATCATTACAGCATTCATCATCGTTAGTGCTTGTTCTCGTTCTGAGTTTGTCTTTTGGAGACCAGTTACTGTTTTGTTCAACACATCATAAGATTCCTTTACATAATTAAGATTGAACAGTAACTGCTCCTTTTTCTTCTCATACTCAGCAATTATCTCGTCTTTTGCTACACAACCCTTGCATGCTTCCAAACACTTCATGCATGGCTTTACAACTTCAACAATCTTCTCAATCTCGATTGTCTTCACCACTTCAACCACCTTTTCTTCTTCAACCACCTTCTCTTCTTCCTTCACTCGCTCAGTTTCAACCATCTCCTCAACAACACCTTCAACATTCTCTTTCTGAACAACATCTTCAGATTTCTTTAGTTGTTGTTCTTTAGCAGCTCGTTTCTCCTTCAGTTTCTCCATGCGATCTGCAAAATAGAAATGAAAACTTTCAGGAGAAAGATGAGATTTTGCAACATTTATATGTTTCTCTTCCTCATCATCACTGCTACTATCAACTGGTAACTGATCAAACTGTACAGATTTTTCAGAATCAGCATCTGATAAACCAGAATCTGACGGTGTTTGATCAAATACAACTTCCTTTTTTGAAATAACAACATTTTGTACACTCTCATCAGAACTTTGTACACTCTCATCAGAACTTTGTAGACTTTCAACAGAAACAACAAACTTTTCATCCATGCTTTTCACTGTTTCACCTATAGACTTCATCCACGTAGCAAACATGTCTGGTTCTCTGACAATCTTAGCAATGAAAGCCTTAAAATTCCCATTCTCATATGCAAACATATTCCAGCTGAAGCCTTCAGGTAGTCTCTCATCATCTTGATCGACTATGCATGCTTTGCTATCAGGAGAGATATAATTGTTCTAGTCAAAATCTACCAAACATCCTCTCTTGGAATCCTCAATCTTTCTACCATGAGCCGTCTGTGAGTCTTGTGATTGACCAACTTGCTGATAAATGGCTTTCCGGTAGTAGTCGTCTTTTCCGAACGGATTCTGAGCGCCGCTAGCTTCCCTGTTCTTGCACTCCCGTTTGAAATGGCCTTTCTCCCTGCACCGAAAACAAATAACTTTAGATTTATCAAAACCTAAAGTAGATACATGAGCATCAAGAAAGTCATTTCTCCCAGTAATCGTTTTGAACTTTTCAGTACGTCTAAGAACACTCGCAAGACACCATTTGATATCCATCAGTTCCATCTCTTATGCGTCTATTTGATCGTAATCCTCTTTGGTGAGCATGGGATTTCCGATCCGACCAGCCACTAGACCCTCATAAGATAACAATACGGAACCAAGTAGAGCCATGTGGTCTTTAGCAGTGTCTTCTGAAAAACTTTGACCTTCTGGAAGATTTAGAGCGATGTTGCACTGAATTACATAACCATTTCCTGTCTTTGTGCTTTGAGACTGAAAGCTTTCTGATTAACTCTTTGGATTAACACTCGGATATAATAAGAAACCACTGCTGCTTTTGTTTGAACTTTGATCAATCTTTTCTGTAGAATCCCCAGCACTAAATGCAGTCTGAATTTTCGGACTTATCTTAGCTTCTGGAACCGGAATACTACCTTTGTAGTACATCTTTACATCCTGTTGACCACTTGGACTATTCATCCTTGCGATCTTCTGCTGTTCCAAATCTTGACCCTCAATCTTTTCGATAAACTCACCAATTGATAACCCATCATAAACCCCTGTGTTTTTCAGGATCATCAAATAAGTTCCCCACTCTTTTTGCGGTAACGCATCAGCTAATTTGTCAACCCACTCTTTAGACTCCTTTTTTATACTAATCATTGACATAGATCGCACAAGGTGACAGTATCGTTCAATCAGCTTCTTTGTGTCTTCACCCGGTAGACTGCTGAACAGATCAAACTCTTTCTTTAACAGTGCCTTTTTGCTTTTAATCATTTTCTCGCTAGCCTCAAATTTGACTTTAAGTGCATCCCAGATTGACTTTGCAGTTTTGTCATGCTGTAGCAGAATGAAAATGTCTTCTTTGATAGCTTGTTGAAGCAGACTGATTATCATCTTTTCAGCTCTATACATATCACGTTCTTCATTACTAAATTCATGTATTTTTTTATCAACTTTCAAATCAGTCTGTGGTAAAACATATTTCTTCAAAATACACTCCCATGACCTAAGATGGTTAGCCTGAACCCAGTTCTCGAATCTATCTTTCCACCCGTAGTATTCTTCGATACTCATCAATTTCGGGGGCTTTTGGGTGGTTCCCGTCTCGTTTTCCAAATTCATGTTCTGAGCAATGGAAGCCGGAGTAGTCGGAGTCGCAAAGGCGTTGTAGAAATCGTTATCCATGATTCGGAATCGAAGAATTTCTCAAACAAGCTTTCAAACAAACTGGTTCTCCTCATAACACACCTTTATCACCTTAAAACAAACAAACAAACACTTATCAGTTTAAACGCTATTAAACAATTGAAACAAAACTGATACTCGGACTAGTGAATATTTTGTGCGAACTGAATTTGATGTCAAACCGTGCGAACTGCTATGACCCGGATAAAAAACAACCGACCTGACTAAACCACACAACCAGAAAGAGTTTGAATTCAAACAAACTGAAACACCTCTTGTGAACTTTAATCAATACATTTGGGCCGATCACAAATGTAGACACATGGGCTTATGACACAATGTAGATCACATGTAATTGTCTGATGCATATAACAAGCTGACAAACATCATAAATCACATGCACATCAATATGTTCTGATCACCTCTTGTAAATGACATAAGATACGATGCACTTTCCAGACACAACCTCGTTACATGAAACAAATCACAAGGGTCGATGACAACTTGGACTGACAACAATGATTCTAAACAATTCTCATTGGGCCTTTAAAATGCACTTATCCAACAACAATGATTGGGCCGCAAATGATACTCATGTGGGCTTCACTTAACTTTGCTTGATTGGATCGATTACATGAAGTGGAGACTGACACATGCAAACTTGAATCGACATATTCATGTGAACAACTGACATATACCTTTGACTTTAATAATTGATTGAGCCACTAAACTTTCACATGCAATATGATATTATTACAAACAATCTGCCGATATACCACTAAACCGACAATTTTATCTTTTGCATGCAAACCAATTCATGATAACATGTGCCGACAACAATCTTGAAAAAATACTTTGATTTAACCGAGATTTAAAGTTTATCAACAATCACATGCAACCGATTTAAACCACATGATCTCATATTCCCGATGTACTGACACCTTGTTAGATGAATCACACAAAACGATGAACTTTCAAATGATAGTCGTGTTTCAGGTCATCGATGAGCGGAATCAGACTTTGATCATTATGAGCGGAATCAAACCGTTCACATGAGCGGAATCAAACTGTTCACAGGAGCGTAATCAGGAATGATCATATGAGCGAAATCTTATGTTCCAAAAAGCGAAATTCCTTAATTTTGTGTCACAAGAGCGAAATTAGGCTGACATATAAGTGAAATCATGAAATGTCCGAATGAGCGAAACCTAATCGGAGGTTAATTTGATCCATTTTTAAGTCGATTTAAGCTATAAAACTTTCAAGGATTTGTTAATGTACAATTTTACACAGTCTGTAAAATTTGAAACAATTTTGACCGTTAAATCTCGTTGAACTGATGAAAGAAGGTGTAGAATATAGAAAAAACAATGAAATTCAGCCGTAATCTGTAGAACTCCTCCTCCTGAGCTCCTATAAAACTTGTAGGATCGTGTATTGACCCGAACGAGTCGTTCAGAGGAGTTTTACTTCGTTTCAGAGGCGGAAACAAAGAAACAAAGGTAGAAACGGCTTTATCTTCACCTTAAAACACTGATTGTATTGAATAAACGTTGTGTACAATCGATCTTCACACCGGCAGCACTTCGGTATGGAATACAAGGGACTCACTACTGATTTCGCTCATGAAACACCTATATATAGGCCTTGAGGTTTCGCTCTTATGTACAGGTTCACATAAGCGAAACCTCTCAAGTACAAATAAGCGAAACCTAAGGTCTAAATAAGCGGAACCTCATGCACGTGCACACTTGGAGCGAAATCAGCCTAAATTACATGCAATCTAATTTTGTCTTATATGAAACATTTTGTCTCATGTGACCATTTAATTCGTAATCAAGTACTGATGTAGAAATGATGATGTATGCACTAGTCACTTGGATGATGTCATCATCAAGAACGATGACATCATTCTTGTTCCAAACCGCAACGAACCGAAGACTCGATGTAAGACGAAGACGACAGATGTGTGCACCAACAAGTATGTAGGGTTTATTAAACCATATCACATGAGTTCCAATACTCATTTGGTTTACGAAACCTCATACTATCCGATCTTCCAAGTTAGGTCCGGTTATTAATATAGTTACCTATACTAGGTGTCGTTTGATTCCGTGATCCTTCTAGCGTTGCTTGGTGGTTATCTAAAGACTATTAAGCAATCTCAAGTGAGTACATAGTCCCCTCTTTTACTGTTTTCATACTGTTTTGGGGTGAAACACATGTGCCTACTTGTTACTTTCGTGCTTTCCATGTTTTCATATCATATGCTTGCTATGTTCATTAGTACACTTATAGTACATGATTTCATTATGTTTTGCTATGTATGTTTACTTAGCATGCTAGCACATTGTTTTACATTACATTTTCTTTTGCTATGTATGTTTACTTAGCATGCTAGCACATTGTTTTACATTACATCTTTTTTTGCTATGTATGTTTACTTGGCATGCTAGCACATTGTTTTACATTACATTTTCTGTTAAATATGTTTACTCAGCATATGAACACATTGTTTTACATCTCTACCTTGTATGTTTACTAAGCATACTAGGTACATTAATTTCCTAAAACATGCTTACATTGGTATATCATTTGGTTTGTTTAACGAGACTAATACATTCATTAACACCGATCATGCCGCTCGGTAGTAGGTAGTGGTACCATAGGACTTGACAACTCCCGTTCCTGAAATCCTAGGTTTATTTGGGTGGAAGGAATGACCGAATCCGAAAACATTTTTGATAACCTTCACTCTAAGGTTATCCTACAGTCTCAAGGCTTGGATGTAGATGTTTAACATTACTGCATAGATGTTTGTATCAATAAAGCATGCATTATTTTACAAAACATAACTTTTGATTATAATTTATCAAATTCATTTTTTTGTACATTTCTTTCTTATAGGGTTGAGTAAATGCTTTTAATCAATAAATGCTTTTATTCACTCTACATTACATTTGTTTATACAATAACATTACAACATTTGCTTGAGCATTACATTTGGTTATACATGAACATTTTTACATTGGTGGTTTGTTTTGATAAGTGATTTAAATAACGAGGCGTGTGTAATAAGATAAAAGCATGGTGGATACGTCGCTGGTACTTCCTATATATAAGTGCTTTTATAGTATTACATATCGTAGCGTTATTTAAACCATTTCAATATTTGACATATTACATTTTACACAAATAACATAATTTCACTAAACATTTGTTTTACAAAACAATTTATGTTATACAAACTCATTTTGCTTGGTTATTCATTTAACCTTACATTATTCTTTACATATCATCTATTTTATCTTCGCTTTTCAAATGACTTATAAAAGAAAACATTTTAGAAGGATCATGACTAACTTTTCTTAAACATTTTTTCTTTAAACTTATAAGTCATGAATCCTAAATCAATAAAACATTTGTATCTCACAGGCATTTTTATGCTGACGTACCTATTTTCACATGTGTTTCAGGAAATGATGCATAGGATTTATCAAGATACACTTAGGCGGACTTAGGCCTTAGTGACATTAAAAGATGCAAGACTTGTTAATTATGTTATGCTTCTTTGTTGTTAAAACATTGTAACTCTTTTAAATCAATAAAACAAAATTTCAAATTTCCATGTGTTGTGAAACAATGATTCTGTTACAACACTCCCCGACGTTTCAGCCACGATTTTTTGTTTTACGTGGTCAGGTGTGACAGAAAAGTTGGTATCAGAGCTCATGGTTATAGGGAATTAGGTTATTAGTAATGCTTTGACCTAGTCTATAACCTCCCTAGGACCCTAACACAAGATTCTTGTGTTTAGATCTTAAAACAATACCGTCACCTATCCTTAGGCGACAACCACATCAAGAACATAAATTTCAAAACCGATTTGAAAACCAATCATTTGTTCTAGGGTGATTGATTACTAGGTTTTGAACCCTTTAAGTTTTCAAAATCTCATAAAAGTTTGGGTCTTATAATGTGAACATGTGCAAACTGGAAGGGTGAATGCCTGTACCCTGAGTTTTCTGTCTAAGGCTAGAGTGTTCGTACAAATCCGCAGTATCGGACCAGTCACTCTTACCTGGGAACTCTTGGGGTAAGTGTTCACTTATAGGTGAGCATGTCTTCAGTGATACATTAATATGACCCGTTTACTTTGATTAGTCACCGTCTCATTTGTTTACCTTAGGTAACAAACAAATGATCGAAATTTCTATGCATTGTCATTTTGTTTTGATTTTTCGATAACATTTCATTTGTTTCTTCCTATGTCTTTCATTTTCTCTAGAATGTCTCTTCATCGCAATGACGCCCAGATATCCGAGCAGACTGCCAAATTTGCCCAGAGAATAGGCGAAGTAATCCTAAAATCTGTTGATTTAGGTGTCGCCATGTCTCGTCTCAACAATAAAGTCACTCAAGAGTCATTGAAGGAAGCAGAAGTCAAGCCTGCACCAAAATCAAGGAAGCGTAAGGCTTCAAAAAAACCCGCAGTAGTTACACCTAATCAAACGGGACCTAGCCAAGTGGCGACACCACTAGCTAAGAAGCCATACAACGGAACTGCACCTTTGTGCAACCAATGTGCCTTCATCATCATGCTAGTGTGAAGTGCCGCAGATGCCAAATTTGTGAACTTATAGGTCATACCGCAAGAGTTTGCCCAGCTGCAGCTGCATCAAATCAAGCTAGCAACAATCCTGCTCAAGCTCGCTTTCCACTTGGATCTTGCTACAACTGTGGCAAGATGGGTCATTTCGTGAATAAATGCCCAAAGCTTGCTATTGCAAATCTCACCAACTGATAAGAAATTGGCTGATCACAAGATGCTGCTACTTTGAATAATCTGAAACTTATGCTTTTGTATCTTTTTTTGAACCCTTGAAACAATCTATCTTGTTTATAAATAAATTTATTATTCACAATTCTGATGTACAAGTGTAGTCACATGTGTGTATGGCATTTCCCTGTGATACCTACATCAAGGAACTATGTTCTTTACAAACTACTCTTGCGATTCTCCCTTTCAAGTGATCGCTCATAATTTCCTCGAAAGTTCTAAGTACTCGTTTCATTCTAAGAAACGAAGTACATGAAATGAAGTGACATTATGAGTAATTGTGCTTTTCGCACATCTGTATCTTTAAATCCTTGGTTAGATAAGTAAGGATAATCTTTCGACCTCATACCCATTACATTTTGGTTTTCAAAACAACATGCATAGTATAAGTTTTCAAAAACAACCTTCATGAATTCAAAATGTTCCATATAGTCTGAAAACATTTTTAACATAGCATATCTACTTAATATATCAAGTGCTTGATTTCAAAAGCATCATTAATGTTTTCAAAAATCTTATACATAACTTCAAAATTCATCTCGCATGATTTTAAAGCATATTTATACTTATCTAGTACACCTACTTTATAATTTCAAAAGTATTATGTAAGGTTTCAAAAACATTAAACACATTTCTAAAAGAAACCCCATGCATAGTTTTCAAAAACATTTTTCTCATACATTGACTTAATCTTCAAAATTCTGCTTCATATGTCACCTTGGCATAACTAGCATCTCAACTTCATGAGCATTTTACCTCATGTTTTGACTTAAGCACGTCTAGTGCAAGGGTTCGAGGCATCTCCCGCTATTCGAATTCTAAAAGTCCAGATGGGAACTCCTTTCCTTCACAATTAGATCCTGGTGGATGTTTATTGTTCAAATCAGAGTCCTTAATTGGATTCCTTGTGTACCTTAATTCGAACATTTCAATTCCTTATAATCGAATTCGAATTTTCTTTTTAAAATCTTTCTATCTTTATAGTTAGATTCTTGGAAATATTTAAAGTACCAATCAAAATCCACGGATTGGATACCTGGCGTGCTTTAAATGCATGTGCATAATTAATAAAAAAATTAACAAAATGATAACAAATTGAACATTTAGTTAAACAATTTTGTGGTTATGTGATTACATGTTATGTATTTTCTTATATGTTTTATGTTTTTGAGTATTCACTCTCCAAATCCTCGTAGAATTTTCCATATCTTCATATGAGAGATTCATAGTAGGATATCCAAAGGTACTACCTTAAATCCTTAATGGGCTTCTATGTAGTAGTTAAGACCCTTGGATTATATAGTACCATTCGATGATTCAAAAGAGACCCTTTGAGTGGTCTAGTAAAAAAGATTGATTCGGAACCTGGTTAGGAATGACATGTGATGATATAACCTGAAAAGACTCCCTGAAAAGACTCCTCGGTGGTCTATTTAAAGAAATCAGCTATTGATTTAATTAAAAGGGACCCTAGGATGATCTAGTCACACTCATCGCGGGTTTATTCATTTGGTTTTCCCTTACACATTATAAAATACACTGTGTGAACTACGCAAGGAATTACGTAATTATGGACGCATACATAATTATGAAATTTAGTGTGCAGAAACCACAGTAAGATTTATCATGTGTAGGAGCCTATAGTGGCAACAATAACAAAACGTGAACAATGTAATGAAGGTACGGTGGACGGACCAATAACACTTTATATACTTGTATATAAGTGTCCCTCTTACATTGAAAGCATAATGTTATTAAAGTTACTAAAAGTTCAGGACCTTAACCAGTGTTGTTTTATTTTTCAACTTCATGTTTCAAGATCTCACAAGTTTCCTCTAAATAAATTTCGGGATGAAATTTCCTGAAGTAGGGGAGACTGTGACACCTGTGCCTCCACGACCATCAAAAAAATACCAAACCAATGAAATATTGTATTTCATACTTGGGATTTGTATAAATATGTGTATCATTTGCACATATCAATTCTTGTTCGATTTCGGGCTCTAAATCGCTTTCTAGAAGGTTATATGCGTACTGATGCGTAAATATAATCAGTTTAACATGACAAACACTCCGGAATAGTGACATGGGCTTAAAATACCTTAAATAACCCTTACCTAACTTAGAAATAATTTTTGGAAGGTTTGGTGTGCCGAAATCAAGTTTATTCGCTTATAAGGACTAAATTCGACAAACTGCCAAAGTATGTCGTTTCGTACTGTAACGAACATTCCAGATCCTGATCATAAGTTAAATATGCACTAAATATCCTTTACATAGCTTAGAAATAGTCTTTAAGGTGTTTGGTGCGCAAAAATAAACTTCTTGGTCATTCAGGGACTAAAAGCGTCAAAAAGTGCATAAGTTTGCATTTTCACGCAACTCTTACGTTCTGAATACATCCGGGCATCCAAAAATTTATGTAATCATTAAAATATTTTATTTTAATGATTGGTATAAGAAAAATCCATTCGTCGCATAGTTTGGATCGTTTTTCGCTTCCGTTCGTGTTTCGTCGTATTTAACCGAACAACGCAACCGTACGAACAAACGAATGACATCCGAGATATTTTTGAGCATGTTTCATTTTAGAGCTTTGAAATGGGATTAACGGGGCTTAAACGTGTCAAAAATGCATCAAAAACAATGTTTTGCACATTCAGGGACCAAAATTGACAATCTGCCATAGTTATCTTAGGAAGGGACCAAAGTTGAAAATCTGATTTCCAGCTTGTTCTAGCTGTTCCCCTCATTTGCACATAGTTTTAATGAAACTAGGGGCTTGTTTTGGGGTACCCATGGTACTTTAAAACCATGGGCACACATGTAAGGTCCAGATCGAAGCTCAGTTTTCGATGAACGATCTTAACGGATGTGCAAACACTATATAAACCCCACCCCCTTTGCTCTCAAAAACTCACATTTGATCTAATTTTCATTCTCTAAGTTGAAGTCTTGCACTTCATACCTGAAAATAAATTGGATCAAACCTCCTTGGACCTTTTGTAAGTCCTCTTTTGTTCTTTTATGCATTTTTAGCATGAAAGTCAAACTTTGTTTGACTTTCTGCATTGACCAGTTTATTTTCAATATGAAGTTCGTTTGAACTTCATAACGTGAGCGTAATCATGATGGTTTTAGTCTCTTATGACTATACCTACTGATTACCACGTTATCTAGGCATAGTTGCGAGTCGTAGTTTCGGCCAAAATGCGTATTCTTACGTATTTTGTAACCAAACTACTTTTAGGTATCAAAACCGTTTGTTTTGATACCAAACCTGTTTTTTAAACTTCATTAAACATGTTTTAATATGTTTAGCTCGTCACTTTAGGTTTAGTGCTTATGTAGGGTCGTAAGGTAAGCGGTCTAAACAACCGCTTATACTTTCGAACTCGACCCGTTTGGTCGATCATTAGGATCCAACCAAACACATTAGGTGACCATAGTTGTATAGGGGATATCCTTCCGAGGTTATACCTTATGGTCACTTCGTTTAGTTAGTGGTATGATAGGTAACCTAAATTTTGACATCTAAACTGATTAGTTAACATTATTAGACATGTTAAGGCATATAATACTTGTCATAGGACTAGTTAGCTGTTCCGAACGTGTTTTACGTGAACGACACGTTAAAGTAGCGTAAGCTATCTTAACGAGTCGTAATGGGTTGTAAGCACTTAGCATAGGTTTCATTTTAGTGTGTAGGGTTTATTAAACCATATCATATGAGTTCCAATACTCATTTGGTTTACGAAACCTCATACTATCCGATCTTCCGAGTTAGGTCCGGTTATTAATATAGTTACCTATACTAGGTGTCGTTTGATTCCGTGATCCTTCTAGCGTTGCTTGGTGGTTATCTAAAGACTATTAAGCAATCTCAAGTGAGTACATAGTCCCCTCTTTTACTGTTTTCAAATTGTTTTGGGGTGAAACACATGTGCATACTTGTTACTTTCATGCTTTCCATGTTTTCATATCATATGCTTGCTATGTTCATTAGTACACTTATAGTACATGATTTCATTATGTTTTGCTATGTATGTTTACTTAGCATGCTAGCACATTGTTTTACATTACATTTTCTTTTGCTATGTATGTTTACTTAGCATGCTAGCACATTGTTTTACATTACATTTTCTTTTGCTATGTATGTTTACTTAGCATGCTAGCACATTGTTTTACATGACATCTTCTTTTGTTGTGTATGTTTACTTGGCATGCTAGCACATTGTTTTACATTACATTTTCTGTTACATATGTTTACTCAGCATATGAACACAATGTTTTACATCTCTACCTTGTATGTTTACTTAGCATACTAGGTACATTATTTTCATAAAACATGCTTATATTTGGTATATCATTTGGTTTGTTTAATGAGACTAATACATTCATTAACACCGATCATGCCGCTCGGTAGTAGGTAGTGACACCATAGGACTTGACAACTCCCGTTCCTGAAATCCTGGGTTTGTTTAGGTGGAAGGAATGACCGAATCCGAAAACATTTTTGATAACCTTCACTCTAAGGTTATCCTACTGTCTCAAGGCTTGGATGTAGACGTTTAACATTACCACATAGATGTTTGTATCAATAAAGCATGCATTATTTTACAAAACATAACTTTTGATTATAATTTATCAAATGCATTGTTTTGTACATTTCTTTCTTATAGGGTTGAGTAAATGCTTTTAATCACTCTACATTACATTTGTTTACACGATAACATTACAACGTTTGCTTGAGCATTACATTTGATTATACATGAACATTTTTACATTGGTGGTTTGTTTTGATAAGTGATTTAAATAACGAGGCGTGTGTAATAAGATAAAAGCATGGTGGATACGCTGCTGGTACTTCCTATATATAAGTGCTTATATTGTATTACATATCGTAGCGTTATTTAAACCATTTCAATATTTGACATATTATATTTTACACAAATAACATATTTTCACTAAACATTTGTTTTACAATACAACTTATTTTATACAAACTCATTTTACTTGGTTATTCATTTAACCTTACATTATTCTTTACATATCATATATTTTATCATCGCTTTTCAAATGACTTATAAAAGAAAACATTTTACAAGGATCATGACTAACTTTTCTTAAACATGTTTCTTTAAACTTATAAGTCATGAATCCTAAATCAATAAAACCTATGTATCTCACAGGCATTTTTATGTTGACGTACCTATTTTCACATGTGTTTCAGGAAGTGATGCATAAGATTTATCAAGATACACTTAGGCGGACTTGGGCCTTAGTGGCATTAAAAGATGCAAGAGTAGTTAATTATGTTATGCTTCTTTGTTGTTAAAACATTGCAACTCTTTTAAATCAATAAAACAAAATTTCAAATTTCCATGTGTTATGAAACAATGATTCTGTTACAACACTCCCCGACGTTTCCGTCACGATTTGTTGTTTTACGTGGTCAGGGTGTGACATCAAGAGAATAAAAGAAGAGGATAAAAGTAAATAGAGAAGGTCCTTGAACTTCCGAAAGCTCCTAGCTTCCTTATGCACCTTCTATCACCTTTGGATGTGTATGGATTATATGGAAATGAAGTGATGATGAAGATATTGTTGTTGTTCTCGGTCGAGAGCCAAGGAGAGGAGAAGAGAAAGATGAAGTGTTGGTGATGAATGAATGTTATGATCCCTTGGTTATCTTTTATAATCTTCCAACATCTAAAGATCTAATGGGTTATATGTTTAGTTGGGATGTAATGGTAAGTTGAAGGCTCTAGTTAGATTTCAAGTGTTTAGTTAGGTGTTTTAGTTATTAGATATTTATGTAGTGTGTTATGATGTTCGGGGACCATAACTAGCTTGGTAATGTTAAAACAGTGCTTCTAGTGAAAATTTGGTGTTTCGGGTAGTGTCCGGTTGTTCGGTTGGTTACCGGTTCGTTAAGGTGCTAAACTACACAGTTTAGTGTGCTTTATCTACCCTTTTGTGACAGTTTTGATTCTCGACACTTATGAAAGCATTCAGGACCATTTAACCATATTTCTGCATGATATTAGAGTGTTTAATTGCTGAAAATTGCTGATTTTTGCTGAATTTAGCACTTTATGTGAGTTTTAGGCACTTTCCGACACTTAATCTATCACTAGGAAGGCAGTTTTGTGATCCTTACTTTCCTACACACTATACTAGTGTAATACTTGGTTTCTGGCTCATTCTGTGTCTCAACACATTGTCTGTCTATGTACTAAACCGTCAGCATTTTCCCGGTTTGTCTGATAACTGTGCTAACTGTGTTTCGTGCATCGTTTGAGTCAATAAAATTCTCATGCAATAATGATATGACATTAAGCAATATGTGATGCACATGTATGTATATGGCAATAATCAGAAAACAATTCAAGTCATTAATTGTAATTCAGCACCGTCATTAAGCACTAATCATGGTTTGATAGTTGTACGGATACCTGGAATTTTGACATTTGTCACATTTGTGCCTTTACAAGGACTGCGGGGCAATAGGGTCCGTCGGCGACGGAATAGGCCATCGGACGGTGGTGGTAGTGTTCGTGTTCATATTTTGAAGTCTGGGGTTGCCGTTTTATTTTGGGGTTCGATGTCGTTGTTGTGAAATTAGGGCTTGTGGCACCTTAACTGTCACTTCGGTTTGATTTAATTAATTAAGTTAGTAGTTAATACTGTTTAGATTTGATCTATAGTTATCATATTCATATTTTGGTTAATATGGTTCCACGTAATAGTATTCTTTCCACATACAATCATCAAGGTAAGATAATCTAACTGAAACTGAGTTCTGGTTTTGTATGTTAATCTTGTATTCAATTTTTATAATATTATTAAAATATCTTACTTCCTGTGATTTAAGTTTTATACATACAAAGGTTTAAAGAATCTATTACCTACTTCAAATAACTCGCATAGTCAATCAACTACAATATCAATGGTTTGTTCTTTGCTACTATTGACCTCAACCATTACATTCTCTTACTAGATTTTGTTGTGTGTTCTTTAAGCAAAATAACTTTGTTATTCCTATTTTTAATTTCTTTATTTAGTATATTGTAGATTTTATGTGGAGGATTAGCTGGATCTACTGATGCTTCATTTACAACTCCTTTTGATGTCATGAAAACGAGATTACAGACATAGGTATGTATTTGTTCAAGTCATGGTTTTCGCTAACATATAGGACGGTTGGTATGATGATGATGTTTTCCTCTCTGGCTGGTGGCGATTGTGGTCGCACATCGCCATCGGCGGCTCCAAACCTTTCCATGTCTAGAGCCTTGACCACGAGTCGGTAAAATTTCACTAATTACATTCTCTATTCCCGTTTATATTAGAAGTAATAGATTTTCTTTAGCTTTGGGAACTTTGCGAGATTGTTATTGTATGTTCGTTCTATTATGACTTTAGATTGAATATGTTGGGGAAACTGGCTATTTTTGAGTATATAAATTACTTGTATCGATCACAGGGCATAAAGATCTTAGGTAATTAGTGTATTATCCTTAGTTTAGTCACTAGTTACAACTGCATAAAGAATTGAAATGTTAATACATGTGCATGACAAAAGATGCGTAGTTAATTCTGAACCTTTTCAATTGGTGTTCTATTTATGTTGTGTTAGGATTTGAGTTTAATTTGCATGCTTTAGAAGAAAAAAATATGGATGAATAATAAATTAAACGGAAATGTGGAATTAACGAGCATACAAGAGTGGAAAGTTATGTCAAATTGTTTTCATTAATAATCCAAAAGATTACTGTAGGTCCCTATCACAAGTGGATCGATTACGAGATTGACAATCAACCAAGGGTGCGAAATCCCTTACAATAACTCAAAACATACGGTTTAGCTTTCTCAGAATCCAAAGCATCATCCAAGTCTTTAAGTGTCACACCCTGTTGGTAGCGGGAAGGGAGCGTATTGCGTGTGATTTAAGAAAGGTAATCATTGCATCCAATCATGTAAACAAATAATAAGTCAACAACGATGCCATATGTATTGATTTGCAACAAAAGTTTACAATTTTATCCAAAATATAGTTATTGAGTTTCATTACACTTCGAACAAAAGATTGTTTTTGTCATAAAAGGCATTCATTGTCAAGTCATTCCTATTTCCCGTGGTCTATCACCGGCTCAAGTTTTGTGTCCTGAAATACATGTAATTTTGAAAAGTCAACAAAAGTTGAGCGAGTTCATATAGTTATTGTTATCGTATGAAATCTCATGTTTGAAATCCTATAATGAAATCATATTTATAATCCGGTAATGAAATCATGTTTGTAACAGTAGGATAGGTTTTGACTCCCGAACGATTGCAAAACGACATGTACGACGTGCGGAATCCTTGCACGTGTGTGGACCGAACACAAGAACGTAATTAACAATGATTCTATTGAATGATCTGACAATGTTTACACCTTGAATCTTCACCTTTGCTACTTTCTCTCTCTAGACTCCTAAGCTCCAAAGTAACGAATGGCAAAAGTTCTAAAAGTCTATCCTAAAGCTTCTATTTATAGGCAAAGCATTAAGGAAGTTCTCCTTAATTACAAGTTTGCCACTCCTCATTAAAAACTATACTTTTCCCTAAATTTAACAATACAAAACCTTGTCTTTAACAGTTTTCGACTACGATTCGGGATTGACGGAGGTGATAGACATTATGCACTCACAGACTCCCCCTTGGATATTACCGCAGTCAATCTCGTAGCTTCTGTCATTTCTCTCTCTCTCTCTGAGTCTTCTAGAAGCTTTGACATCATCAGAACCACAAACTACCCTTTAGCTCTTCAAGCTCCTCTTGAATCTACGTTCTGAATCAGCTCTCTCTTTTTGTTGACTCTTTTCTTCAGGTTCCCCCTTTCGTTAAGCTTCCGTGCTTTAGGATCAACACCTGGTTCTTCAGATACAAGCTCCCCCTTGCGATGAGCTCGTCTTCAGACTCCCCCTTAGACTCGGCTATCGGGATCATAATTTAGCTTAACATCTGCAAATCTCAAACTTTTGTAAGAAATTTGACAATATAAGTATGAAAACCTAGCTCTAAACATAAGCTGGAGCATTTCAAATATGTGACATGGAAATATTTTTAGGTTTCTTAGGAATGATGACCTGACTCTTTAAAAATGTTTGAATCGAGAACTTGGCTCTATTGCACAAATGTATCAATATGTAATTTCCAGGAACAACTTGGTTCTCTTCCCCTATCAAATAACTATATATATTTTGACAGTTTTAGCATCCAAAACCTCACAAATAATCATCCAAGTCCAACTTAATGACCTTGGAGATTTTCACAAACTATTTTTGAATTTTTCATTTTAAAAACCTCAAGTTTCAAATTAATGAACTTGACTTATTGTTTAGAGACACCTTTAGCATACTGAAATTTTGAAACTCAGCTTTCAGACATCGGTTGTCGAAAATAAAGTAGAAACAAAATATTTTTGTATTTTTCTGAAACATAAAGCAGTAATGAAATATTTACAGAAAATATTTTTGTTTGAGTTTGTGTCAGAGGATCATATCAGTTTATGACAAATCACTAGCACCGTTGAGCTATTAACACTTTAAGTTCTAAACGATTCACTTAGATTGTCAGTATACTGATCCACATAAATTTTCATACTGTGACATTTGTGCCTCTACGACAATCATACAAATACGAATCCAATGGAATCTTGTGTTTCATTCTTGGGATTTGTACAATTTCATGTGACATTTACACATATCAATTCTTGTTCGATTTCGAGCTCTTAAATACCTTCTAGAAAGTTATACGCAAACTGTTACATAAACGTAATCAGTTTAACTCGACAAACACTCCGAAATAGTGACATAAGCTTAACATACCTTAAATAACTTTTACATAACTTAGAAATAAGTTTTGAAGGGTTTGGTATGTCAGAAACAAGTTTATTCGATCACAGGGACTATTTGCGACAAAGTGCAAAAGTCTGCCAATTCGCATAGCAACATACACTCCAGAACAAGATCATAAGCTAAAAATATCCTAAATACCCTTAACATAGCTTAGAAATAAACTTTGAGGGGTTCGGTATGCGAAAATACGCTTATTTGATCATAGGGACTAAAAGCATCAAAACTACGAAAGTTTGCATATGCGTGCATATCTTGCGTTCTGACCATATCCGGACGTCCAAAAATTTTTGTAATCACTAAAATATTTTATTTTAGTGATCGGAATGCAAAAATACCATTCTCGCGCAATTTGGATCGTTTTCGCGACCGTTCGAGTTTCTTTGTAATTAACCAAACAACGCGATCGTACGACCAAACGAACCGACATGCGTGATATTTCCAAGAATATTTCAAGTCCCCTATGCTTTAACATCCTTGTAGAGCCTTGAAAATGGATTAACGGGGGTTAAACGCATCGAAAAAAATAAATTTCAGAGATGCAGGGAATTTCTGAAAGTTTCTGTCTGGGATCTCTGGCGGGGTGCGACAAATTATGTTGTATATGTCGCGGGGTGCGAGAGCTGCATCTGGGCAGATTCATAGCAAGTGATTTCTTCATTCCAACTTGCTCAAATTCATTCACTTTCACTCTTGCTCTGATTGAGGCTACCACACTTAGTTAGAGGCCTCATACTTGAGCATTCATAGTCATTTTTCCAGCCTAGAACACTTGTAAGTGTTCTTTCATGCTCTTTTTATTTATTTCAAGCAAGAAAGTCAAACTGTGTTTGACTTTCAACTTTAACCATGATTTGGTCAAGACAAAGTTTGTTTGAACTTTGGAACGTGAGCGTAATCACGATAGTTATAGTCCCTTGCGAACCTACTGATTACCACGTTGACTAGTCGAAGTGACAAGTCAAAGTTTCGGTCAAAATTATCACACCCCGACCGCGTAAAACAACAAATCGTGGTGGAATCATCGAGGAGTGTTCTAAAGAATCATTGTTTCATAACACATAGAAATTGAAGTTTTATTTTATTGAATTAAAAGAGGTTACAATGTCTTAAAAACAAAGAAACATAACATAATTAACTAGTCTTGCATCTTTTACTGTCACTAAGGCCCAAGTCCGCCTAAGTGTAACTTGATCAATCCTATGCATCATCTCCTGAAAACACATGTGAAAATAGGTACGTCAGCATAAAAATGCCTGTGAGATACATGGGTTTTATTAAAATATGATTCATGACTTGTAAGTTTTACAGAAAATGTTTAACAAAAGTTAGTCATGAACCTTGTAAAATGTTTTCTTTTGTAAATCATACAAACAGTGATAAGAAATCAGATGATATAAAAGAAAGATGCATAGATAAATACACAACCAAGAAAAAATGAGTTTGTATAAAATATGTTATTTGTAAAACAATGTTTATGTGAAAATATGTTATCTGTGTATAATGTAATATGTCTAAATTGAAATGGTTTAAATAACGCTACAATATGTAATACCATAAAAACACTTATATATAGGAAGTACCAGCGGCGTATCCACCATGCTTTTATCATATTACACACGCCTCGTTATTTATATCACTTACCAAACAAAACCATCAATGTAAAAATGTTCATGTATAACCAAATGTAACGTATAGTGAATAAAAGCATTTACTAAATAAAAGCATTTACTCAACCCTATATGAAAGAAATGTACAAAACAATGCATTGGATAAATTATAACCAAAAGTTATGTTTTGTAAAATAAATGCATGCTTTACTGATACAAACATCTATGCGGTAATGTTAAACGCATACATCCAAGCCTTGAGACTATAAGATAAACCCTAGAACAAGCCAGAGGTCTACCAAAAATGTTTTCAGATTCGGTCATTCCTTCCACCCAAACAAACCTAGGATTTCAGGAACGAGAGTTGTCAAGTCCTATAACTACCTACTACCGAGCAGCATGATCAGTGTTAATGAATGTATTTATGATCCGTTAAACAAACCAAATGTCATACCAAATGTAAGCATGTTTTATGAAAATAATGTACTTTAATATGCTAAATGAACATACAAAGTAGAAATGTAAAACAATGTGTCCATATGCTGAGTAAACATATGCAATAGAAATGCAATGTAAATCAATGTGTCCACATGCTAAGTGAACATATGCAACAAAAATGCAATGTAAATCAATGTGCTAGCATGCTAAGTGAACATACATAGCAAAAACATGGAAGAAATCATGTACTATATGTGTACTAATGAACATAGCAAGCATATGATATTAAAACATGAAAAGCACGAAAGTAATAAGTAGGCACATGTGTACTCACTTGAGAGCGCTTAGAAGTCTTGAATAACAACCAAGCAAAGCTAGAGGGATCACGGAATCAAACGACACCTAATATAGGTAACTATGTTAATAAACCGGACCTAAATCGGAAGATCGGATAGAATGAGGTTTCATAAACCAAATGATTATGGGAACTCATGTAACATGGTATAACAAAGCCTTCGTTCTAAATCGAAACCTATCCTAAGTGCTTACGACCCATTACGACTCGTTAAGATAGCTTACGCTACTTTAACGCGTCGTTCGCGTAAAACGCGTTCGGAACGCCTAACTAGTCCCATGACAAGTATTATATGCCTTAACATGTCTAATAATGTTACCTAATCAGTCTAGATGTAAAAATTTAAGTTACATATGCTTAAAATGAATTTATGCGTAAAAAGGGCATTTTGGTCATTTTCCTAAGGCATATAAATTACCTATCATACAACTAATTAAACGAAGTGACCATAAGGTATAAGCTCGGAAGGTTATTCCCTATACAAGTATGGTCACAATATATGTTTGGTCGAATCCTAATAATCGACCAAACGGGTCGGGTTCGAAAGTCCAAGCGGTTGTTTAGACCGCTTATCTTACGACCCTATATAAGCACTAAACCTAAAGTGACGAGTTAAACATGTTAAAATATGTTTAACGAAGTTAGAAAATAAGTTTGATATCAAAACAAAGGGTTTTGATACCCAAGAATAGTTTGGTTGCAAAATACGCATAAACGCGTATTTTTACCGAAACTATAACTCGTCACTACGCCTAATCAACATAGTAATCAATAGGTATAGTCACAAGGGACTATAACCATCGTGATTACGCTCACGTTGCGAATTTCAAACGAACTTCGTGTTGACCATTGACTGGTAAAAATAGAAAGTCAAACACTGTTTGACTTTTATGCTTAAAAACGCATAAAAGCATGAAAGAAACTTACAAGAGGTCTAAGCAATGGAGATTTGATTCAAGTTGCTCAGGTATGAGGTGTGGAAACCCCAACTTAGAGCGAAAATGAACCAAGGTGTGAGGATTGCAAATGGGGAAAGTGGGTATTTATAGAAATTGGACAACCATTAGGATCGTTTCTCGAACTACGAGCTTTGATCTCAACCATCTAAGTGTTACCCACTGAAATACGACGAAACACGAATGGACGCGAGAAACGATCCAAATTACGCGACGAATGGAATTTGAGCATGCAAATCACTAAAATAAAATATTTTAATGATTACATAAATTTTTGGATCTCTGGATATTCCCAGAACGTAAGATATGCGCGAAAATGCAAACTTAGGCACTTTTTGACGCTTTTAGTCCCTGTTTGACTAAATAAGTTTATTTTTGCGCACCAAACACCTCTAAGCCTATTTCTAAGCTATGTAAAGGATATTTAGGGCATGTTTAACTTATGATCATATTCCGGAATGTTCGTTACAGTATGAATCGGCATACTTTCGTAGTTTGTCGAAATTAGTCCCTGTAAGCGAATAAACTTGATTTCGACACACCAAACCCTCCAAAACTTATTTCTAAGTTATGTAAAGGTTATTTAAGGTATGTTAAGCCCAGGTCACTATTTCAGAGTGTTTTTCACGTTAAACTGATTACCTTTACGCATCAGTTCGCGTATAACTTTCCAGAAAGCGATTTAGAACTCGAAACCGAACAAGATTTGATATGTGCAATTGATACACACATTTCTTCAAATCCCAAGTATGAAACACAATATTTAATTGATTTGGTATTTGTTTGATGGCCGTGGAGGCACAGATGTCACAGTCTCCCCTACTTCAGGAAATTTCGTCCCGAAATTTATTTAGAGGAAACTTGTGAGAGCTTGAAAGATGAAGTCGAAAAGATAAAACAACACTGGTTAGGGTTCTGAACTTCTAGTAACTTTAAATAACATCATGCTTTCAATGTAAGAGGGATACTTATATATAAGTATATGAAGCGTCGTTGGTGCGTCCACCGTACCTCCATTACATTGTTCACGTTTTGTTATTTTTTGCCACTATAGGTTCTTACACATGATAAATCTTACTGTGGTTCTTGTGCACTGAATTTCATAATTATGTATGCATCCATAATTACGTAATTCCTTGCATAGTCCGCACAGTGTATTTTATAATGTGTAGGGAAAACCCAATGAACAAACCTGTGATGAGTGTGACTAGACCACCATAGGATCCTTTTAATTAAATCAATAAATGATCTCTTTAAATAGACCACCAAGGAGTTTTTTCAGCTATATCATCACATGCCATTCTCAACCAGATTTTTGAATCAATTTTTTTACTAGACCATTCAAGGGGTCTCTTTGAATAATGGAATGGTACCATATAATCCAAGGGTCTTAACTATTACGTAGAAGCCCATTAAGGATTTAAGGTAGTACCTTTGGATATCCTTCTATGAATCCCTCATATGAAGATATGGAAGATTCTACGAGGATTCGGATAACGAAAATTCAGATTACACAAAAACACAAAAGAAAACACATAATAACATAATCACAAAATTGTTTAACTTGATCTTCAATTTGTTATAATTTTGTTAATTTTCTTGTTAATTGTGCACATGTATTTAAAGCACACCAGGAATCCAATCCAAGGATTTCATTTGGCACTTTAAAAAATTTCAAGAATCTAACTATGAAGATAGGAAGATCTTAATAGGAATTCGGCTTTGTCCTTATTGAATCGTAATGTATGTATTAAAGCATACAAAGAATCTAATTAAAGACTCTGATTTGAGCGGTAACCATCCATAAGGATCTAATTGTGAAGGTAAGAAGATCCCATACGGATTTTGGAATTTGAAGATGTTTCGAAACCTTGCACTGGACGTGCTTAAGTCAAAACATGGGGTAAAATTCTCATGAAGTTGAGGCACTAGATATGCCAAGGCGACATATGAAGCAGAATTTGAAGGTTAAGTCAAATGTATGAGCAAAATGTTTTTGAAAACTATGCATGGGGTTCTTTTAGAAATGTGTTTTTAAAACCTTACATAAAACTTTGAAATCATAAAGTAGGTGTATTAGATAAGTATATTTATAAAATGTTTTAAAATCATGCGAGATGAATTTTTTTTTTTTGAAATTATGTATAAGGTTTTTGAAAACATGGATGATGTTTTTGAAATCATGCACTTGATATGTTAAGTAAATATACTATGTTAAAAATGTTTTCAACTATATAAAATGTTTTTGAAATCATGAAGGTTGTTTTTTTTAAAGCATATATTATGTATGTTGTTATGAAAACTAGAATGTAATGATATGGGTATGAGATCGAAAAATATCCTTAGTTACTTAACCAAGGATTTAAAGTGACATTTTGAGTAATCGTCTAAAATTGTCACTTATTGTTTCTTAGAATGAAACGAGTACTTAGAAATTTTTCGAGGAAATCATGAGCGATCACAAGAATGGGAGAATTACAAGAGTAGTTTGTTTAAAGAACATAGTCCTTGATGTAGGTATCATAGGGGAATGCCATATACACATGCAACTACACTTGTATATCATAATTTGCGAACAATGATTTATTTATAAACTAAACAGATTGTTTCAGAGTTCAACAAAAGAAACAAAAGCATAAGATTCAAATTATTCAAAGCAGCAACATCTTCTAATCAGCCAAATGGTCATCCGTGGGTCAGATTTGCATTGAAAATCTTTCGGCTTTTGTTCCTGAGATAACCCATCTCGTCGTAGTTGTACCAAGTACCAGACGGTAAACGAGCTTGAGCAGGGTTTACTTGGGGTTGGTTTGGACCACCTTGGATTGGGTTGAATCGACAAGCATTTGTTAGGTGACCGAGTCGTCCACATGATGCACATAGACGACATTGTTGGTAAGCTCGGTGAGGTGCATTACATTTGTTGCATATCGGCACGGTACTGGCATAAGGTTTCCTTGAAGGAGGTGAGCAGCTCGGCAAACCCTAGCTGTATGACCTATAAGTCCACAAATTAGGCATTTGTGGCACTTTACACTGGCATGATGATGAAGGTTACATTGGTTGCACAAGGGTGTAGTTCTGTTGTATGGCTTCTTGGCTGATGGTGCTGCCACCTGGCTAGGTCCTGCCCGTTTTGGTGCAACGGCTAGAGGATTCTTTGAAGCTTTACGCTTCTTTGATTTTGGTGAAGGGTTGGCTTCTATTTCCTTTGGTGATTCTTGGGTGGTTTCATCCATGAGACGAGACATGGCGACAGCCAATACAGCAGACTTCTGGATTACTACGCCTTTTCGTTGAGTAAACCTGGTAGCCTGTTCGGACATCTGAGCGTTGTTGCGATGAAGAGACATTCTAGTGGAAATGGAAGACATAGGAGGAAACAAGTGAAATGTTATCGGATATTCAAAACAAAATGAAAACGTATAAAAATCGAGATCATTTGTTTGTTACCTAAGGCAAACAAATAAGACGGTCACTAATAAAAGTAAGCGGGTCCTATTAATGTATCGCGAAGACATGCTTTAGCCTATAAGTGGATACTCACCCCAAGAGTTCTTAGGTAAGAGTGACTGGTCCGATTATGTGGATTTGTATGAACACTCTAGCCTTAAACAGAAAACTCAGAGTACAGGCTTCCACCCTGCCAGATTGCATGTGTTCACATTATAAGACCCAACTTTGACGAGATTTTGAAAACTTAAAGGGCTCAAAACCTTATAATAAATCATCCTAGAAAAGATGATTGGTTTTCAAAGCGGATTTGAAATTTATGTTCTTGTTGTGGTTGTCACCTAAGGATAAGTGACGATATTGTTTTAAGATCTGAACATAAGAATCTTGTGTTAGGGTCCTAGGAAGGTTATAGACTAGGTCAAAGCATTACTAATAACCTAATTCCCTATAACCATGAGCTCTGATACCAACTCTTCTATCACACCCCGACCGCGTAAAACAACAAATCACGGCGGAATCGTCGGGGAGTGTTGTAACAGAATCATTGTTTCATAACACATGGAAATTGAAGTTTTGTTTTATTGAATTAAAAGAGGTTACAATGTCTTAAAAACAAAGAAACATAACATAATTAACTAGTCTTGCATCTTTTTCTGTCACTAAGGCCCAAGTCCGCCTAAGTGTAACTTGATCAATCCTATGCATCATCTCCTGAAAACACATGTGAAAATAGGTACGTCAGCATAAAAATGCCTGTGAGATACATAGGTTTTATTAAAATAGGATTCATGACTTGTAAGTTTTACAGAAAATGTTTAACAAAAGTTAGTCATGAACCTTGTAAAATATTTTCTTTTATAAATCATACAAACAGTGATAAGAAATCAGATTTTATAAAAGAAAGATGCATAGATAAATACATAACCAAGAAAAATGAGTTTGTATAAAATATGTTGTTTGTAAAACAACGTTTATGTGAAAATACGTTATCTGTGTAAAATGTAATATGTCTAAATTGAAATGGTTGTTGGGTCAAATTAGAGAATGATGTTATCAATTATGACGGCTTGAGTTGTCACACCCCCAAAATCCACACGCGGAGTATCACCGCTTGGAGTCGTGACTGACCAGGATCAAGCCACCAATCATATTGAACATTGTAGTAATAAATAAAGTTCAACCCATCAATACAAAAGGTGTTCAAATCAAAACATAGTTAAGTGTTTAGCGGAAGCATAAATGTGAAAACCCAACATAAGTATTAAGTTCGAAATGTTATAATGTTTTTAACATGGCACCCACTGTCCATGTCCCACAATGACCGCGCCTCCCTGTGCAAGCTCCGTGAGTACCTATCGACCTGCAAGGCATGCAACAACGAGTCAACAACAAAGTTGAGCGAGTTCACAGTTGTTTGTCAGTTATTGAGTCGTTTCAGAAATCGTAAGTTTGTTTCATAACCATGTGTTACCCAGTATCCTTGTTTCCCAAATCTTTACAATGTTTAGTGGGGGCTTCCCATGTTGTATATTACTAGACTAGTTGTATCTATAGGTGTCCTTCCCAATCCGAGGACAGTGATAAGTATAAGTTTACGTAGGTTTTACGTAAGTGCCCTTCCCAATCCGAGGACAGTAGTAAGTATGAGATTACGTAGGTTTTACGTAAGTGCCCTTCCCAATCCGAGGACAGTGGTACGTATCGAGTACGTAGGTTTAGAGCTGGCGTCCTTCCCAATCCGAGGACGGTGGTAAGTAGTCTAGTAATAGTGAATGTACAAGTTCTGTCGTAGTTATTCAATCCCATTCCTAACCCACCGGGAATCCCATGCCTTAGGAGTGTGAACTCACCTTGGTTTGCTCGGTTTGATTAATTAATTGGTTCCAATTAATCAGTCAAGGCCTATGGTTTACACATACACACAATCAGTTGACATTTACAAGTTTCAACTAACAGTCAAAATCATCACGTACATGTAGGTAACTGTGACAACTGTGTTCTGTAATCGATGTACGATGTAAAACAATGATGATTATTAATAAAAAAATGTGCTTTGGTGTTATTATATGTGTTTTGGTGTTTCTATGTGTGTATTTGTGTTTGGTGTTTTTTCAATTCGATTCGATTCCGATTACAAGCTTTAAATCGCGTTCTGGAAGGTTATACACAAACTGGTGCGTAAACACAGATAGTATAACGTGAAAAACACTCCGGAATAGTGACATAGGCTTAACATACCTTAAATTGTAACAACTGTGCTTGTAATCACTATGAACAGTTCCGTTATCAATAAAACAATGTTATTTGATCACAATGTTTGTTTTGTTATGTTTTACATTTTTCATGTTTTGACTTTTATCCAATTCCAAACTGTATATCACTTTCTGGAGAGTTATACGCAAACTAGTGCGTAAACGTACTCAGTTTAATGCGAAAAATACTCCGGAACAGCAACATATACTCAACATACCTTAAATAACCCTTACATAAATTAGAAATAAGTTTTGAAGGCTTTGGTATGGCAAAAACAAGTTAATTCGCTTACAGTGTCTAAACTTGACAAACTACGAAAGTATGCCAATCTGAACTGTAACGAACATTCCGGAACATGACCATAAGTTAAACACACCTTAAATATCCTTTACATAGCTTAGAAATAGGCTTTAAGGGGTTCGGTGCGCTAAAATAAACTTTTGGGTCATTCAGGGACTAAAAGTGTCAAAAAGTGCACAAGTTTGCACTTTTGCGCATAACTCACGTTCTGAATACATCCGGACATCCAAAAATTTATGAAAACACTATAATATTTTATTTTAGTGTTTTGCATGATAAAAAGCCGTTTGTTGCATCATTTAGATCGTTTTTCGCGCTTATGCGCATTCCGTCGTACTTAAGCGAACATCGCGTTCGTACGACCAAACGAACTGACATCCGGCATATTTTTTAATATGTATCATGCCCACAATGTTTAGGCATCCTTGTGGAGCCTTGAAAATGATTTAACGAACCTTAAACATGTCGGAAATGGCCTTAATACGCAACGGGGACTGAAAAGTGGACATTTGAAATTGTTTGCTGATCAGGGGACCCCTAGCGCGACGCCTAGCCCCCCTAGCGTCATGCTAGGCCCCTTCTGATCGGGAAAGGTCATTTAAACACAAGATTTACACCCCCTAACATCCCCCAAAGGTCAAGTGCCACATGTTGAACTCTTATGGTGTCCAAAATCAGTAACCACAACATTTCAACAAGTGTAGGGATGTGATCATTCCCTCTTCTCCAAGAAACGATCCTAACGGTGGACCGAAATATATAAATACCCATCACATTTCACTTCATTTCTCACAAGAATCTGATCATTTGTGCTCTAAGTTGATGCCATTGCTTCATACCTGAGCTCTTTGATCTAGATTAGCATTCGGGGACCCTTCGTAAGTCTTCTTTCGTTCTTTTATTGCTTTTCGAGTCCGAAAGTCAAACTTTGTTTGACTTTCTGCATTGACCAGTTTATGGTCGATGCGAAGTTCGTTTGAACTTCATAACGTGAGCGTGATCACGATGGTTATAGTCCCTAGTGACTATACCTACTGATTACCACGTTATCTAGGCTCAGTGACGAGCCGTAGTTTCGATCAGAATACGTATTCTTGCGTATTTTGTAACCAAACTACTTATGGGTATCAAAACCGTTTGTTTTGATACCAAACCTGTTTTCTAAACTTAGTTAAGCATGTTTTAACATGCTTAGCTCCTCACTTTTAGTTTAGTGCTTAGATAGGGTCGTAAGGAAAGCGATCTAAACAATCGCTTATACTTTCGAACCCGACCCGTTTGGTCGATCATTAGGATCCGACCAAGCACATTAGGTGACCATAGTATATAGGGAATAACCTTACGAGGTTATACCTTATGGTCGCTTCGTTTAAGTAGTTGTATGATAGGTAGTTTATATACCTTAGGTAAATTTCCAAAATACCCCTTTGATGCCAAAATTCATTTTAAACATATGTAACATAACTTTTGACATCTAAACTGATTTGACAACCATATTAGACATGTTAAGGCATATATTACTTGTCATAGGACTAGTTAGGCGGTCCGAACGCGTTTCACGCGAACAACGTGTTAAAGTAGCATAAGCTACCTAAACGGGCCGTAATGGGTCACAAGCACTTAGGATAGGTTTCATTTAGTATGTAGGCTTTGTTAAACCAAATGACACGAGTCTCTACACTCGTTTGGTTTACGAAACCTCATTCTATCCAATCATCCGATTAAGGTCCGGTTATTAACATAGTTACCTATATTAGGTGCCGTTTGATTCTGAGATCTCTAGCATTACTTGGTGATTATCTTTAGACATCTGAGCAATCTCAAGTGAGTACATAGACCCCTCTTTTACTGTTTTCCAAACTGTTTTGGGGTGAAACACATGTGCCTACTTGTTACTTTCATGCTTTCCTGTTTTCACATCATATACTGCTATGTTCGTTAGTACATTATAGTACATGATTTTATGACATTTTCATGCTAGGTGTGCCCATTTTGTGCATTACTTAGTACATCATTTTACATGACATTTCACGCTATGTATGTTCATTTGATTTCATACTTAGTGCATTGTTTTCACATGCTTACAACTTTGGTATGACATTTGGTTTGTTTACATGGGACAATACATTCATTAACATTAGCTACGCCGTTCGTTAGTAGGTAGTGGTACCATAGGAATTGACAACTCCCATTCCGGACATCCCAGGGAAAGGGGACAGAAAGGAATGACCGAATTCGATGATATAAGACAGATAGACCTTTAATTTGTTTAAAGGGTTTATCACCACAGTCACAAGGCTTGGATGTATGCATTTTCACAATACCGCATAAATGTTCATATTAAATATTTGCATGCATTTTTCCACAAAGACATAAGATTGATTTAAACCATGTTTTACTTCAATATTTTGTTTTTGTGCATATGGTTTAGTTGAGACATTTCACTTGCCATACATGACATTTTGACATAGACAATTTTACACAAAGACATTTGACATAGACATTTGATATGGACATTTGACATAGACATTTGATATGGATATTTGACATAGACATTTGACATGATTTACATTTGACATGTTTGACAATCGTTTCACACTACATGATTTACATCTTGACATAAACACTTTGACATATTATTCAATACATTTGACAATTGATTTAAACATAGACTTCTTACATTGGTTGGTTTGGTTTGATTAAGTGATTAAGTAACGATGCGTGTGTAATATGATACAAGCATGGTGGATACGCCGCTGGTACTTCCTATATATAAGTGTTTGTGTGGTATTACATATCGTAACGTTATTTGAATCATTTCAATATTGAGACATAGAACATTTTATACAAATAATATACTTTTCACAAGACATTGATTTACAAACAACTTATCTTATACAAACACATTTTTACATGGTCATTTATTTAACCTGACATTTACTTATACATATCGTCTGATCTTATTGTTTTCAAATGATTTACAAGACAAAGCAAAATTACAAGGTTCATGACTAAACATTTTTCTTAAACATAAGTCATGAATCCTATTTTTACAAACCTATGTATCTCACAGGCATTTTTATGCTGACGTACCTATTTTCACATGTGTTTTCAGGAGCCTTTCCGTAGGATGTTGATCATGATACTAGGGTGGACCTGTGCCTTAGAGACCTTAAAAGAAGATAGACTATGTTTAATTATGTTATAAACTCTTTTGTTTACTGTTCAAGACGATGTAACACCCTTGTTTAATAAATAAATAAAACTTTGTATGCCATGGTTATGAAACAATTAATTCTGTTACAACACTCCCCGACGTTTCCGCCACGTTTTGCATGTTATACGTGGTCGGGGTGTGACATAAATAACCTCCACATAACTTAGAAATAAGTTTTGAATGGTTTGGTGTGTTGAAATCAACTTTGTTCGATCGCAGGGACTATTTGTGTCAAACTGCGAAACTATGCCGATTTGTATAGTAACGAACATTCCGGAACGGGATCATAAGTTAAACATACCCTAACTAACCTTTACATAGCTTAGGAATAGGCTTTGAGGGGTTCGGTATGCTAAAATAAACTTTATGGTCATTCAAGGACTAAAAGCGTCAAAAAGTGCATAAGTTTGCACTTTCACGCATATCTTACGTTCTGAATACATCCGGACATCCAAAAATTTATGTAAGCATTAAAATATTTTATTTTAATGTTTGGCATAAGAAAATTCCATTCGTCGCTTAATTTGGATCGTTTTTGCGTTCGTTACAACTTCCGTCGTAATTAACCGAACAACGCAACCGTACGACCAAACGAACCGACATCCGAGATATTTTTGAGCACATTTTAAGTGCCCTATGCTTTAACTTCATTTTAGAGATTTGAAATGGGGTTAACAGGGCTTAAACGTGTCAAAAATGCATCAAATAACAAGTTTGGGGCTTCAGGGGCCTGTTCTGCCATTTTTGAAACTTGGTTGGTCTGCACAAGGCTTACGGACCGTAAGCCCTTAGCCATACGGTCCGTAAGGACCTCCCAGATCAGAAAAATCTGTTTAACAACCTGTTAACAGCTGTTATGCACCCATAACCCAATTGCACTTGTCTCTTCCTGATGATGGGGGGCCATTTTGAGGTACCATGGTATTGCAACAAGTGTAGGGATGAGATTGAAGCACGATTTTTGATAAACGATCTTAACGGTTCAAGGAAATCTATAAATACCCCTCACCCCCCATTGCAAAACCCACTTGATTTCTGAAATTTGCTCTAAGTTGATGTGTTTGAAACACTTCATACCTGAGAATACTTGGAAATCAAACTTGCGGGGACCCTCTGTAAGTATTCTTTCGTTCTTTTCATTCGTTTTAGCGTTAAAGTCAAAATGCGTGTGACTTTCTGCATTGACCAGTTTATGGTCAATGTGAAGTTCGTTTGAACTTCATAACGTGAGTGTAATCACGATGGTTATAGTCCCTAGTAACTATACCTACTGATTACCACGTTATCTAGGCTCAGTGACGAGTCGTAGTTTTGGCCAAAATGCGCATTTACGCGTATTTTGTAACCAAACTACTTGTGGGTATCAAAACCGTTTCTTTTGATACTAAACCTATTTTCAAACTTTGTTAAACATGTTCTAACATGTTTAGCTCGTCACTTTTAGTTTTGTGCTTGTCTAGGGTCGTAAAGGTAAGCGATCTAAACAATCGCTTATACTTTCGAACCCGACCCGTTTGGGCGATCATTAGGATCCGACCAAAAACATTAAGTGACCATAGTAGCATAGGGAATAACCTTCCGAGGTTATAACTTATGGTCACCTAGTTTAGATAGTTGTATGATAAGTAGTTTATGTGCCTTAGGTAAATGACCAAAATGCCCTTTTCATGCATAATTGGTAATTAAGCATATGTAACCTAAACGTTTGTCACATAACTGATTATACGACATGATTAAACTTGTATAGGCATATAATACTTGTCAGAGGACTAGTTAGACATCTCGAACGCGCATTTGCGCGCACGACGCGTTAACGTAGCATAAGCTACCTTAACGGGTCGTGATGGGTCGAAAGCACTTAGGTTAGGTTCCGATTTAGAATGTAGGCTTTGTTAAACCATATCACATGAGTTCCAACACTCATTTGGTTTGCAAGACCTCATTCTGTCCGATCTTCCGATTTAGGCGTCTATTGTTTGACTAGTGGTTCGATTACTAGGTGCTGCTTGATTTCTCTGGTTTACTCGAATTTGTTGAAGTAGTATTGATTAAGGATAGCTTGCACTACATGTGAGTACATAGTTCCCCTATTTTACTGTTTTCAAATGTTTTGGTGTTGGTGCATACATTTGTCGACTTCGTCTTATATCGAGTATGGGTTGCGTTGCGGATCTGATCAAGCATGATGTCATCATGTTGAATGATGACATCATAATAGATGACATCATCATAATATGTCATTATCATTGCAACAGTAAACGACAAGAAGCAATTCGGTTTGAATTGACTTTTGATAGGTTCCGTTTGAATTGGTCGTTTGAAGTGTTCGTTTGAGAGGTTTCGTCCGTTTGAAAGGTTCCGTTTGAGTTGTTATGTATGTTTCAAACGGAAGTAGGTGACACTATAAATAGGCTTGTGTTCTTGTCATTTGTAACAAATTTCAGAATTGATACCGAGGTGCTGCCGGTATTCCTTGTGATTGTAATCGTTGTTATTTCAATACACAAGACGTTTAAAGTGATATTCAAGCTGTTTTTACATCCGTTTCTTAGTTTCCGCCTCTGAAACGGACTAGAGCTCTTCCGAACGACTCATTCAGGTCGCGATTCGATCCTACAAGTGGTCTCATAGCTCAGGAGGAAGAGTTCATACTAATTCAGCTGTTTTTTCTAACTTCTACACCTTCTTTTCAAAACTGAACAAGTTTTCATGGTTAAAATCGGCTAAAACTTTCACAATGTGTGCGTAATTGTATTTTAACAAACCCTTGAGAATATCAGATCTAAACTCAAAGTAAAAGTGGTAAAAATGGACTGAAAACTAGATTCCGTTTGAACGAAGCCTAGTATTCCGTTTGAAATCTGTCCCTTCATTTGAAATCAGTGAATATTCCGTTTGAAATTGGATGTCACGTTTGAAAATGCATGGCATTACGTTTGAAATATGTGATTCATTTGAACCGACCGTTTGAAACAGGTATTCCGTTTGAGACATTGGGTTATTTCCGTTTGGGGAATGTATTCCGTTTGAAAACACCGTTTGAAAGTCAGTCTGCTTGAACTGTTTATCACGTGAAAAGTACATCGAGTTGTGTAACATTAAACAAGGTTGTCAGTTGGTTGGGATAAGAGATCATGTGGTTTGTGTCGGTTTGCATGTGATTAATAATTTTGTCGGTCAAGCATCATCACGTGAATTTAGGATAAGAACCATTATCAGTTTGCATGTGTTGTTGTCAGGTCACTTAATACATTTGTTGTCCTCAAGAATTGTTACAAATTGACGGTCCAATAGATATTCATGCAAAGACAAGAGGCCCAATGAAAATTGTGCTGTGAATTGATGTTGTCGGCCACTCTAATTGAGTGAATTCATGTGATTTTCAGATAGTTATTGGCCCAATTTATTCTCATCAGTCCATTGTTTATTGTCGGTTTAGTGGACTTTGAGGTCCAATCGATTTGTTTTGAGTATTAATATTGATCGGCCCATGTGACTTTAATTATTGTGGCCCAATCAGAGTTTAGATATATCAGATAAGCTGAACCGATTTATTAATTGCTTCGATACCGAGGACATATATTGTGTCAGCACCATTTACCAATACATGTGATCATATTAATGAATATGTGGTGTTGTGAATTAAGTTTGTCGGTCACATTCATTTAAAGGCCCAATCAGTTTAGTTGAGACAATATTGTTGTCGACTAGATTTGTTTTTGAATTGATAAGATCCATACAGGCAGCCCATGTGACTTCATTTGTTATCGGCCCAAGGTTCACCATCATTGACGGCCCAATCATAGTTGTTTAACATTTGAGAGTTGTTGGTCACATTCATTGTTACAAGATTCTTGGTCTAAATCATTCTAGGCACATTCATTCGGATATCTCACTTCGACAAATCTTCCACACGAGTCTTAGATTGTTTTTATCAACACACACTTTTACGTATTCGTTCCGTTTAAATTGATCATTTGTTTGTTTGTTTGCAGGTATTTCCCGAAGTATCACCTGATTATTGAATCATGGCTGAGGAATTCTACAATCCTCATCAGAAAAGAATCCCGATTTTTCCAGATCTTGGATGTGATGTTGATACGGATGATGAGGAAGAGTATCTTAACAAATGTAGAAAAAGCATTGATCCTGACAGTTTTAATTTTTTCTATGCAGATAAAGTTGAGATGCTGAATCAAAAGAAGATTGACAGATTGAAGAGAGAGTTGGAAGCAGCAAAGCTACTCGCTGATGAAAAGGCGAAGACAGAAGCTGGAGAAACAAAAGGTGAAACAGTGTTTGAGACTGCAATAGAAAAAATTGTTAAAGTGGAGAAAGTGGTAGAGAAAATAGTTGAAGTTGAAAAAGTTGTCGAAGTGGAGAAAATTGTCGAAGTAGAAAAGATTGTTGAAATAGAAAAAATGTTGAAATTGAGAAACCTGTTGAAATTGAAAAGATTGTCGAGGTTGAGAAGATAGTTGAAAAAGTGGTTGAAGTTGGAAAACCATGTTTGAAATGTTCAAAATTTTGAAAAACTTGTGAAGAAAAAGACAAAAAGATTGCTGAATTAGAGAAGATGAAAGAAGATTTACTGTCTGATGTGAAGTATGTGAAGGAGTCGTACGATGTACTGAACAAGACAGTTGATAGTTTGAAAAGAACAAATTCAGAAATTGAAAAAGCAAATTACAAAATGAGTGCAACTTTAATGACAAAGCAGAGCGTCATCAATGATTATATTGAAGATTGTGCAAAGCTGAAGTTGGATGTGGAACTTGAGAAGATTGAAAATGAAAGGATTAAACGTTTGTTGTTGAGTTATACAACATGTGATTATTTGATTGATCGTGTTTATCCTACTCTTGCAGGTCTGGAAGAGTTCATGGATAAAAAGACTGAAGATACTGATACTGGTAAGAAACCAAGTGTCAAGTATAACAGATGTCCGCCCCCTATCCATGAAAGTTATTCTCCCAGGAATCCTAACGAGGAGCGTCTAAAAAAGGCAGTCAACATCAAGTTAAAGTCTGAAATCATTGATGAATTACGAGACAATATTGATGTCACATTCACAGCGTCTAACACTGATCATGAGTCTGAGTTATTAAAGAAAGTGGTCGATCAGGTGTTAGATATGGATGAAGAGTCAAAACCGGAGTCTAAGTCTGAAAGTTCGAGTTCATCAGAAAAGAGTCCGAGTTCACCGGTTAAAAGGGTTTACAATAAAGAATTCCTGTTATCAAAATCTAATTTGAATGACGGATCAATCAAAGTAGCATATACTTTGAATGATTCAGATAAATTATATTCAGATGAGGAATTTCCCATAAGAAGTGTAAAAACTGAAATGATCAAACAGGTTTTCAAACTAACAGAAATTAACATTTCTGAAATAAAAGATTTAAATCTTACTGAAAAACCTAACAAATACACTTCAAGAGTTCAACAGAGATTGAACAAGAAAAAGGGTTACAGTTATGGTTCTGGTTATCGAAAGAAATCAAACCACAACGGTAATTTCAAAAAGCAAGGTCTTGGTTTTAGTTCTTCAGAAAATTATAAAAATGAGAAAAATTATAAACTGAAAACAACATTTGTTGCAGGTGGAAGTTCGGAAGATGAACAGAAGAAACCTTTCTGGAAACAGTCAAACCAGGAGTTTCTTGCTGAAGTGAAGAAAAATGTGAGAATGTTTGCTAAAAGAGTTGACAGAAGAACTTGCTTTAAATGCCAAAAAGTTGGACATATTGCTTGGAACTGCCAAGAGTCCACTTATTCAAAACAGGAAGTTTCGTCGAACTCTAATATGAGAAGGAAATGTGTTGACAAATCGACTTTGGAAGATGGTGAAACTTCAAAACGGTTTTACAAAAGAAGTGTCGATTTAAGCAAACAAAAATGGGTTGTTAAAAGTTCTCAGAGTAGTTCTGACAATGAATCTGATTCCATAAAATCAGAGGAGTCATTGGTTGAGAAAAAGATTGTGAATTCCGTTCCAGAGGTGAACGATGAGGATTTTCCACCATTGTCGAAGGAACATTTGATGAAGAAAGTGGGAAAGGTAGAGATCTCAAATCAATTCTTCGCTGATAAGGGAGAATTTGATGTTAAGAAGGCTTTTAATGGAAAAGTCAAGCATATTTTCGGGAAGATGGTTGATGGGAAGGTTAAAACTGCAAAAGATTTTTACAAATCAAAATGTTGGTGGGACAAGTGTGTATCAGAATCTCCCAATGCTGGTCAGGCTTGGGGGAAAGTTTTTCCAAACTAAAAATCCTGACTTGCCGGAACTCCCAGGTTGGTAAGAGTGGAGCAGGAATCAGCATGTTTCTTAGCAAATGATTCTACAAGTGGTACAGTTGGTAAAGTACAGGTGATATCTTTAAATTGTTATATGTTGATTTACAAGTGGTTATGGTTGGTAAAGTGAATCTGTAAGTGGTTGAAAGAGGTTTTCATTGACAAGTGGTTAATCAAGGTTATTAAGTTGAACTTGATTGGACCATACTTACAAGTGGTATTTTTGTCACACCGCGACCACGTAGAACATACAAAACGTGGCGGAAACATCGGGGAGTGTTATAACAGAATTAATTGTTTCAAATCCATGGCAATTGAAGTTTTGTTTTATTAATCAAACATGAGAGTTTACATTGTTTTAAACAAGAAACAAAGAGTATATAACAAAAATTATCTAGTTCTTGTCTCATTTTAAGTCACTAAGGCACAGGTCCGCCTAAGTATGTCTTGATAAGTCCTATGCATCATCTCCTGAAGACACATGTGAAAATAGGTACGTCAGCATAAAAATGCCTGTGAGATACATAGGTTTTGTGAAAACAGAATTCATGACTTATGTTTGAGAAAATGTTTAGTCATGAACCTTGTAATTTGCTTTGTCTTGTAAATCATTTGAAAAAAAAAACGATAAGATCAGATGATATGTATAAATAAGAGAATAATGTATGGTTAAATGAATAACCATGTAAAATGAGTTTGTATAAGATAAGTTGTTTGTAAATCAATGTCTTGTGAAAAGTATGTTGTTTGTATAAAATGTTATATGTCTCAAATTGAAATGATTCAAATAACGCTACAATATGTGATACCATACAAACACTTATATATAGGAAGTACCAGCGGCGTATCCACCGTGCTTGTATTATATTACATACGCCTCGTTACTTAAATAACTTACTCAAACCAAACCACCAAAGTAAAATGTTTAACAATTGTAGAAATGTTTATGTATAGTCAAATGTCTATTGTCAAATGTAAATCATGTCAACGGATACAAACGGTTCAACAGTTACAAACGGTTCACACGGTTCAACGGTTACAAACGGTTCACACGGTTCAACGGTTACAAACGGTTCACATAGTCAAATAGTTACAAACGGTTCATAGAATCAAAGGGTTACGATGGTTCACATAGTCAAATAGTTACAACGGTTCAAAATGTAGTATAATGTGTTCATATACTGGATGAGCATATGCAACAGAAATGCAATGTAAAACAATGTACTAAGTATGCACGTAATGGACATACATAGCATAAGTGTAATGTAAAACAATGTACTAAGTACGCACACAATGGGCATACATAGCATGTAATGTAAGGCAATGTACTAAGTACGCACACAATGGGCATTCATAGCATGAAATGTAATGAAATCATGTACTATAATATACTAACGAACATAGCAGGTATATGATGTGAAAACATGGAAAGCATGAAAGTAACAAGTAGGCACATGTGTTCCACCCCAAAACAGTTTGGAAAACAGTAAAAGAGGGGTCTATGTACTCACTTGAGATTGCTCAGAAGTCCTAAGATAACCACCAAGCAATGCTAGAGATCTCGGAATTAAACAACACCTAATATAGGTAACTATGTTAATAAACCGGACCTAAATCGGAGGATCGGATAGAATAAGGGTTCGTAAACCAAACGAGTGTGGAGACTCGTGTAATATGGTTTAACAAAGCCTACATACTAAATGAAACTTAACCTAAGTGCTTACAACTCATTACGACCTATTTAGGTAGCTTATGCTACTTTAACGCGTCGTTCGCGTGAAATGCGTTCGGAACGTCTAACTAGTCCTATGACAAGTGTTATATGGCTAAACATGTTACATAATCAGTTATGTGACAAAATTTTAGGTTACATATGCTTAATTACCGATTACACATGAAAAGGGTATTTTGGTAATTTACCTAAGGCATATATACTACCTATCATACAACTACTTAACGAAGCGACCGTAAGGTATAACCTCGGAAGGTTATTGTGACAACCCTCAAAAATCCCATGTATTCCGTACAATTCAATTAATGATAATTAAAGTGCTTGACGATTGTGTGGAATTACTTAACTGCTTTCTGATATCTGTGTTATACTTACATGTATTTGTTAACATACTAGTAATATACAGAAAAGTTACTAAATAATCCGTTATATTTTCCTGAGTGTTAAAAACTAAAAACGTTACAAAAATATACATATAGGACGCTTTGCGGATTAATTAAGCAGTTTAACGGAACAGTATCGAATCGAACAACCGGACATTACCCGGAACACTAAAATATTATCAGAAACATTGTTTCACTTATTTTGAGCTAGTCATGGTCCTCGAACACTTAAACACACTACATGACACATGTAACACACTAAATATTAGACTTTACATCCTAACCACTAACTAATCACCTACTCACCATTTAATTTACAAATAACCCCCCCCCCCCATTGTAAATCTCGGTCACTAGCATGGCCCCACAAGATTACTTCAATCTCTTTGAAAATCCTCCATAATCTTTCATAGGGATTTGATGTAGATGTGTATTGTACTTTGGGAGACAAGTGATCCATTGGATAAAAGGGTCTTGTAGGATATAAGGACTAGCTACCTTCATCTTCATCTTCATCATCACAAGACAAACTCTCTCTCCCTCTCCATAACCTCACGGCTGAACACCCCTCTTTACCATCACCATTTTTCGACTTCCATCCAAGTATTCCAAGCACACTACAAGGTGCAAGAGGTCCTACAACGAAGCTCGGTGCTCTCGGAAGTGGAAGGACCTTCTCTATTCGCTATTAACCGCCACATTTCTTCACTCGAACTTCCCTAGCCCTGAGCTAGTAGTAAGAACTTAGATCCGTTCATTCTTCATGTTATTTAAGTGGTTAATAAGTGATTTGATGATTAAAGTTATGAAACACTAAAGAACTTGCACTAAAGTCTTGAACATGTTGGTTAATGGATGAATATGTGTGTAAACCATGTAGACCTTGTGTGATTATGATGATTGGGTGATTATCTGATGCTTTACTGAATAATATTAGTATATGATGTTGTTGTGGTCACTAAACTTGTTAAAGGAATCGATCGAACACGATTTAGAAGGTTAAACACAAAAGAATCAGAATCTGTCTAACTTTTACAGCCCACTTCTGTTGGCTGTAAACAGGTCTTAACCTCAACGAAAAATCGATATTTTGAATCTAAAATATGTTATTATGAAATACGGTTCTAATGGCACCGGAATCGTAATTTTTGGACTCCGTTTACTATTTTTTAAAGTGTTAATTTGTAACAGCTACTTAAGCTGAATTTTGACAGCAATAAATGGGTGTCGTACTTTCGGTCATAACCTGAGTTTTGTGATGAATCGGACCATGAAAATTTTACTGTAGATGATAACTGAAGTATTTGTAATTACCCCACTGGAATTTCGCAAATCGGACTTACGAAGAATTTTTAATAAATTGTTTCGTGGACTGTGGTCAGAAATACATAAATCTGAGTTCAGTCCCGAATATGAATTTTTATAAAATATTGGTGATGAACCGGACCCCGATATTTTTACACAATAAAATATGGAACGTTTAAGATATTCTGTAAAAATTTGGGAATTTTTGGAACATGTTAACTATTTTATTAAAATCCCCGAAAACAGCCCAGTTTCGAGTATAAAAGCTGAAACGACATAAGTAGTGATTTGCGTGTCTAAATGTCGAGTATGCTATCTGTGAATGATCTAACATGTTATATGTGTTATATGCATTATTGTATGTTTGCTTGTGAGTGGGGAATGGATGGGAAGTATATATGGGCGTAAATCGTTAAAGTGTGTGCCTGTTATGTGGTAGAAGTAATGTGCAAATAAACCGTACGTAGGATACGTGTTATGCATGAGAAACTGATTGTTATCCGTACCTTATTAGGACGCGATTGACCGACCTTGACTGTTAACTATATTGAGAATCTAACCGAGCAAACCGAGGTGAGTTCACACTTTCTAAGGCATGGGATTCCCGGTGGTTTGGGAATGGGTTAAAGAATTAAAACTAAATCTACATATCCTCCTTGGGTAGGATTCGTACGGCCATCCTCCGTAGAATGGATGCCATTATTAAACCTACGAATTCTCCTGGTGCAGAATACGTACGTTCGTCCTCCTTGGGTAGGACAACAACCTTAAAACTAGCTAGACAAAACTCTATCATGAAGTCCCTCAATTTATATCGACTTAATCGCCGAGGCCAATGGCGAGCGGGTCATTAGTTAATAGCACTATTAGGTTTAACAAACCTCACACCGTGCCAGTCGGACGGGCGTGTACTAATGGACTATGGCAGACTGTCAGTGATGATAGACACTGACATAGGGCACAACTTATTTGCGTAGCAGTCGATATCATTCCGTCTAGTAGTTCAAACGGGGAAAACCCCCACTGATCATGGTTATGGATTGGGTAAAGAAAAAGAGAAATGGTTAAACATACTTTCAACTACGGGGTAACCCCCACGGCAAATAAGCCAACGAAAGTCAATCCACGTTTTCAGAAATAACTTAAAACTAAACAACCAAACGTGAACTCACTCAACTTTGTTGTTGACTCGTTGTTACATGCCTTACAGGTCGCTAGATGCTTTTGGGAGCTTGCACGAGGAGGAGGTTGTTGTGGAACATGGGTTGTTATAGCCCATACTTAATAATTGAACTTTATAAACCTATGGAACTTATGTTTGAGACTTTAAACTTATGAACTGTGAACTTATGCTTTTGAACTTACGTTTTATGCTTTCGCTGTTAACCTAAAATCGGTTTACTTCCTTTTGGTCACCAATCGTATTGTGTTTGGTTTTATTTACTTAATTATGTTGTTCAATATGATTGGTGGCTCGATCCTGGTCACGTCACGCCTCCAAGCGGTGGTACTCCGCATGGTGGATTTTGGGGGTGTGACAGCTTGGTATCAGAGCCATTGGTTATAGTGAACTTGGTTTTTAATAAGGGAAAAAGTTTTTATTAAAACCAGACTATAACCTGTACAGTGCTCAACGATCCACAACGACGCTTCGCTCCACGTGCAAGGCTCGACACCATAAGTGGTATGATTATGTTATATTGTCGGTTAGATAGTTCTCACTGTGCATTAGATAACGTGATAATTGCTATTTGAACCTCGTGTGCATACTCTCTAATGTCGTCCCACACACTTACACACTTTCGCGACACTTTCCTCACTTACGTTGCTTCATTATGAAGATCGTGAGCGGACGCGAAGGACGTATCAACCTCACTCAAGCCCAGTTGACGGCTTTGATCAACGAACGAGTTGCGGAGGCACTCGCAGCTAACCCTGCAGGAGGTATAACCTGCCATACCAACTCACCTTAGGACATTTAGATCCTACCTTCGCAAACCAACCCTCGTGCTTAATCTTGTCTTTTATTCTCGCGCAACAGGTCAACATGCTCAACCTCCTGTGTGCACGTTCAAGACGTTCATGGACTGTCGACCTACCACTTTCAGTGGCACCGAAGGAGCAGTGGGCCTTCTTCACTGGTTTGAAAAGCTTGAGACAGTTTTCGAGATGTGCGAATGCCCCGAAGACCGTAGAGTGAAATATGCTACCGGAACACTTGAAGGAGCTGCGTTAACCTGGTGGAAGGCACAGGTTCAACTACTAGGACTGGCAGTTGCTAATGCCACGCCCTGGAATGGTTTCAAAGAACTGATCAAAGAGGAGTACTGTAGTCGGGATGACATCCACAAGCTAGAAGTGGAATTTTACAATCTGAAGATGACAGGATCTGAGATTGAGGCGTATACCAAGAGGTCGAATGAACTGGCCATCCTGTGCCCAACTATGTGTGACAACCCGCACTAAACCAGGTATCCGTACAACTTAATTAATGATTAATTACTACTTGATTACTGTGCTTGATTGAACTAGCTGATAAACTGCTACCTGCATACTGATACATGCACTTACTTGCATCATACTTTATTTGCTGTCACTACATTAATTACATGTTGAACCCTAGTGACAAACTTGATGCACAAAAAGCACAGTAGCACTAAACGGATACACAGTGAACATGCTGATATAACCAGCATCAGGCAAATACTGCCTCTAAGGCCTGTTAAGAGCCTCATTTATTTGACTACACTGGTAGTGAGTGTAGGGATATAAGGGTTGTGTTACCGCGTCTCTAGGAATAAGATACACTGGTTCGGATGTGCCAAGAACGTACTTTAAGTACCAAACACAGCACTTTAATAATTTAACCAGCTTCTAGCTGACTAGTAAAGTGCCAGAAAATGAGAAAATAACACTAGACACTTTCTAAAGTGTCGGGAAAACAAACCGTGTCACTAAAAATGCAATAACGACACTTTAAAGCTTTTGTAACACTTTAACGGATTACTATCCAACCGGACACCCGGACTTTACCCGGAACATGAAAACTTTACTATTTTTATTATTACTCTTTTTCTGAGCCAGTTAGGGTCCCTGATTACCCTAACACCCGTCATAACACGTAACATACAAGTAACTGAGTTAACTACTTAAACTAACCTAATTAACAAAACAACCCCCCTAACTAACTACTTAAAATCGGACCAAGGACCCCCCCCCCCCCCCCAACCGATTCGGTTGCCTAGGGGGCAACACCTTGTACTTGTGATCTTGGGTGATCTTGTTATGTCTAGTATCTATGCTACACAAGAACCATTGGGTGATAACACCTCTAATTGCCTATAAATAACACACATAAACACATGAGTTTTATCACAACACAACAACTTCAACTCACTCTCTCCCTCTCCTTACTCACTCTCGGCCGAACCCCCTTGGGACGCCACCACCATCATTCGACCTCCACCACCACATTCCAAGGTTATACAAGTGTTACGGGTCACGCATTAGGAGTCTTGGTGCACTCGGAACGCGAAGGACCTCAACCGTTAGCTTTTATCCACCCCGTTTTCGTCAAGATTCATCCCTAGCCCCGAGCTAGAGGTATATCACGTAAAACTCATATTTAAGCTTGTTTAAAGTGGTTAAAAGGAATTTTATCGGTGAAATATCGTTAACATGCGTTTTGGAACTTTAAAGTCTACTAAAATCACAAAAATGGAGGTTAATAGCACATGTCTTGTGTAAAAGTCGTAGGACTTGAAATTTGTGTTTATCTAGACCCGATCTATGATGTGGTAGCTCAAATCTTCGTTTAACCCGACTTTGTAAAATCACGTATCATCACATAAGCTCGTTTTTGAAAGATACAAGGGTTAAAGGTGAAACACTACCACATATAGAGCATGAACTTGTATAAAAGAATTTTAGTTGTGTAAAAGTGGTTTAACCGGTAGAATGGTGTTTAAAACTAGCGGATCTACGTATCCGCAAGTGGTATTTTTGAAAGACCACACTTTAAAGAAATCATATTTTTTTCTAAAGATGAATCTTACACTAATAAATATGGTTTTATAAACCACAAGTGTGTAAACACTTGTGAAACAAAGAGATCCGACAAAGAAGTAAATTTGTCACTTGTTACTAGAAGTTGTAAAGACGGATTTCTCTAAACACGAGGTTTTTACAAGATTAAAGCTACTTTATATAAAGATCTACATATATAAAGGTGATTTACATTAAAGATGCGGAAAAACTACAAGTTCATGCGATTATGCAAATTTACATACTTGTCGACTAGTTTGTTGTGTTGGAGATTGTTTGATTGAATAAAGAAGATTGTTGATTGATTTGTTAAAAGAAAATGATACGCTTGAAAGCGTGGCCACCTCCAGTTACAGAGGAAACTCTGGCGAAATTTTTCTAAAAACCTAACACTTAGACTTTTTACACAACAAGTGTTAGAACTATTTTTGGACATACTTTCGAAACATAAATTTCGCCAGCACTATATTTTACTAAATATTCGGAGGTGGGATTTTCACAAAGATTAACGTGATAAATATACTTGTCACAACACTGTTTATGATTATTTTGTGAAAATACATAAATATTATTTTAGAGTAAAAATAATATTTACAAGCGTTAATGATTCCAAAACTTTACGAACGCTTCCACAAACATATAAGTTACACCGGTAATTACATTACCACAAGATTGATAAAATGTAACTTACGCACATGTATTATATCCCCCATCCTTGGGAAGAAGAATAACTACCAAGTGTATACGGAACATAAACACGAAATAGTTGTCTAACTATTTCCCAAAGACATAAACTGTAAAGCTAAGGCACGGCCGTCCGTCTAATAGAATTAGCACTTGTAGGTCGTTGCACAGCTTACTGTATTGGAGACACTTGGTAGAGACGCGCATTCACTGTGAGTTCATGTCCCCCTTTTCTCTAACTGTTTTCAGTTTACTTAACCGCGGGGGTGAAATACATGTTACATTGTTTACAAGTACTTTATACACGGTATGATTAACGTAAGGAGGTTTTAGATCATGTGAATGGGTAGGCGGAAACTTGAGGCTATTAATCCTCAGGGTAGGACCGAGGGACAGGAGCGGTAGATCTATCTGGGTGTAGCGAGCCCAGCCCCAGGCCAAACAGAACGGACCTTGGGGTGACTTTGTGCCCAACGCATAAATCCGCTAGGTTTGAGTCTTCCTACTTGCATATCACAACATGCTAATGGCTTTGCAAACCATTGGTGATCACAAGTCCTCTTACACTGCTACATACCAGGAAACTTTTATACTTACAAGTGTTTTACTTACTCACTTACACATGAACTCGCTCAACATTATTGTTGATTTTTCAACTCACATGTATTTCAGGAAATTAAAACGGATCTGGCACGGTATGGAACGTTTTCTGCTGCGTATTGTCATGAAGTCATCAGGGTTTAGGGGATGTGTCTCTTACCTGGACAAGACACAGTCCCTAAATCACGTTTATGTTTATGTTATAAGTTGTTATGTCTTTTGAACAAGGTTATTGATGTTGGAGTATGTTCTCGTCAAACAATGGTACTGTATGTTATTTTCAAACTTAATGGATGACTTGCATGGTTTTTAAATTCATATAGCTTGTTATGGTTAAGCTATGGTATTAAGAAGTCACACCAAAAGTTAACCACGCTTCCGCAAAGCCAGGGTGTGACAGCTTGGTATCAGAGCTCTGATCATAGCGAACTAGGATTCTTTCTCGAGTCTAGACTATGATCACTAGGGCTCTCACGAAAACATTTTCTGCATACCACTTAAGTCCAGATCCACAACTTTTTACAAACAAATGTTGAGCACATTTTATTTATTTTAAGTTCAGCTTGGAGGGCTGAGGATCGATCTGGAGGATCGAGATGGTCAAGGTAGTTGAGCACGTTGGTTTGTTATAGGATCGATCTGGAGGATCGAGGTGATTAAGGTAGTTGAGCACGTTGGTTTGTTATAGGATCGATCTGGAGGATCGAGGTGATTAAGGTAGTTGAGCACGTTGATTTGTTATAGGATCGATCTGGAGGATCGAGGTTTGGTTTAAGTGAAGGATAGAGCAGTCATGTGGACTGGATGGTTTTGGCTAGTAAGACTAGGAGGATTATGTGATGCCTTACTTGATGACTTATGTGATTATCTGATTATATGGTTGACTGTTTGTGCATACTTGTGTTTATATTACAGATACATGGATTCGACTGATTCAGGTGGTTCAGACATCACCGACCCCAGGCGTATTGTATCGGATGACCTGGAGTCGTCAGAGCATGAGGTTTATACGTCAGACTTCACCAGCACGGATGATGATGACTTTCAGCCATTCGCCTTACCCGACGGCGTTGATGAGCTCCCAGCTGATCTTCCAGCCGGGGATCTACCACTGGCACTGATCCCTGCTCCTATACCGCTGGCTGCGTACCCAACTTACCATTTACCCATCAACGACGAGGAGGACGACGTCGATATGTTTGAGGAGGAGCCTTTGGAGGATGCTCAGGGCGAGGCCCTACCTGCTGTTGCTCCCTTACTGATCGCAGATGCTCCTGCTGCGGAGTCACCTGCACATTCCCCAGTCGCGGACTCCTTTGAGTCTGTGGCTTCTGCACCCACACATGCTCATAGTGCGCAGCACTTCTCCCATGGGTCCGATTCTGACCAGGCTTTTTCTGTTGCTTCCGTACCTGGACTTGTTTTTGACCATGACGACGAGGAGGATTCAGATCCTATGTTTCCACCAGGATTTGAGCCTGACCGTGATTTAGAGTTTGTTCCGATGGACGAGTTGATGGAGGATCCAGCAGATCCTATTGACCCTTTTGATCCGATTGATCCTGATTTTGATTTTGACATGGCGTTTGATGACGATGAGCCTGCCATTGCACCTGAGCAGGCAGCTGCCCTTGACCCTTTACCAGAGCATGACCCTGTGCATGCTGATGTACCTTTTGAGCCCATTGCTGATGATCACCACATAGATGTTCCTGTTGATCCCATTGGTCCTTTACCCGTTATTGCTGTACCGGTTGACCCTCCTTTCGAGCACTTGGCACCCGTTCACCCTGTTGTTGCTCCCTTATTTGATCCCGTTCCCATAGAGCCCGGACATGCACCGTTCGCGGCACATATGGACCCCCCGGATGAGTCTGCACAGCATGGCTGGATACCGGCAGACGAGGACGTTCCCCCATTCCCTCCACAGATTCCTGTTGCACCACATACTGACTTTTCATTTCAGGTACCTATGTTTATACCTCCAGCAGGGCCTGGAGAGGGCTCTTCAGCACACCCTGATGGGCATGTACCGATGCCCATGCCTTTCATGCCTCAGATTCCTTTTGTTCCACCTACTACAGCTCCTTTTGGTGTGGCACCCTTTGACCCCACACGTGAGCCACTGCTGTGGTCACCGTTTTCCCCCATGCCACCCACTGATCCATACCACAGGTTCCACGTGGGACATACCATTGAGGATGTATTGATGTCATTTGTACACCAGCACGAGTCGCATGAGCAGCGACTACAGGAGTTGGAGAGAGCCCGTCTGCAGCCATGTCAGTGCCATGGCCGGGTACCCTCTCCGTTGCACCCATCACGACCTTTACCCCCTGACTATGCTGCTCGTCTTACTACCTTGGAGCAGCAGATTGCTTCCATTATTCGCACACAGCAGGCGATGGAGGCAGACTGGTTACAGTTGCGCCGTTTATTTTATACCCATTTCCCCCCTCCTCCACCACCATCTGCTTAGAGCTCATCGGTGCCACTTGGGTAGGCGAAGTGAGAAGGCGGCGATTGCTTTTTGACTGCACAGCTTTTTGGAGAGACTACGTTATGACTTGACTTTTGTTATGTACTTGATGTTGTATTGATACTGATGTAGTTTTTGACAGTGGTTGTGTAGCCCCTAGTGATTGATGATTGTATGTATACACTTACGATGTGGTCTCATTTATATGGCAATCGCAGTTTTCTCACCATATTTGGATTCGCTTGATTACTTGTTTACATTTTATGACATGGGATGTGTGTGATTGATATTTGTGATGTGTGATAACCTGAGATGTTATGTGATTATACTATTACTACCGTTATATACGTACACTATACTACGAACTGATTTACGTATTATAACAACGGAGCCTTACTAAGGCCTAACCAACTTAAACCATCTTTTAGAAGATGCCGCCAAGACGCGAACCAAACATGCCAACAAACGAGGCAGAACTCCAGCAGATTATTGCTGCTGCCATAGCACAGTATGCAGCATCTCAGCCAGGAGCAAGCGGGAGTGTTAACCAAGGCAATAACAATCCACCTCACGGTAATACCACGCCATTCGAACCTACCATGTCCTAGCTGGACATCTTTAGCAATGATGCTAATGCCAAACACATGTTTTAACATACGTGCAGGATGCACCTACAAGCAGTTCTTAGACTGCAAACCAGTAAACTTCGATGGCACAGGAGGTGCAGTTGCCTTTACCCGCTGGGCTGAGAAAACCGATTCTGTGTTACGCATGAGCAAGTGTGCCGAGGATCAGCAAGTCACGTATATTTCAGGACTATTTCTAGACGGAGCCCTATCTTGGTGGAACTTACAAGTCCAAACACTAGGCGAAGCTGCCGCCTACGCCCTGACTTGGGCCGAGTTGAAAGAACTGATGCGCAAGAAGTACTGTTCACACGCAGAAATTCAAAGGTTGGAGACCGAATTTTGGCACTTAAAGATGGATGGACCTAAGATTGCGGAATACGTCCAGAGATTTCACGACCTATCTCAAGTGGTTCCTTACATGGTTACGCCAGAATACAAGCGAATCGAGCGCTTCATTTGGGGTTTGGCTCCCCAAATAATAAGCATGGTAACCTCCTCCAAACCAGCAACTATCACTGAAGCCATCGATTTGAGCGTGGCTCTCACCGAGGAGGCGATTCGCCTAAACAGGTTTGGTGATGCTAAGACAAAGGAGAAAGAGACTCATGTTGAGTCGTCCGGAAATAACAAAAGAAAGTTTTCGAACTTCAAACAAAGTGTTAGCGGTGATGGTAAGAGAGGAGCACCAAACACGCCAACTCAGGGTACGACTGGCAGTGGAAGGAAAGGAAGGGGATACTTGGGCACCCAGCCCAAGTGTAATGCATGCCAGCGTCACCATTCTGGCCGATGTGGGTTGAGGGTATGTGATTCGTGTGGAAAACCGGGCCACACAAGGGAATCATGTTGGGCTAGTGCAGGCCGCGGAGGCCAGGGAGGACATGGATATAGGAATGATAACCGTGGTGGAAATGGAAACCGCTTACCAGGAAACTCTGGAGGAAACAGAAACCGAGGCAACAATGCAAACCAGGCTGGCAGTGCCAACCAGAACAACACCCCAGCTGGAAACGGTGATGGAAACGGGCAGAGGCTCGGATGTTATAACTGCGGGGAAATCGGGCATTTTAAGAAGAATTGCCCAACACTGAATCAAGCCCGTGGTAGAGTATTCCAGCTCGAAGCTAGAGAAGCACGCCAAGATCCAAATGTTGTTACGGGTACGTTCCCTATCAATCAACGCTATGCATCCGTTTTATTTGATACTGGTGCCGATTATAGCTTCGTATCATTAGAATTTAAGAATATGCTTGGGTTAGCTGCTAATAAGTTAGACATTCCCTACTCGATCGAATTAGCTAATGGGAAGTTAGTTGGAGCCGACGAAGTAATCAGAGGTTGTGTGATAGAATTGGGAGAACGCGAGTTTACTCTGGATCTACTACCAGTCCAATTGGGAAGTTTCGACGTGGTAGTAGGAATGGATTGGTTATCCGGAAACAAGGCTGAGATAGTATGTCACGAGAAAGTTGTTCGCATCCCAACCGATGATGGTGAGACGATTGTGGTTCACGGAGAGAAGCGTGACACACCGCTAAGATTTATCAGCTGCTTGAAAGCAAGGAAGTGTTTACAGAAAGGATGTGTTGCTTTTCTGGCACACATCGTAGACAAGAAGACTGCTGAGCCAACGATCGAGGACATCCCTGTCGTAAGGGAATATCCAGAAGTCTTCCCAGAAGACTTACCCGGACTGCCACCTCAGAGGCAAGTGGAATTTCACATTGACTTAGTTCCAGGCGCCGCGCCTGTGGCTAAGGCACCATACAGACTTGCGCCGTCTGAGATGCAGGAATTGTCGACGCAACTTCAAGAGTTGTTAGACAAGGGTTTTATCCGACCAAGCTTCTCGCCTTGGGGAGCTCCGGTCTTGTTTGTCAAGAAGAAAGACGGAAGTTTCCGCATGTGTATTGACTACAGAGAATTGAACAAGCTGACGATTAAGAACAGGTATCCTCTGCCAAGAATCGACGATCTGTTCGACCAACTTCAAGGTTCAAGCTGTTACTCTAAGATCGATCTTCGATCTGGATACCATTAACTAAGGATACAGGAGGAAAGTATCCCGAAAACAGCCTTCCGAACTCGTTATGGACACTACGAGTTCCTCGTTATGCCATTTGGTCTGACAAACGCGCCTGCGGTATTCATGGATCTAATGAATAGGGTTTGCAAGCCATACTTAGACAAGTTCGTGATTGTATTCATCGACGACATCCTGATTTACTCAAAGACGAAGGCTGAACACGAACAACATCTTAGAACCATACTAGAGCTACTAAAGAAGGAACATCTGTACGCCAAATTCTCCAAGTGCGAGTTTTGGCTACGCGAAGTCCAGTTTCTTGGACACGTGGTGAATGGAGATGGAATTCATGTTGATCCCACAAAGATCGAGGCAATCAAGAATTGGGAAACGCCTACAACGCCAACCGAGATTCGACAATTCTTGGGTTTGGCTGGCTACTATCGAAGGTTCATTGAGGATTTCTCGAAAATCGCTCAATCTTTAACGCTCCTCACGCAGAAGGACAAGACGTTTGATTGGGGAATCAAACAGGATGAAGCATTCCAGATACTGAAGGATAAGCTTTGTAACGCGCCAATCTTAGCTCTACCGGAAGGTACCGACGATTTTGTGATATACTGCGACGCATCGCGTCAGGGATTGGGTTGTGTGTTGATGCAACGCCAAAAGGTCATTGCTTACGCATCACGCCAACTGAAAGTGCACGAAAAGAATTATACCACACACGATTTAGAGCTTGGCGCAGTGGTTTTCGCTTTGAAGATCTGGAGACACTACCTGTACGGTACGAAATGCACAATTTTCACAGATCACAAAAGCTTACAACATATATTCAACCAGAAGGAGTTGAATATGAGGCAAAGACGATGGGTTGAATTATTGAACGACTACGACTGCGAGATAAAGTATCACCCAGGGAAGGCGAATGTGGTCGCCGATGCCCTAAGTCGTAAAGAAAGAATCAAGCCCATAAGGGTTAGGGCTTTGGAAATGATCATACGAACCGATCTCTCCTTGCGCATTCGCGCTGCACAAAAGGAAGCTCTCAAGGAGGGAAACCTTGAGGAAGAATATCTCCGTGGAATGGAGAAGCTTTTGGTACCAAACGAGGAAGGGACGTTATGTTTTGAGAAAAGAATTTGGGTTCCTCTGTTTGGTGGATTAAGGGAAGTTATTTTCGACGAAGCGCACAAGTCACGGTACTCTATCCACCCTGGATCGGATAAGATGTACCAGGATCTCAAAGATTACTATTGGTGGCCTAGGATGAAAGGCGACGTTGCTGTTTACGTAAGCAAATGTTTAACGTGCGCTAAAGTCAAGGCGGAATACCAGAAGCCTTCGGGACTTCTGCAACAACCTGAGATTCCCAAGTGGAAATGGGAACAAATCTCAATGGATTTTGTTACAAAACTGCCAAGAACGCCAAGAGGCCATGATATGATTTGGGTGATTGTTGACCGCCTAACAAAATCCGCACACTTTCTGCCAATCAAGGAGAAAGACAGTACTAGTAAACTTGCGGAAATTTACTTGAGAGAGATCGTAGCACGCCATGGAGTACCTCTCTCGATCATCTCTGATAGAGACGGAAGATTTGTGTCAAGAATATGGCAATCTTTCCAAGAATCTTTTGGCTCACAATTGAATCTGAGCATTGCGTTCCATCCGCAAACTGATGGCCAGAGCGAGCGAACAATACAAACTTTGGAAGACATGCTGAGGGCATGTGTTATGGATTTAGGCGGTAGCTGGGATAAACACTTACCTTTGGTCGAATTTTCATACAACAACAGCTACCACACCAGTATTGGTGTCGCGCCATTTGAGGCCCTATACGGACGCAAGTGCCGATCACCCCTATGTTGGTCCGACGCGGGTGATAGGCAGCTTGCTGGTCCCGAGATCGTCCAAGAGACGACAGATAAGATCGCGCAAATACTAAAACGCATCGAAGCCGCTCGCCACAGACAAAAGGCCTACGCGGATCCAAACCGGAAGCATGTGGACTTCCAAGTCGGAGAAATGGTGTTGTTAAAGGTTTCACCCTGGAAAGGGGTAGCACGCTTTGGAAAACGTGGAAAGTTAAATCCACGCTACATTGGTCCCTTCAGAATTCTGGAAAGAATTGGGACAGTGGCATACAAGTTGGACCTACCTGCTGAACTGAATGGTGTTCACGATACATTTCATGTATCCAATTTAAAGAAAAGTCCAACTCAAATTGACGTTGCCATTCCTATCGACGAGATACATATTGACGACACGCTCCACTTTGTTGAAGAACCTGTTGAGGTCACGGATTGGAAAGTTAACAAGACCCGCCGGAGCAGTGTCAAACTCGTCAAAGTACGTTGGAATGCCAGACATGGTCCTGAATTTACCTGGGAACGTGAGGACCGGATGAAAGAGAAATACCCCCACTTATTTCCTAAGAACCCTGCTTCTACAAGCAGAACTTAAATTTCGGGACGAAATTTATTTAACGGGGGGAGAATGTGACAACCCGCACTAAACCAGGTATCCGTACAACTTAATTAATGATTAATTACTACTTGATTACTGTGCTTGATTGAACTAGCTGATAAACTGCTACCTGCATACTGATACATGCACTTACTTGCATCATACTTTATTTGCTGTCACTACATTAATTACATGCTGAACCCTAGTGACAAACTTGATGCACAAAAAGCACAGTAGCACTAAACGGATACACAGTGAACATGCTGATATAACCAGCATCAGGCAAATACTGCCTCTAAGGCCTGTTAAGAGCCTCATTTATTTGACTACACTGGTAGTGAGTGTAGGGATATAAGGGTTGTGTTACCGCGTCTCTAGGAATAAGATACACTGGTTCGGATGTGCCAAGAACGTACTTTAAGTACCAAACACAGCACTTTAATAATTTAACCAGCTTCTAGCTGACTAGTAAAGTGCCAGAAAATGAGAAAATAACACTAGACACTTTCTAAAGTGTCGGGAAAACAAACCGTGTCACTAAAAATGCAATAACGACACTTTAAAACTTTTGTAACACTTTAACGGATTACTATCCAACCGGACACCCGGACTTTACCCGGAACATGAAAACTTTACTATTTTTATTATTACTCTTTTTCTGAGCCAGTTAGGGTCCCCGATTACCCTAACACCCGTCATAACACGTAACATACAAGTAACTGAGTTAACTACTTAAACTAACCTAATTAACAAAACAACCCCCCTAACTAACTACGTAAAATCGGACCAAGGACCCCCCCCCCCCAACCGATTCGGTTGCCTAGGGGGCAACACCTTGTACTTGTGATCTTGGGTGATCTTGTTATGTCTAGTATCTATGCTACACAAGAACCATTGGGTGATAACACCTCTAATTGCCTATAAATAACACACATAAACACATGAGTTTTATCACAACACAACAACTTCAACTCACTCTCTCCCTCTCCTTACTCACTCTCGGCCGAACCCCCTTGGGACGCCACCACCATCATTCGACCTCCACCATCACATTCCAAGGTTATACAAGTGTTACGGGTCACGCATTAGGAGTCTTGGTGCACTCGGAACGCGAAGGACCTCAACCGTTAGCTTTTATCCACCCCGTTTTCGTCAAGATTCATCCCTAGCCCCGAGCTAGAGGTATATCACGTAAAACTCATATTTAAGCTTGTTTAAAGTGGTTAAAAGGAATTTTATCGGTGAAATATCGTTAACATGCGTTTTGGAACTTTAAAGTCTACTAAAATCACAAAAATGGAGGTTAATAGCACATGTCTTGTGTAAAAGTCGTAGGACTTGAAATTTGTGTTTATCTAGACCCGATCTATGATGTGGTAGCTCAAATCTTCGTTTAACCCGACTTTGTAAAATCACGTATCATCACATAAGCTCGTTTTTGAAAGATACAAGGGTTAAAGGTGAAACACTACCACATATAGAGCATGAACTTGTATAAAAGAATTTTAGTTGTGTAAAAGTGGTTTAACCGGTAGACTGGTGTTTAAAACTAGCGGATCTACGTATCCGCAAGTGGTATTTTTGAAAGACCACACTTTAAAGAAATCATATTTTTTTCTAAAGATGAATCTTACACTAATAAATATGGTTTTATAAACCACAAGTGTGTAAACACTTGTGAAACAAAGAGATCCGACAAAGAAGTAAATTTGTCACTTGTTACTAGAAGTTGTAAAGACGGATTTCTCTAAACACGAGGTTTTTACAAGATTAAAGCTACTTTATATAAAGATCTACATATATAAAGGTGATTTACATTAAAGATGCGGAAAAACTACAAGTTCATGCGATTATGCAAATTTACATACTTGTCGACTAGTTTGTTGTGTTGGAGATTGTTTGATTGAATAAAGAAGATTGTTGATTGATTTCTTAAAAGAAAATGATACGCTTGAAAGCGTGGCCACCTCCAGTTACAGAGGAAACTCTGGCGAAATTTTTCTAAAAACCTAACACTTAGACTTTTTACACAACAAGTGTTAGAACTATTTTTGGACATACTTTCGAAACATAAATTTCGCCAGCACTATATTTTACTACATATTCGGAGGTGGGATTTTCACAAAGATTAACGTGATAAATATACTTGTCACAACACTGTTTATGATTATTTTGTGAAAATACATAAATATTATTTTAGAGTAAAAATAATATTTACAAGCGTTAATGATTCCAAAACTTTACGAACGCTTCCACAAACATATAAGTTACACCGGTAATTACATTACCACAAGATTGATAAAACGTAACTTACGCACATGTATTATATCCCCCATCCTTGGGAAGAAGAATAACTACCAAGTGTATACGGAACATAAACACGAAATAGTTGTCTAACTATTTCCCAAAGACATAAACTGTAAAGCTAAGGCACGGCCGTCCGTCTAATAGAATTAGCACTTGTAGGTCGTTGCACAGCTTACTGTATTGGAGACACTTGGTAGAGACGCGCATTCACTGTGAGTTCATGTCCCCCTTTTCTCTAACTGTTTTCAGTTTACTTAACCGCGGGGGTGAAATACATGTTACATTGTTTACAAGTACTTTATACACGGTATGATTAACGTAAGGAGGTTTTAGATCATGTGAATGGGTAGGCGGAAACTTGAGGCTATTAATCCTCAGGGTAGGACCGAGGGACAGGAGCGGTAGATCTATCTGGGTGTAGCGAGCCCAACCCCAGGCCAAACAGAACGGACCTTGGGGTGACTTTGTGCCCAACGCATAAATCCGCTAGGTTTGAGTCTTCCTACTTGCATATCACAACATGCTAATGGCTTTGCAAACCATTGGTGATCACAAGTCCTCTTACACTGCTACATACCAGGAAACTTTACAGTTTATTTTTCAACTTTGGTGATCACAAGTGTTTTACTTACTCACTTACACATGAACTCGCTCAACATTATTGTTGATTTTTCAACTCACATGTATTTCAGGAAATTAAAACGGATCTGGCACGGTATGGAACGTTTTCTGCTGCGTATTGTCATGAAGTCATCAGGGTTTAGGGGATGTGTCTCTTACCTGGACAAGACACAGTCCCTAAATCACGTTTATGTTTATGTTATAAGTTGTTATGTCTTTTGAACAAGGTTATTGATGTTGGAGTATGTTCTCGTCAAACAATGGTACTGTATGTTATTTTCAAACTTAATGGATGACTTGCATGGTTTTTAAATTCATATAGCTTGTTATGGTTAAGCTATGGTATTAAGAAGTCACACCAAAAGTTAACCACGCTTCCGCAAAGCCAGGGTGTGACACTATGGTGGACCCTCCCATCAAACGTATTGAGCTTTACCTCAAGGGCCTTGCACCAGCGATTCAAAGTCACGTAACTTCAGCCAACCTGGGTACCATTCAGCAAATTATCAAGTTGGCTCATCGTCTCACCGACCAGGCGGTGGAACAAAACAGGCTACCCAGACGTATCAGTGCCACAGCTACTTCTGATGCACCTACCGACAACAAGCGAAAATGGGATGGGAACTCCGGAAGGGGGTCTACTTCAGTTCAGTCTCAACAGCGAAAGAGTGATGACTACCAGAGTCCCGGTCAGCAATCTTCTGGTAATCAAGGACAGGGTGGATACCGAGGAAACCACCCCAAGCGCAACCGGTGCAACAAGCATCACAGCGGGCAGTGCAACAAAGGTCGATGTCAGAGATGTCACAGACTGGGCCATGAAGCCAAAGATTGCAGGAGCCCACGTCCTGCGAATCAGAATCGCCAACAACAACAACAAGCCCCACAGAACCACCAGCAACAGCATCAGCAGGGAAATAAAGGATGCTTTCAGTGTGGCGCTGAAGGCCACTTTAAGAGGAACTGCCCCCAGCTAAACCAAAACCAGAACAATAACCAAGGAAATGGGAACCACAATGGGAACAACAATGGAGGCGGAAATGGGGGAGACAACAATGGCAACGGGGCAAGGGGTCGTGTGTTCGTGATTGGTCAGGGAGAAGCAAGGAACGATCCCAACGTTGTGATGGGTAAGTTTCTTCTTGACGACTTCTTCGTTACTGTTTTATTCGATTCGGGTGCCGATACTAGTTATGTGTCCGTGAAAGTTAGCCAAATTCTTAAGCGCACCCCAACACTCCTGAACACCAAACACACGGTAGAACTAGCTAACGGCAAAAGTCTTGAAGCCACACACGTAGTTAAAGGTTGTAACCTCGTCTTAGCTGGTCAGACTTTCCTTATCGATCTTGTTCCTATCACACTTGGTAGTTTCGACGTCGTTATTGGGATGGATTGGCTATCTCATCATCAAGCCGAGATTGTTTGCAAGGAGAAAATCATCCGCATTCCTCGTTCTGATAAAGAACCCCTCGTGATTCGTGGCGACAAGAGTGGTGCTGTCGAAGGCATCATCTCTTTCCTTAAGGCCCAGAAGTGTTTGCGAAAGGGCCACATTGCCATTTTAGCACTCGTTACTGACACATCCACGGAAGAGAAGAGAATTGAAGACATCCCTATTGTGCGCGAATTTCCCGAGGTATTTCCTGAGGAATTACCTGGTCTTCCTCCTCATCGCCAAGTTGAGTTTCAAATCGAGCTAGCTCCTGGAGCAGCGCCAGTAGCTCGAGCACCATATCGTCTAGCCCCATCAGAACTCGAAGAACTGTCCACACAACTACAAGAACTCTTGGAAAAGGGTTTTATACGTCCTAGGTCTTCACCCTGGGGAGCTCCAGTCTTGTTCGTGAAAAAGAAAGACGGTACCTTCAGGATGTGTATTGACTATCGCGAACTTAACAAGGTGACTGTGAAGAATCGTTATCCTCTTCCACGTATTGACGACTTGTTTGACCAGTTGCAAGGGTCGAGCTATTACTCCAAGATTGATTTGAGATCGGGATACCATCAGCTGAGAGTCCGAGATGAGGACGTCTCCAAAACAGCATTCAGAACTCGTTACGGCCATTACGAGTTTCTGGTTATGCCATTCGGGCTGACGAATGCACCGGCAGTCTTCATGGATCTCATGAACCGAGTGTGCAAGCCTTACCTGGATAAGTTCGTTATTGTGTTCATCGACGACATCCTGATCTATTCCAAGAGTCAGGAGGAACACGAGCAGCATCTACGACTTATGCTGGAACTTCTTCGAAAAGAACGGTTGTATGCCAAGTTTTCGAAATGTGATTTCTGGCTTCGCGAAGTCCACTTTCTAGGCCACGTGGTAAACAAGGATGGAATTCATGTGGATCCATCTAAGGTTGAATCAATCAAGAACTGGCCTGCACCCCGCACACCAACAGAAATCCGCCAATTCTTGGGTTTGGCCGGATATTACAGAAGGTTTATAAAAGATTTCTCCAAGATTGCGCAACCTCTCACATCACTGACTCAGAAGGGCATCATCTATCGTTGGGGTGATGCACAGGAGTCCGCGTTTCAACATCTAAAGGATAGACTTTGTAGCGCGCCTATCCTCTCATTGCCAGAAGGCACCGATGATTTCGTGGTTTATTGCGACGCTTCCATCCAAGGACTTGGTTGCGTATTGATGCAACGTGACAAGGTCATTGCCTACGCATCGCGCCAACTTAAAGTTCACGAAAGAAACTACACTACTCATGATCTGGAGCTGGGAGCAGTTGTATTCGCGCTTAAGATATGGAGACATTACCTGTACGGTACCAAGTGCACCATTTACACCGACCATAGGAGTCTCGAACATATCTTCAAGCAAAAAGAGTTAAACATGCGACAACGCCGATGGGTCGAACTCTTGAATGATTACGAATGCGCTATCAAGTATCATCCGGGCAAAGCCAATGTTGTGGCTGACGCCCTCAGTCGAAAGGATACTTTACCTAAGCGTGTACGAGCATTACAGCTTACCATCCAGTCTAACCTTCCTGCTCAGATTCGAGATGCTCAGGTCGAAGCATTGAAAGCAGAGAACATCAGGGCTGAGTCCCTACGAGGATCGAGGCAGCGGCTAGAACAAAAGGAAGACGGTGCCTACTATGTTAACGGACGCATCTGGGTTCCATTTTATGGCAACTTACGCGAGCTTGTGATGGATGAAGCACATAAGTCTCGTTATTCTGTACACCCTGGTTCAGACAAGATGTACCACGACCTCAAGACTACGTATTGGTGGCCTGGCATGAAAGCCCACATAGCAACCTACATCAGTAAGTGCTTGACTTGTGCGAGAGTCAAGTCTGAATATCAGAAACCATCAGGCCTACTTCAACAACCGGAGATCCCGAAATGGAAATGGGAGCAAATTTCCATGGATTTCGTTACCGGCCTGCCCAGATCTCAACGCGGAAACGATACCATTTGGGTGATCGTAGACCGATTAACCAAGTCTGCACATTTTCTGGCCATCAAGGAAACGGATAAGTTTCCTACTCTTGCAGACATTTACCTAAAGGAAGTGGTATCAAGGCACGGAGTGCCCATCTCTATTATATCTGATCGTGACGCACGTTTTACTTCTGAACTGTGGCAAGCAATGCACAAGTCCTTTGGTTCACGTTTAGATATGAGCACCGCTTATCACCCGCAGACGGATGGGCAATCTGAACGCACCATCCAAACCCTTGAAGACATGCTTAGGGCATGTGTAATCGATTTTGGTAACGGCTGGGAAAAGCACCTCCCGCTAGTGGAGTTCTCATATAACAACAGCTACCACACCAGCATCCAAGCCGCTCCGTTTGAGGCATTGTACGGACGCAAATGCCGATCGCCTCTCTGTTGGGCAGAAGTTGGTGACAGCCAAATCACTGGCCCAGAACATGTGGTAGATACCACCGAGAAAATTGCTCAGATACGACAGCGAATGGCGGCAGCTCGTGACCGTCAGAAAAGCTATGCTGATAAGGGAAGAAAACCACTCGAGCTCCAGGTTGGGGATCGAGCGCTACTCAAAGTCTCACCTTGGAAAGGTGTAGTCCGCTTTGGCAAACGAGGCAAACTCAATCCGCGTTATATCGGACCGTTCAAAGTCATTGAGAAAATTGGCCAAGTCGCCTACAGGTTGGATCTACCTGAAGAACTCAGCGGAGTTCACAACGTATTCCACGTGTCAAATCTGAAGAAGTGTCTGTCAGATGAGACCTTCATAGTTTCTCTCAAGGAACTCACAATCGACGACCAGCTGCGATTCGTCGAGGAACCAGTAGAGATTACTGATCGAGATGTTAAGATTCTCAAGCACACAAGGATACCTCTCGTTCGAGTTCGTTGGAATGCTCGTCGTGGCCCAGAGTATACCTGGGAACGCGAAGACCAAATGAAACTCAAGTACCCCCAGCTGTTTAAGAAAAACGCAACCACTACTGAGGCTGAAGCTACTGCAGAATTTCGGGACGAAATTCCAAATCAATGGGGGGATGATGTGACACCCCAGGAAAATCTGGAAAACAACGCAACTTAACTAGCTTCCTCAGTAACCACGCGCTAAATTTCGGGACGAAATTCTCTTAACAGGGGGAGAATGTGACAACCCTCAAAAATCCCATGTATTCCGTACAATTCAATTAATGATAATTAAAGTGCTTGACGATTGTGTGGAATTACTTAACTGCTTTCTGATATCTGTGTTATACATACATGTATTTGTTAACATACTAGTAATATACAGAAAAGTTACTAAATAATCCGTTATATTTTCCTGAGTGTTAAAAACTAAAAACGTTACAAAAATATACATATAGGACGCTTTGCGGATTAATTAAGCAGTTTAACGGAACAGTATCGAATCGAACAACCGGACATTACCCGGAACACTAAAATATTATCAGAAACATTGTTTCACTTATTTTGAGCTAGTCATGGTCCTCGAACACTTAAACACACTACATGACACATGTAACACACTAAATATTAGACTTTACATCCTAACCACTAACTAATCACCTACTCACCATTTAATTTACAAATAACCCCCCCCCCCCCCATTGTAAATCTCGGTCACTAGCATGGCCCCACAAGATTACTTCAATCTCTTTGAAAATCCTCCATAATCTTTCATAGGGATTTGATGTAGATGTGTATTGTACTTTGGGAGACAAGTGATCCATTGGATAAAAGGGTCTTGTAGGATATAAGGACTAGCTACCTTCATCTTCATCTTCATCATCACAAGACAAACTCTCTCTCCCTCTCCATAACCTCACGGCTGAACACCCCTCTTTACCATCACCATTTTTCGACTTCCATCCAAGTATTCCAAGCACACTACAAGGTGCAAGAGGTCCTACAACGAAGCTCGGTGCTCTCGGAAGTGGAAGGACCTTCTCTATTCGCTATTAACCGCCACATTTCTTCACTCGAACTTCCCTAGCCCTGAGCTAGTGGTAAGAACTTAGATCCGTTCATTCTTCATGTTATTTAAGTGGTTAATAAGTGATTTGATGATTAAAGTTATGAAACACTAAAGAACTTGCACTAAAGTCTTGAACATGTTGGTTAATGGATGAATATGTGTGTAAACCATGTAGACCTTGTGTGATTATGATGATTGGGTGATTATCTGATGCTTTACTGAATAATATTAGTATATGATGTTGTTGTGGTCACTAAACTTGTTAAAGGAATCGATCGAACACGATTTAGAAGGTTAAACACAAAAGAATCAGAATCTGTCTAACTTTTACAGCCCACTTCTGTTGGCTGTAAACAGGTCTTAACCTCAACGAAAAATCGATATTTTGAATCTAAAATATGTTATTATGAAATACGGTTCTAATGGCACCGGAATCGTAATTTTTGGACTCCGTTTACTATTTTTTAAAGTGTTAATTTGTAACAGCTACTTAAGCTGAATTTTGACAGCAATAAATGGGTGTCGTACTTTCGGTCATAACCTGAGTTTTGTGATGAATCGGACCATGAAAATTTTACTGTAGATGATAACTGAAGTATTTGTAATTACCCCACTGGAATTTCGCAAATCGGACTTACGAAGAATTTTTAATAAATTGTTTCGTGGACTGTGGTCAGAAATACATAAATCTGAGTTCAGTCCCGAATATGAATTTTTATAAAATATTGGTGATGAACCGGACCCCGATATTTTTACACAATAAAATATGGAACGTTTAAGACATTCTGTAAAAATTTGGGAATTTTTGGAACATGTTAACTATTTTATTAAAATCCCCGAAAACAGCCCAGTTTCGAGTATAAAAGCTGAAACGACATAAGTAGTGATTTGCGTGTCTAAATGTCGAGTATGCTATCTGTGAATGATCTAACATGTTATATGTGTTATATGCATTATTGTATGTTTGCTTGTGAGTGGGGAATGGATGGGAAGTATATATGGGCGTAAATCGTTAAAGTGTGTGCCTGTTATGTGGTAGAAGTAATGTGCAAATAAACCGTATGTAGGATACGTGTTATGCATGAGAAACTGATTGTTATCCGTACCTTATTAGGACGCGATTGACCGACCTTGACTGTTAACTATATTGAGAATCTAACCGAGCAAACCGAGGTGAGTTCACACTTTCTAAGGCATGGGATTCCCGGTGGTTTGGGAATGGGTTAAAGAATTAAAACTAAATCTACATATCCTCCTTGGGTAGGATTTGTACGGCCATCCTCCGTAGAATGGATGCCATTATTAAACCTACGAATTCTCCTGGTGCAGAATACGTACGTTCGTCCTCCTTGGGTAGGACAACAACCTTAAAACTAGCTAGACAAAACTCTATCATGAAGTCCCTCAATTTATATCGACTTAATCGCCGAGGCCAATGGCGAGCGGGTCATTAGTTAATAGCGCTATTAGGTTTAACAAACCTCACACCGTGCCAGTCGGACGGGCGTGTACTAATGGACTATGGCAGACTGTCAGTGATGATAGACACTGACATAGGGCACAACTTATTTGCGTAGCAGTCGATATCATTCCGTCTAGTAGTTCAAACGGGGAAAACCCCCACTGATCATGGTTATGGATTGGGTAAAGAAAAAGAGAAATGGTTAAACATACTTTCAACTACGGGGTAACCCCCACGGCAAATAAGCCAACGAAAGTCAATCCACGTTTTCAGAAACAACTTAAAACTAAACAACCAAACGTGAACTCACTCAACTTTGTTGTTGACTCGTTGTTACATGCCTTACAGGTCGCTAGATGCTTTTGGGAGCTTGCACGAGGAGGAGGTTGTTGTGGAACATGGGTTGTTATAGCCCATACTTAATAATTGAACTTTATAAACCTATGGAACTTATGTTTGAGACTTTAAACTTATGAACTGTGAACTTATGCTTTTGAACTTACGTTTTATGCTTCCGCTGTTAACCTAAAATCGGTTTACTTCCTTTTGGTCACCAATCGTATTGTGTTTGGTTTTATTTACTTAATTATGTTGTTCAATATGATTGGTGGCTCGATCCTGGTCACGTCACGCCTCCAAGCGGTGGTACTCCGCATGGTGGATTTTGGGGGTGTGACAGTTATTCCCTATATACTATGGTCACCTAACGTATTTGGTCGGATCCTAATGATCGACCAAATGGGTCGGGTTCGAAGGTATAAGCGATTTATTAGATCGCTTACCTTACGACCCTAGACAACGTGGTAATCAGTAGGCATAGTCACAAAGGACTATAACCATCGTGATTACAATCACGTTGCGAAGTTCAAACGAACTTCGCATTGACCATAAACTGGTCAACGTAGAAAGTCAAACAAAGTTTGACTTTCGGACTCGAAAAGAAATAAAAGAACGAAAGAATACTTACGAAGGGTCCCCGAATGCTAATCTAGATCAAAATAGCTCAGGTATGAAACAAAGGTTTCAACTTAGAGCACAATTGATCAGATTCTAGTGGGTTTTGCAATGGCGGTGGATGGGTATTTATAGTTTTCGGGTAACCGTTAAGATCGTTTCATGGAAACCGTGCTCGAATCCCACCCGTACATGTGTTGGAAAGTTATGGTGCCTAAAAATGACTCCTAATTAGCTGAAAGGGCAAGTGTGGGTATGTGGTTGTGGATTAAACAGCTGTAATCTGATGACTGATCGTTCTTATCTGATCTAGAAGGCTGACCAGGCCCACTTCAGGATCAGACAAAACTCAGGCGGGCCTCCTGGAGCTTCTGATCAGAAAATAAGTTTTAAAAGTGACAGTTTCAGCCCCTGCACGTGTTTAAGGCCATTTCCGACACTTCTACGGCCCGTAAAGCCAACTTTAGGGCCCTAAAATGATGCCTAAACATTGTGGACATGAAACATGCTCAAAAATATGTCGGATGTTGGTTCGTTTGGTCGTACGAACGCGATGTTCGCTTAATTACGACGGAATGCGCACAAGCGCGGAAAACGAACCAAATGCCGCGACGAATGGATTTTTCTTATGCCAAACACTAAAATAAAATATTTTAGTGCTTACATAAATTTTTGGATGTCCGGATGTATTCAGAACGTAAGTTATGCGCGAAAGTGCAAACTTGTGCACTTTTGGTACTTTTAGTCCCTGAATGACCCAAAAGTTTATTTTAGCATATCGAACACCTCAAAGCCTATTTCTAAGTTATGTAAGGGTTATTTAAGGTATGTTAAGCCTATGTCACTATTTCGGAGTGTTTTGCATTAAACTGGTTATATTTACGCATTAGTGCGCGTATAACCTTCCAGAAAGCGATTTAGAGCTTGAAATCGAACAAGAGTTGATATGTGCAAAAGACACACATATTTATACAAGTCCAAAGTATGAAACACAATATGTCATTGATTTGGTATTTGTTTGATGGTCGCAGTGACACAGGTGTCACAGTCTCCCCTACTTAAGGAAATTTCGTCCCGAAATTTATTCGTAGGAGTCTATTTGTGACTTTTTGTCAAATAACCACCAGAGATATGTAAAACATAATTTTGTTATTTTCCTCAACGGATACTTTTCAGAAGCGAAAATGAACGAACGGGGTCATTTTTGTTGGTGCACTAAATGTCTGTTGATTACGTCATAATCAAGTCTTGTGTCTAGATTGTTTGAATGTACACACAACAGGGTATTTATTAGGGTTTGTATTGGTTTAGCTTGAAACCAGTTCAAGCGAAATCAACAAGACATGATTTCGCTTCAAGCTATCTTAAGCGAAATCTCAGCTCTATAAATAGGGTGTTGTGTGTTTCATTTGTAACAGACTTGGATCATTGCTTGTGGAACGAAACTCTGTCAAATTGTAATCAGAAAGCAATAAAAGAGAAGAAATTAAAGAGAATAGCTGTTGTAACTTTGCATGCATTGTTTCCGCCTTTACATGTAAAGATGAACTGCTTTAACTGACGATTTAAGGTCGTAGAACGATCCAACAAGTGGTATCAGAGCTCAGGACGAGGAGTTCATACTACTACAGCTTGATTCTACCGATTTCTCTCATTTCTACTCATTTCTTTTTATAATTTTCTGATCTGAACAAGTTCCAACGGTCGAAATGGTCTGATTTTCGAGTATATTGTGTAAAACGTAGTTTTAACAAAGCCTGCAAAGATTCAGACTAAAATTCAGACTAAAACATGTTAAAAATGACCTAAAACAGGTTTTCGCTTGAAAGAGTTCGTAGGTTAAGATAGATTTCGCTTGAAAAACAGACAATTTCACTTGATATTTGGACTATTTCGCTTGAGTAGTTCAAGCGAAATTGAGTTGTTAAGGATTTCGCTTGAATAGTGGACTTGTTATTTTGGATTTCGCTTGAAATCAGTTGAAGCAAAACTGTTGACTTAGATTTCGCTTGAATCAGTTTTATTCTTGGATTTTGCTTGAATCAGAATTCTTTGGGGTTTTCGCTTGAAAACAGTTGAAGCGAAATTGGATTGATGAATTTCGCTTGAAACACTTTGATAAGATTTCGCTTGAACTTGTTGTTTCTTCAAAATCTAAAAATTTGTCTAAGTGTTCTCGGTAATTCACTGTTACGTATTCAGTTCGTTTGTTCTGATTGTTTTTTTTTTTGTTCATCTCTAGGTAATTGAAGATGTCAAGCAACAGTGAAGAATTCTACAATACTTTCTGCAACGCATTCACTTCCGAATTGTCAGATAGAAGATCTGAGATGAAAGAATATTCAAAAGAGATTTCGGAGAATTTGAAATTTGAGAACATGTACGGAAGCCAACAGAAGCCACCAAAGCTAATGAAAGTGGAAGATTATCACTGGTGGAAAAACAGATTTAAGGGTTGGGTAAAAGCTTTCGCTACTGAAAGTTGGTTAAAACTGACAGATGGATACAATAAACCTGTAAAAGAGGGAGGAGAGTTAATAGATCCAAAAGATTTTATAGAAAAAGATATAAAAAATGTTGTGGCTGAATATAGAATGATAACATTAATCAAGCAGTCAGTAAGAGAGGATATCATTTCATTGCTTGAACAAGAAAAGACTTCAAAGAGTTTGTGGGAAGCGTTGGAGAGAAAATGTGTAGGAAGTAATGAAATTGTCAAAAACAAAAAGAAATTGTTGCGTAAAGAGTTTGATTTATTCAGTTGTATGAAAAATGAGTCTGTTTGTAAAATGATTGAGAGATTCGGACATCTGAAAATGGAGCTGATTAGACACCAAATCTTACCTTCTGAAGAGGAGCTGGTGGATAAATTGTTTGATTCATTGCCAAATGATCAAGAGTGGCAATATTTCGCTCTAATGTTGAAAAACACAATAAAGCCTAAAGATTTAAAAGTGGATTTGCTGATTGAAAGACTTGAAAGCCATGAGTTGGAGATAAAGAGATCTAAAGTCAACAATCCGACTTATCAGCAAAATGTGGAGCTTTACTACAGAGGAAATGTACCGCAGGCTGGGTCTCCAAGAACAACATTTTCTGCAGAAAGCTCAAGCTCAGTAAACAATGAAAGTTTTCACAGTGGTTTTCACAGTGGATCTTCTTCAATTACTTCAAGTCAATCTGCTTCTAAGAATTTGTTTCAGTGTAATATCGCAGTGGATTTGAAAAATGGACAGAATTTCAGTGAAGAGTCGGCAAAACAACAGATGGTTTTCTTGGCATCTGTACTTGAATCGTATGAAAGCCTCGTTGCAGGGAAGATTGGCAATACCAATTTGACGAAAGAAGATTATGATCAATTAGACCCCGAGGAGATGGAACTAATGGATATAAGATGGTGCATGGCCAGTGCGGTTCGTCGGGCACAGCGGTTCATGGAGATCACGGGGAGAAAGTCAATTGGTGGACCATCTACCAAATTGGGATTTGATAAATCCAAGGTGACATGCTTCAAATGCAAACAAAGAGGTCACTTTAAGCGCGAGTGCAGAAATGCGTATGCTGCTGATGATTCTGAAAATCCATTCAATGAAGATTACTACAGGAAGGCAATTTACCATCAGAACAAGTCCGAGCCACCAAGATTAAAGCAACCAGAAGAAAGATCAAGGGCTCTTGCAGTTATATATGACGATGAAGGGTATGACTGGAGTCAAGAGGTTCTACCTGAAGAAGATGCAGTTGGATATGCATTTGTTGCAAATGATGATCATGATAATTGGTGGAGAAGAGACAGTGCAAGATGGGAGATTGGCAAATTGTATGAACCATTTAAAGAAGCACAAAGAGCCAAGAGATTGAATGAAGAATTAGAGTGTTACATGGATCCACAGGGTAATCCAGTAGTTGATCCATCAAAAGTGGATTTTGATGCTGTAACCAATGTGTTTCCAAGTGAGGGCACTTTCAACACAAGAAGGCTTTCTGATAAAAGCTATTTGCCAAATTTGATGAACAAGTTAAAAGAAGTTTTTGAAGCAAGTTTACCGAAGGTGGTAGAACTGAAGAAAAGAAAAGAAGAAGAATTGAAGAAGACGATTGAAGAAGTGAAGACTGTTGCAAAGCTTGCTGGAGAGGAACAGAGAGCTGAAGAAATGCAGAAGAATGAAGAAGCTCAGAAAGAAGATCAGAAAGAAGATCAGAAAATTGAGTCATAAGTGTTGGGATTGAACCCTACCAGAGGAACAAATAATGTAAAGCCAAAACCAGGTCACAACAGTGGATTCACAATAAGCAGCGGTTTACACTTTACTCTCCCCTTGAAAGTGATTTATAACAACTGATGGTCTCTATCTGCTACTCATATTCAACTGCTGCTGTCCTTTCAACTGCTGATGAAAACCCTGAAGTATTCAACACTGCTGGTCCTATCTACTGATGTTAAAGCACTGCCCAGTCAAGGACTGATCAACCTTGAGGAAAGCACTGACATAAAGGGAGAGCAGTTGTTTAGTAAATTGTTTGTCTTATGTATAGTCAGTGGTTAGGTTAGCAGTGTTTGTGTAAGGTCAGTAGATACAGGTTGTTAGGCTGTTAGACGTCGCTTTCATGGTGACGTCAGCTATGATGCCTCAGTGGTTTGGTTTGCCTATAAATGTAACAGTGCCCTGTACTGTTACATTTGATTGACTGAGCTGGTTTTCCCTTCTCATGTCTAATCCTTTCATCTTGTGCAATCCAACCTTGGGGCATCAGGCTGAGGGGGAGTATAGTTTGTAAGCTTATCTGTAATCTTTTGCTTTGATTTGTAAATCATTCGACTCTATGAGAAGCAATTGTTTTTCAAACTACTTTCTCCTATGATTGTATTTACAAAGTTTGTTTTCATTTCCGCTGCACTTAACATGTTTTCATATTCGTTGATCATTCATTTTAAATAAACAAACACTATCATGAGAGCCTCAGATCCTAACAATTGGTATCAGAGCTTGGACAGTCAAATTCGATCTAACAATCAATTTGACATAAAAGTTCAGCTCAAAATTCATTGATACTAAGGTTGGTTGTATTCAGTTGAAAAACTGAGTAACGAGTAAAATCATGATCAAAATGGTTATTCAAAAAACTCTGTACATCAACCAAGATGTCATATGACACACAAATCTCACACAAACAATTGATTTCACGCATAAGTCACTCTTAGTTTTTCAGATCTGAAAACACATCTGTTAAACAATGGGTTTATTTCATATTGTCAAAATTGATTTCAATTGCTGTTATGAAATTTGTGCTGTCACCTGGTTGAAATGCTAAAGTATGAATCTCGGATTAACAAAAACCTATGTTCACAAAACGATTAGTGTTTTTGGTAATTTTAAAAGAGAGAAATTAAAACTTTAGTCATTCAGATCTTATGTGTTGAAAACAGGTTGAGTTCTTCAAAAGGAAAAAATCAACTATGTTAAAATACAATAAGAAAATTCACAAAAACTCCGAAGTGTGTTCATCTCAAAACTTCTGAAGTCAGAAGAAAAGAGTATAAACATAAAACACTGAAGAGTCAAAGTTTGGGGTAATAATGGTCATTAAGCAACTATGCGCATTCATCTGTTCAGGGAAGGTTTTGATTCCAGTGAATGAACTCCAAAGAGGACTAGACAAATGTTCAAAAATTTATCCATGTGTCCTCTTGTTTGCAATCAACCGACAAAGAAAATGGTTCCAAACAGTGGTCAAAATGTATTCAAAAGTTTTCAACCACTGTTGTTAAACCACTGACCATTTTCAAAAAAAAAAAAAAAAACCTGTGAGTGAAGTGATTACATTCTCTATTGAAATTATAGCAGTTCCTTTTGACACTATTCTTAGAAAATCCTTTAACCATTTTTTTTGTGTTCAAAGGATTCTCTCGAATAACCAGGATATATTATTCATTTTTTTTAATATATTTGAAACTTTTGCTTGTTTTTGTTGGCATTAGTTTCAGCTCCTGTCAGGATGTAATACCTTATTTTTGCATGGTATTTGTGTCCTCATAAATAGGTCAAAAGGAAATGGTACATATGTCTTGATCATGTCATACTCAGGTTTGCTCCTAAATTTTTATCAAAGGATGATTGCAAACTGTGATTAAATAACTAGGGTACTCATGTGTTAATTGAGTATTAAACAAAAATGAGTTGGTTTAGTAAAAAGTTTTCATCATCTGGGGTACTAAACCACTGTCTTTCAAAATTGACATGTGGCAAAACCTTGAATGAAAATTCTCAAAACTGTTGCTGAAACACCTGTTCTTCAGATTTGCACCATTTACCCTAACCACTGTTTTATTCCAACGTCTGATCTCTAAACACTGTCCACTGCTGAAAGTTAACCACTGATCCCTCATTTTCTTGTAAGCACTGATGCTCAAAATCAGTGTCTTATCCACTGATATGCTATCTACTGATAGTAAAAATCATCCACTGCCCAAGATTTTTACCGTTGTAATCACTGATGCTTGATACGTCAGTGGCTCTTAAAACAACTGTTCTCCATACTTCATCTGTTTCATCAGTGGTTGACACGTGGTCAATTTTTAGCCCTCAGATCTTAATAACCGCTGCCACATCAGCGATCATTTTTAAAAATAAAACCTGCCCTAAACCCCAAACAGGGTTTTACACTGTCGAATTGAATTCCAAAATTCTCTTCTCATAGCAGTTTCCAACCCTTCTTCTCAAAATCTCCAAAATCCTTCTTCATTCTTCTCTGCAAAAATGACAAAATCAAAGTCAAAATCAAAACCAAAACCTAAATCACCATCACCTTCCAAAGAGGTCGCTCAAACAACCGAAGAACCCATCGAAATACACCTTTGACACCATCATTGATGCATTATCTGCATCAAAGTACAAAACTTTGTTGACAGCAAATGCTCCTATCTATCTGCAAACCCAGAGAGAGTTTTGGAAAAAGGCGTCGCTTGAAAAACAAGACGGAAAAGTCATAGCCATTAACTCCTCGATACAGGGAAAAGCGATCAAAATAACACCAAAATCGATATCAGAAGTCTTTATACTCGACGATCAGAACGGTAAAACCTCTTTTGACAAAAACGAGTTAAAAGCTGATTTTCTGAAAAGGGGTTATGCAGAAGAACCAAAGGTAGATACCCTACAAAAGGGTTATTTTCCATCTGCACCCAGGTTTTTATTTCACACACTCTTGATGTGTGCTTCAAATAAAACAACATCTTTCAACGAAATACCATTGAAAATTCAAAGCCTGGGTTACGCTATTTTGAATAATAAAGACTATAACTATTCCCAGGAGATTTTCAATGACATGGTGAAAAACGTTGAAAGTAAAGCATTTTTACTTTTTCCAAGATTTTTGAGTTATTATTTGGAACAAAAATTTGAAAAGAAAAATGTAAATTTGCTCAAACAAGGTGTTCATTGTCAAATAAAAAGCATAACAAAAGAAACATTTTCAAGGATGATGGCACCAATAAAAACAAAAGCAGGGGTACCTGAGCAGACTTTAGCGGTTACAACTGCTCCTCAGGTATCAGCTGCTGAGCCCACTGCTCCAGGTGATCATAGCAGCACTCCCACTGCTTTGAAACCCACACCTGCCACCACTAAAAAGACCAAAGAGAAAACATCCAGAAAACCCACCAATCCCAAAACAAAGGCAACTCTGGAAGATGAGATCCCAGAGGAAATGCCTGTGACAACACAAAAGTCACCAAAAACCACTGCTGCTACTTCCTCACAGCAGTTGGAAGAAAGATCTCAACCCATGCCTAAAACTCCTCCTGCATCCTCACAAAAGGATCAGGTTGTAAGGACAGGGACACCACACTATGAAGCTCTGAATCCACTTGGATCCATCTTCCTCAGTCCTGATCCCAAGGACATGTCTCTTTCAACTCCCATCCCCTCACCAATCATATTACCACAAACCATGCTACCTTTGTTGCATGCAGCTGATATAGCTCAGACACAAACCAGTTCCTCTCTAACACCTATCACTGAGAGCATACTTCCACAAGTGACTGGGTCTGATGCTACTACTTCTGCTATCCCAGCAACAATTGACGAGGTTACACCCCCTGAGTTACAAGTAACTCTCGGTGGTTGTTCAAGTGGAGCAGCAACTACAACTGGTGGACCAACAGGTCTCCAGTTGGCCAGTTGTTTCATAAATCAGACTCCCTTGAAGGCAATTTCTTCCATGGCAACTTCGATAACCACCAGTGAGTTGGATCTAACCACTGGCACCATAAAAGGTTTATCAAGTGCTGAAGAAAGAAGTCCCCAGTACCAAGAACAAGGGGCATCAATGGGTGACTTTTGGGACTCAGTTCCTAAGTCAAACATTGATATAACCACTGCTGGTGAGGATTCAGATGATCCTACTAAAGTAGGTGATGATTCAAGATATCAGGAATTGACGGGCAGAGTTGACAAACTTGAAGAATCAGTTGCTGAAATAAAGGAGATGGTGCAAGAGATTTTAAAAGCTCAAAAAACACAATCCACTGCTGCCCCACCACAATCTGTTGTTCCTGCTCAAGCACCTGCACAACAGGCATTTGCTGCAAATGAGCTATGGAATATATTTCAACCCATGCTTGAAGCACAGCAACAAATGGCTGATAAAAAGCATGCTATTCAAGTACAAATGCTGACCAACATGGTTGAATCAAGATTTAAAGACACTCAAGCAGATATCAAGGCTATAAAGGCTAGCATTCAAAATGCTTCTGGCAAAGTTCCTTCTTCCATACCATTTCTTGTAAATCCCCCTTCAGATAATGCCAAAAAGGGGGAGAATAACAAGTTGTTGGGAAATTTGAATAGGAGGGGAATAGAACATGGCCTTCATGTTGAGCCTGAAAAAGGAAAAGAAAAAGAAAAACAGGTCTCAAAACCTGTTAGCCAAACAACTGATACAGCAGTAGTTACAAAAACTACTGTCTGTAGCCAAACAGCTGCCATGACATCAACACACACCACTCTACCACACACCACTACAACTACTGCTCCATTACCATCATTTACAATCACACCATTACCACTGCCTCCTGTCATAAAACAGAAGACAATAGATGTTATAACATCTGTTGTAATGACAGCAGCGGTTGAAGCACCAGTTGTTTCAACAGTTGTTTGTCAGACACTCCCCATCATTCAAACCACTGATTCATTCAAAACATCATCTGCTTCTACTTCATTAAAAAGGAGAAGAAATCTCATATCAGATGATGATTCATCACCATCACCACCAACATCACCACTTCCATCCCCTGCTCAAAAGCAGAAGACAACTGCTGACATATCAGCAGTTGTAATGACAACAGATGTTGAGACACCAGTTGTTTCAATAGCTGTTAGTCGGTCATCTTCCACTGTTCCCACCAGTCTTGCATCACAACCTCCTAAGCTTTACAAACGAAAAAGAGAAACAACTCAGGACACTGATGAAAAGTATGATCCTGTTGCTGCTAAGAATCCACTGGAATTAGAAGCTGTGAAAAATGAGATGAAACAGTTTTACACTGAAGATAATCCTTCAAAAAATAAATTTCCTTCTCTCATAGGTTTCATAATTACAGAAGACATGAATGAATATCTTGAAATGAAAGTTAGACAAGCAAGGATAAGAGCCAAAATTGAATGCAAGAATCAAGGAAATGAAGCTATTTTGAAAAGAAGAGAATTCCTGCTCAACAAGGTTGAACAAATAAAGGAATATGCAAGTGATTTGAACAAGGAAATGTCAAGCATATCTCCTGAAGCAGATCAACGAAATGAATTGAGGAAGGAATATCTTGCATACATAATGAAGGATAAGTTCTATCCTGCTGAAGAAACAGATTTCAAAGATTGGCCAATAATTGCATTAAAGCATGAGGCAAAAAGAATTGAAAAGGTTAACAATGATCCAAGAAAGAAGAAGACAGCTCCAAACTGGAATAAATACAAGAAGCTCATAGCTGATCTTATTTCTGAATACAAGAGAAAGAAGCAGGAGTTGGTAGATGCAAGAGTGGATTCTGCAAGTGCCATAGCAAAATGGACCAAGCAGCAAACAGATGAAGCTTATGAAAGACTTAGGAAAAGGAGGGACACTCCTAAAAAGTCTGACTACAAAAATCTAAAGGAACAGGTCAAGACCTTTGAAACACAGATCAGCACTGCAGAAGCCTTTGTTACAAGGTTGAGAAAAGAAAGGAAGGAAATGCTGACTGTTGAAAAAGAAAGGCTTAAAGAAGATGATCTGATTGAAGAAGCTACCAAGAAATTGGCTTCAGATAAAGAAAGCTTAGCAAAACTACAAGACCTTACAAAAAGGGTCAAAGTAGTAAGCAAACAATCATCAGCAGATATCACAGACAGTGAGCTTGATCAACAACAGAAACAAGAGCTGCTTGACAAAGAAGTTGCAGAAGATATAGCTGCAGCAAACAAAGTCATAGAAGAAGCTTTTAAAAGAATGTCTGAAGTTCAAGATACTGCTGTACAGTTTTTCTCAAGGCCAAATGCATCTAGCTCATCAGGAAATAAATCTCTCCCAAGAAACCCATTTGGTTTAAAAATACTAAAGTGGATGTCTGATCAAAAGACCCACGTATTGACCTTGGTCAGAACCAATGGAGAAGTGAGGCATATATCAAGGAATCAAGCACTAGGCCTGGGTGCTGAAGATCAACTAGATCTCCTTGAGCTTACACTGTGCAGGGATGAAGATGACACAAGTTCCAAGGAATTTGAAGAAGAATTTAAAAGACATGTAAGGGAACTTCTGATGAGGAATAAAGATCCAGAATAATGACAGGTTTTGGCATTATCTGTTCCAGGGGGAGATTGTTGGGATTGAACCCTACCAGAGGAACAGATAATGTAAAGCCAAAACCAGGTCACAACAGTGGATTCACAATAAGCAGCGGTTTACACTTTGCTCTCCCCTTGAAAGTGATTTATAACAACTGATGGTCTCTATCTGCTGCTCATATTCAACTGCTGCTGTCCTTTCAACTGCTGATGAAAACCCTGAAGTATTCAACACTGCTGGTCCTATCTACTGATGTTAAAGCACTGCCCAATCAAGGACTGATCAACCTTGAGGAAAGCACTGACATAAAGGGAGAGCAGCTGTTTAGTAAATTGTTTGTCTTATGTATAGTCAGTGGTTAGGTTAGTAGTGTTTGTGTAAGGTCAGTAGATACAGGTTGTTAGGCTGTTAGACGTCGCTTTCATGGTGACGTCAGCTGTGATACCTCAGTTGTTTGGTTTGCCTATAAATGTAACAGTGCCCTGTACTGTTACATTTGATTGACTGAGCTGGTTTTCCCTTCTCATGTCTAATCCTTTCATCTTGTGCAATCCAACCTTGGGGCATCAGGCTGAGGGGGAGTATAGTTTGTAAGCTTATCTGTAATCTTTTGCTTTGATTTGTAAATCATTCGACTCTATGAGAAGCAATTGTTTATCAAACTACTTTCTCCTATGATTGTGTTTACAAAGTTTGTTTTCATTTCCGCTGCACTTAACATGTTTTCATATTCGTTGATCATTCATTTTAAACAAACAAACACTATCATGAGAGCCTCAGATCCTAACAAGAAGAATTGGTGCTAAATGAGATTGAGGTTAGAAAATCTTCTGATCTATCGAATGTTGAATTGGTTGATGAAAAAGAAAACAAATGCAGGAATTGCATAGAAATGTGCAAAGCCTGTACTGAAAAAGATGATATAATCAAAACAAAAGATATTGAAACTGTGACAACTGGCACAAACCGGTAATTTCCGTACACTATAATTATTGCTTAATGACTGCAATTATGTCCTTAATTGTCAGCAATGGCTGAACACATAATAAACAAGTGAATTCATGCACGTTGTATACTACAAAATATTGCTTTATGCATAAACGAGAGCGTTGCGTCAAAAATAATAGTAAACTCACCGGTAAGACACACTGTGTCAACGGAACTGCAGAAAGCAGTCAGACAATAAAATTGGAGCCTAGGTGTAGGTCCGACAACAAGAATGCATTAAAACCCAAGGGTACACACAAGGGTTTAATTTATATACATTGCGAAAGCAAAAATAAGCACTAAAAAGCACCCGAAACGCACTTTAAGTGCCGAATTTTGTATAATTCAGCTCTAATAAGCATTTAGACATATGAATATAGTGCAGAAATGTCGTTTTATTATCCAGAATATTTCCCTAAGTGTTGGGAATTGAAAGGGTACAAGAAAGGTACTTAAAAGACACTAAAAAGTGTGATTTAGCACTTTAACGAACCGGTGTCTAACCGAACAACCGGATATTACCCGGAACACCAAAATAATGCTGGAAGCATTTTTTTTTATTTTTCTAAGCTAGCTAGGGTCCCCGAACACCCTAACACCCACTAATTTATCTAGTAACTAATACTTGTAACCTTACACTTAGATTGGAATGATGAACTAACTAAATAGCTCAAAGTTCATTTAGACCCCCTCCCCCTCATCCTAAGAATCGGCCAACATGCCTAATTGTGGGATTTTATTTGAATTCTTTATTGGATCTTGTAGTGTACTAGGGGGGACATAAAAACCAAGGGTTAACATGAGATTATGGTCTATATGAAGGACCACTAGATGCAACATTCTTCACCATTTTCAACTTGCCATAACCTTCCACCACTCCCTCTAACCTCACGGCTCCAACACCCCCTCCTTACCTCTCCATTTCCAATCCATTACCAAGCATTCTAAGCATAAACAAAGGTGTAAGAAGGCATACAAGGAAGCTAGGAGCTTGTAGAAGTTGAAGGACCTCCTTCATTTGCTTTTATCCACTCGATTTGTGCTTAGATTCTTCCCTAGCCTCGAGCTAGTGGTATGTTGCTTAAATCACTCTCTTGAACTATATTGAAGTGGTTAAAAGGATTTTTGTCGGTTAAAACTCGTTAACATACAAGATGATACTTTAAAGTCTACTAAAAATGCTATAAGTGTTGGATAAAAGCTCATATGTTGTGTAAATGTTGTAGTAATTGAAATTTGTGATTATTTAGACCCGATCTATGTTGTGGTAGCTCGGATCATCATTTAACCCGGTTTGGTCATGATCATGAATCATGACATAAGGTTATGTTAGAAGACATAAGGGTTAAAAGGTGAAACTCTACCACACATGAAACGTGAACTTGTGTAAAAGTATTTTTACTTGCAAAATATTGTTCAAAACTAGTAGATCTAAAGATCTACAAGTGGTTTTTCGGAAGAACCAAGCAAAACTATTAGTCTTGTTTAAAACCCGGATCTTATCCGAACTAAAAGCATTTTTAGTAAATAAACAAGTGTGTAGACACTTGTGTCACAAGAAAATTTAACAAAGAAGTATTTTTGCGAATCTTGACTAGAAGTTGTGAAACTTCATATTCTTTAAAAATAAAGTTTTTAAGAAACTAAAATTATTTTTAAAGATGGAAAGATTTACTAAATGTGCTAGTAAGGTACTACACATTTTTGTAAATATTCAAGTTCATGAAATGGAGAAACCAGTGATTATTGTTGATGAGTATTGTTGATAATTGTTGTTGATGATTGTTGACGATTTAAAAGAAAATAAACACACGTTTTGAAAACGTGGGAAACCTCCATTTTTAGGGGAAACTCTGTCAAAATTTTTATAAATTTTGACACTTAGAAAAATATAAGTTTTTGAGAAACTTATTCCCTAAAAATGTGTTTAAGAATATTACTAAGGTTTCCCTGATTTTTGATGATAAGAAATGAGGATTTCTTCAAGAATAAAAATGGATAATAAGTATATATTTTTGAGAGAAAAATATATATTATTTGATCACCAACTTGTGTGTTAAGTGTATATAGTATGTGTTATACGTGTTAGTGTATTAAGACTTAAAAATACACTAAATACTCACGAGGAGTATAAACATAAAAATACACATACAACTTACAAGATACATAATTCGGGTGCAAAGTGCAAAACATAAAAGACTTATATTTATTTTTGGAGAAAATAATATAAGTAAGATACTTAGTTAAAAATATAAGAATATTTTTAACACAAGAAAATATACAAAAGAGAGTGACTGTACTTGTGCGACGCAAGTCTAGTGACTAACGTTAAGAAAACGCGTATAGGTTACGACGTTAATTAAGCAAATCCGGTGGAGTTTACGACGCTAGGAACGCAAAGTTGTGAGTTCATGCTCCCCCTTTTCTCTTTAACTGTTTTTCAGTTTTTATAACTTCGGGGGTGAAATACATGTACAAAAGTACAATATTTATAAATGGTATGATATAAATACAAGAAGTACACTTGGTGAGAACGAGAACCAAGTGTGACGAAATATAAAATACAAGAAGTACACTTGGTGAGAACGAGAACCAAGTGTGACGAAATATAAAATACAAGAAGTACACTTGGTGAGAACGAGAACCAAGTGTGACGAAATATAAGAGTATGAGAAGCGCATTTGGTGAGACAAGAACCAAGTATAAGGCGCAATGAGAAATGATAACAAGAAACGCGCTTGGTGAGAACGAGAACCAAGTAGGAGGCGTTATGAGAAATAGTGTCACAAATAGGGTACAGAAGCACCATTAATCAACAATATACCTAGACCGCAGAACAAAAGGTTAGATCTAACAGGTGCCTGGCAGCCTCACACTCGGTCGGGGCGAGAATCGAGTGGTGCTTTTGTGTCTCAGAATATAACAATTAAATGCCTTAGGTTTGGTGACTTCCTATGTCGTGCCACATGTTAATGGCTTTGCAACCCATTAACAATCTGATAATTACAGAAATACTGTATTTACATAAAATTCATACCATACAAAATTGATATATAACTTGAAGTACGTGGGGTACTCAAGAAGATTGAATTATACTTGAAGTACGTGGGGTACTCAAGAGAATGAGAATTAAACTTGAGTACGTGGGGTACTCAAGAAGAAATTGAATTATACAGATGTACGTGGTGTACACATGAAACTTGATTTACTCACAAAATATGTTTTCATACAAAGTATACAAACATGAAATACAAAACTGCATGAATTCACACCAACATTATGTTGACGTTTTTCCAAAAACTCACATGTATTTCAGGTAACTAGGATGGATGTGCACGTGGTCTAGCTTATGCTCGTGGATGTCGCTTGTGTTTAACTTTGAATAAAGTTGTAAACGTTTAAGACAATGCTTTATGCGACTTAGCGATGTAAACGCTAACGAATGTTTTCAAATTGTGGTATTTGAATGTTATTTTACGAGCATGTAGCATGTTTACTCTTCGTATGCAATGAGAACCTTTCATGATCACACCTCGTGCTTCCGCCGTAGAAAGGGGTGTGACAGATTGGTATCAGAGCTGCGATTGTAGTGAACCAGGATTCCTTCTCGAGTCTAGTCTACAATCTCTAGGATCCATTCACGAAAACAATTTTCAAAAGAGTTTTCATTGCATAAAACGTCCCGCGACATCCACTACCTGAAACTGTCTACATGAGTCTAGAAAGGACACTACGAGACTTAGAGTGCACTTGAGTAGCACTTGTCGTTGACTAGAAATTACTTGCAATTATGTGTGATAATTAGCATGTACTGGAAGTAGAATGTCACAAGTATATGTGACTTTACCTGAAAGCGATGGCCCATTTGAAGGAAGAAATACGAGGGTGAAACGAACTGTGCGGACTGTGCAAGGAGTTACGTAATTATGGATGCATACATAATTATGGAATTCAGTGCACAGAAATCACAGCAAGTCTTGTCACGTATAGATTCCCTCAGTGCAAGCCTACTAAGTACTCTGCTAGAGTAATAATTGTTGATGTCACTTATGTGGAATATATACCTGCGAATATATATGATACTACTGTCTAGTGTGACGATATCAAACAAATGCCTAACCCTGCTGTGTTATGTTCTGTCAGAACATGGCACCCAGGAAAACTGTGAGTGCTCGCAATGATGATCAACCTCCACCTCCCCCACTGCCAAGAACTGCTGAAGAGCTGAACGCTTTGCTAGAGGAAAGGATCTCCGCTGCTATCGCCCAGTACGAGGCGAACCGAACCCAAGACAGTGGAGGACCAAGCAACGCTAGGCGTAATGGGAATGGAGATTCGTCTGGAGGCAATGCAGCTCAAGGTAACCTTGAGACACTGTACTAAGCATGAGGAAATTATTGAACGGTCTTGGTTTCATTATTTCTTCGATTGCTCACATGTGAATTGGTTGAATCAATTCCAGGCTGCACTTTCAAGCAGTTCCTCGACTGCAAGCCGATGAACTATGATGGCACAGGAGGTGCAGTAGCATTTGTGCGCTGGACGGAGAAGACTGAAGCTACCTTCCGCATGAGCAAGTGTACCGCGGATCAACAAGTCACTTTTGCTACTGGGTTATTCGTCGATGAAGCTCTGACTTGGTGGAACCTGCAAGCCCAAACTTTGGGTGATGACGCCGCTTATGGCCTCACTTGGGAGGAACTGAAGGAAAGGATGAGAGAGAAGTACTGCTCTCGTGCCGAACTCCAAAGGCTGGAGACAGAGTTCTGGCACTTGACTATGGAAGGTGCTGACATCAATGGTTACACTCGAAGGTTCCACGATCTGTCAAGAGTGCTTCCCTACATGGTGACTCCTGAATTTAAGCGTGTGGAACGCTACATTTGGGGACTGGCCTCAGAGTTTCGTGGCATGGTGACGTCAGCCAAACCACAAACAATCACCGAGGCTGTAACTCTGGCTGTCAGCCTTACTGAAGATTGTGTTCGAATGAAGAAGCTATCATTGAACCCAACAGAAAATGCCGAGACGCATGCTGAGTCGTCTGGCAACAAGAAAAGGAAACATGCAAACCTGAACCAAGCAACTCGCAACAACAAGGGTTTCAGCAAGAAGCGTGACACTAATCCGCCTCAGGAGGCGAATACCCATGCAACCAAAGCATACCAAGGCTCCATGCCTAGATGCCAAAAGTGTAAGTATCATCATGATGGAGCTTGTCGCATTCCAAGGTGCGACAAATGTGGTAAATTGGGTCATCGAACAGAAGATTGTTGGGGAAAAGGAAAGAACCGAAACGGGAATGGTGCTGGTAACAAGAATGGTAATGGGAAAGGGCAAGGATGCTTCAAGTGTGGAAGCAATGATCACTTCATGAAGAACTGCCCAGAAAGAAACAACGCTCCGGCTCGAGCATTTGTGATTGGAGCAAGAGACGCACGCGAGGACCCTAACGTGGTCACCGGTACGTTTCTCGTTAACAATCACTTCGCATCCATATTATTTGACACTGGCGCCGATTATAGCTTCATGTCTGTGGAATTTAAACGTATACTCGGAATAGAATCTAGTAGATTAGAAATTCCTTATTCCATAGAACTAGCCAATGGTAAACTCGTTGAATCGAGCGAAGTTGTTAGAGGCTGCACACTAGAACTTGGCGAACGGAATTTTAGCATCGATCTCTTACCTATTCAATTGGGTAGCTTCGATGTAGTGGTCGGAATGGACTGGTTGTCCAAGAACAGAGCTGAAGTTATCTGTCATGAGAAAATCATTCGCATCCCTCTAGCGAATGATGAAACTCTCATTGTACATGGGGAAAAACGAGACGCGCCTCTTCGAATCATCAGCTGTATGAAGGCACAGAAGTGCTTGAGGAAAGGATGTGTCGCTTTCCTAGCACACGTTATAGACAAGAAGGCTGTGGAGCCAAAACTCGAAGACATTCCTGTGGTGAATGAATTTCCTGATGTTTTTCCCGAAGATCTGCCAGGATTACCTCCGCAACGACAAGTCGAATTCCGTATAGACTTGGTCCCAGGAGCTGCTCCTGTAGCCAAGGCACCCTATCGACTTGCACCATCCGAAATGCAAGAATTATCTACACAGCTCCAGGAGTTGTTGGATAAAGGATTCATAAGGCCAAGCTTCTCACCCCGGGGAGCTCCAGTATTATTCGTGAAGAAGAAGGATGGAACACTGCGGATGTGTATCGATTACAGGGAACTGAACAAGCTCACAATCAAGAATCGGTATCCGCTACCAAGGATTGATGATTTATTTGATCAACTGCAAGGATCAAGCTACTATTCCAAGATCGACCTTCGATCTGGATACCATCAGCTGAGAATCCAAGATGAAAGCGTGCCAAAGACTGCATTCAGAACGCGCTATGGGCACTACGAATTTCTTGTGATGCCATTTGGACTGACGAATGCACCAGCGGTCTTTATGGATCTAATGAACCGCGTGTGCAAACCATATCTCGATAAATTCGTGATTGTATTTATCGATGATATCCTGATTTACTCGCGAACGAAAGAAGAACATGAGCAACATCTCAGAACCATCTTGGAACTACTGAAGAAAGAGAAGCTTTATGCAAAGTTCTCGAAATGCGAATTCTGGATTCGCGAAGTACAATTTCTTGGTCACGTGGTGAATGAGAAAGGCATTCATGTAGACCCGTCCAAGATTGAAGCAATAAAGGATTGGGAAGCTCCCAAGACCCCAACTGAAGTTCGTCAATTTTTGGGCTTAGCAGGCTACTATCGGCGATTCATTGAGAATTTCTCGAAGATAGCTCAACCGCTAACGACCCTGACTCAGAAAGACAAGAAGTACGACTGGGGTCACAAACAAGAAGAAGCCTTTCAGCTACTTAAGAACAAGCTCTGCGATGCACCAATACTATCGTTACCCGAAGGCACGGAAGACTTCGTGGTATACTGCGACGCCTCACGACAAGGCTTGGGTTGCGTGCTCATGCAACGCCAAAAAGTCATCGCTTACGCTTCAAGACAACTGAAGGTTCATGAAAGAAATTATACCACTCACGACCTAGAGTTGGGCGCAGTGGTATTCGCCTTGAAGATTTGGCGACATTACTTATATGGTACTCGATGTACAATCTTCACAGACCACAAAAGCTTACAACGCATATTTGATCAGAAGGAATTAAATATGCGCCAGCGACGTTGGGTCGAGCTGCTGAACGATTATGACTGTGAGATTAAGTACCATCCTGGAAAGGCAAACGTTGTAGCGGACGCGTTGAGCCGAAAGGAAAGGGTTAAGACCCTAAGGGTTCGAGCATTGGAAATGACGATTCGAACGAACCTCACTGCACGCATTCGGGATGCACAACAAGAAGCTCTTAAAGAAGAGAACCGTAAAGCTGAATACCTCCGGGGTGCATTGAAATACATGGTGCCAAATGAAGAGGGAGCCTTATACTTCAAGAAGCGTATTTGGGTTCCACTCTATGGTGGCATACGAGAAGTCATCCTTAATGAAGCCCACAAATCGAGATATTCGATCCATCCAGGATCGGACAAGATGTACCAAGACTTGAAAGAGTACTATTGGTGGCCGAGACTCAAAAGCGACGTTGCTGTCTATGTTGGAAAATGCCTAACCTGTGCGAAGGTTAATGCCGAATATCAGAAACCGTCCGGCCTACTACAACAGCCAGAGATTCCCGTGTGGAAGTGGGAACAAATCTCGATGGACTTCATAACGAAATTACCCAGGACCCCGAGAGGGCACGATATGATATGGGTAATAGTTGATCGATTGACGAAGTCTGCGCATTTCCTACCAATCCGAGAGAAGGATAGCACTGGAAAGCTTGCAGAGATATACTTAAGAGAAATTGTGGCACGACATGGAGTGCCAATCTCAATCATTTCAGACAGAGATGGACGCTTTGTCTCAAGAATCTGGCAATCATTTCAGGAAGCCTTTGGATCTCAGTTAGATCTGAGCACGGCATTCCATCCGCAAACAGACGGCCAGAGCGAACGGACTATACAAACATTGGAAGATATGCTTCGCGCATGTGTCATGGATCTAGGCGGCAGTTGGGATACTCATCTACCTTTAGTTGAGTTTTCCTACAATAACAGTTATCATACAAGCATAAAAGTCGCGCCGTTCGAAGCTCTGTATGGCCGCAAATGCCGATCGCCCTTATGTTGGGCAGACGCTGGAGATAAACGTATGGTTGGTCCTGAACTTGTACAAGAGACAACCGATAAGATTGCGCAGATCCGAGAGCGCATTAGGGCGGCTCGAGAGCGACAAAAGAGCTATGCGGATCCAAATAGAAAATCGGTAGATTTCGAGGTGGGAGACAAAGTGTTGTTAAAAGTTTCACCATGGAAGGGCGTAGTCAGATTTGGAAAGCGTGGAAAGTTGAATCCACGATACATCGGACCATTCAGAATATTGAGAAGAATTGGTACCGTGGCATACAAGTTGGAGTTACCGGCAGAACTTAATGGAGTACATGATACGTTTCATGTATCCAACTTGAAGAAGAGTCCAACGCAAGAAAACGTGACCATCCCGTTGGATGAAGTGCATATTGATGAAGCCCTCCGATTTACAGAACAACCCGTTGAGGTTACCGACTGGAAAGTCAACAAGACCAGGAGGAGCAGTGTGAAACTTGTTAAAGTACGTTGGAGCTCTAAGCACGGACCCGAGTACACATGGGAACGTGAAGACCAGTTCAAGAAAAAGTATCCCCACCTATTCAAGAAGACTCCGGCGAGAGTTAGTTCAGTCTGAATTTCGGGACGAAATTCTTTTAACGGGGGGGGACTGTGACAACTGGCACAAACCGGTAATTTCCGTACACTATAATTATTGCTTAATGACTGCAATTATGTCCTTAATTGTCAGCAATGGCTGAACACATAATAAACAAGTGAATTCATGCACGTTGTATACTACAAAATATTGCTTTATGCATAAACGAGAGCGTTGCGTCAAAAATAATAGTAAACTCACCGGTAAGACACACTGTGTCAACGGAACTGCAGAAAGCAGTCAGACAATAAAATTGGAGCCTAGGTGTAGGTCCGACAACAAGAATGCATTAAAACCCAAGGGTACACACAAGGGTTTAATTTATATACATTGCGAAAGCAAAAATAAGCACTAAAAAGCACCCGAAACGCACTTTAAGTGCCGAATTTTGTATAATTCAGCTCTAATCAGCATTTAGACATATGAATATAGTGCAGAAATGTCGTTTTATTATCCAGAATATTTCCCTAAGTGTTGGGAATTGAAAGGGTACAAGAAAGGTACTTAAAAGACACTAAAAAGTGTGATTTAGCACTTTAACGAACCGGTGTCTAACCGAACAACCGGATATTACCCGGAACACCAAAATAATGCTGGAAGCATTTTTTTTTATTTTTCTAAGCTAGCTAGGGTCCCCGAACACCCTAACACCCACTAATTTATCTAGTAACTAATACTTGTAACCTTACACTTAGATTGGAATGATGAACTAACTAAATAGCTCAAAGTTCATTTAGACCCCCTCCCCCTCATCCTAAGAATCGGCCAACATGCCTAATTGTGGGATTTTATTTGAATTCTTTATTGGATCTTGTAGTGTACTAGGGGGGACATAAAAACCAAGGGTTAACATGAGATTATGGTCTATATGAAGGACCACTAGATGCAACATTCTTCACCATTTTCAACTTTCCATAACCTTCCACCACTCCCTCTAACCTCACGGCTCCAACACCCCCTCCTTGCCTCTCCATTTCCAATCCATTACCAAGCATTCTAAGCATAAACAAAGGTGTAAGAAGGCATACAAGGAAGCTAGGAGCTTGTAGAAGTTGAAGGACCTCCTTCATTTGCTTTTATCCACTCGATTTGTGCTTAGATTCTTCCCTAGCCTCGAGCTAGTGGTATGTTGCTTAAATCACTCTCTTGAACTATATTGAAGTGGTTAAAAGGATTTTTGTCGGTTAAAACTCGTTAACATACAAGATGATACTTTAAAGTCTACTAAAAATGCTATAAGTGTTGGATAAAAGCTCATATGTTGTGTAAATGTTGTAGTAATTGAAATTTGTGATTATTTAGACCCGATCTATGTTGTGGTAACTCGGATCATCATTTAACCCGGTTTGGTCATGATCATGAATCATGACATAAGGTTATGTTAGAAGACATAAGGGTTAAAAGGTGAAACTCTACCACACATGAAACATGAACTTGTGTAAAAGTATTTTTACTTGCAAAATATTGTTCAAAACTAGTAGATCTAAAGATCTACAAGTGGTTTTTCGGAAGAACCAAGCAAAACTATTAGTCTTGTTTAAAACCCGGATCTTATCCGAACTAAAAGCATTTTTAGTAAATAAACAAGTGTGTAGACACTTGTGTCACAAGAAAATTTAACAAAGAAGTATTTTTGCGAATCTTGACTAGAAGTTGTGAAACTTCATATTCTTTAAAAATAAAGTTTTTAAGAAACTAAAATTATTTTTAAAGATGGAAAGATTTACTAAATGTGCTAGTAAGGTACTACACATTTTTGTAAATATTCAAGTTCATGAAATGGAGAAACCAGTGATTATTGTTGATGAGTATTGTTGATAATTGTTGTTGATGATTGTTGACGATTTAAAAGAAAATAAACACACGTTTTGAAAACGTGGGAAACCTCCATTTTTAGGGGAAACTCTGTCAAAATTTTTATAAATTTTGACACTTAGAAAAATATAAGTTTTTGAGAAACTTATTCCCTAAAAATGTGTTTAAGAATATTACTAAGGTTTCCCTGATTTTTGATGATAAGAAATGAGGATTTCTTCAAGAATAAAAATGGATAATAAGTATATATTTTTGAGAGAAAAATATATATTATTTGATCACCAACTTGTGTGTTAAGTGTATATAGTATGTGTTATACGTGTTAGTGTATTAAGACTTAAAAATACACTAAATACTCACGAGGAGTATAAACATAAAAATACACATACAACTTACAAGATACATAATTCGGGTGCAAAGTGCAAAACATAAAAGACTTATATTTATTTTTGGAGAAAATAATATAAGTAAGATACTTAGTTAAAAATATAAGAATATTTTTAACACAAGAAAATATACAAAAGAGAGTGACTGTACTTGTGCGACGCAAGTCTAGTGACTAACGTTAAGAAAACGCGTATAGGTTACGACGTTAATTAAGCAAATCCGGTGGAGTTTACGACGCTAGGAACGCAAAGTTGTGAGTTCATGCTCCCCCTTTTCTCTTTAACTGTTTTTCAGTTTTTATAACTTCGGGGGTGAAATACATGTACAAAAGTACAATATTTATAAATGGTATGATATAAATACAAGAAGTACACTTGGTGAGAACGAGAACCAAGTGTGACGAAATATAAAATACAAGAAGTACACTTGGTGAGAACGAGAACCAAGTGTGACGAAATATAAAATACAAGAAGTACACTTGGTGAGAACGAGAACCAAGTGTGACGAAATATAAGAGTATGAGAAGCGCATTTGGTGAGACAAGAACCAAGTATAAGGCGCAATGAGAAATGATAACAAGAAACGCGCTTGGTGAGAACGAGAACCAAGTAGGAGGCGTTATGAGAAATAGTGTCACGAATAGGGTACAGAAGCACCATTAATCAACAATATACCTAGACCGCAGAATAAAAGGTTAGATCTAACAGGTGCCTGGCAGCCTCACACTCGGTCGGGGCGAGAATCGAGTGGTGCTTTTGTGTCTCAGAATATACCAATTAAATGCCTTAGGTTTGGTGACTTCCTATGTCGTGCCACATGTTAATGGCTTTGCAACCCATTAACAATCTGATAATTACATAAATACTGTATTTACATAAAATTCATACCATACAAAATTGATATATAACTTGAAGTACGTGGGGTACTCAAGAAGATTGAATTATACTTGAAGTACGTGGGGTACTCAAGAGAATGAGAATTAAACTTGAGTACGTGGGGTACTCAAGAAGAAATTGAATTATACAGATGTACGTGGTGTACACATGAAACTTGATTTACTCACAAAATATGTTTTCATACAAAGTATACAAACATGAAATACAAAACTGCATGAATTCACACCAACATTATGTTGACGTTTTTCCAAAAACTCACATGTATTTCAGGTAACTAGGATGGATGTGCGCGTGGTCTAGCTTATGCTCGTGGATGTCGCTTGTGTTTAACTTTGAATAAAGTTGTAAACGTTTAAGACAATGCTTTATGCGACTTAGCGATGTAAACGCTAACGAATGTTTTCAAATTGTGGTATTTGAATGTTATTTTACGAGCATGTAGCATGTTTACTCTTCGTATGCAATGAGAACCTTTCATGATCACACCTCGTGCTTCCGCCGTAGAAAGGGGTGTGACAGAAACAAGCAAACTTGAAAATGTTTTCAAAATAAAATGTAAAGAAATGATTGACAAAGAATAAATTTTGAAACTAAAAGTTGAAAATTTGACACAGAAATGTCAAGGTCTTGAAAAGGATAATGATGTTTATAGACAACTGTGTTCTACAAAATGTGTCGATTGTGTTGAAAAAGAATCTAAATTTCAAGATTTACAAAAACAGTATAATTCTTTAAAGTGGTCGAGTCAGAGAGTACAAGAAGCTTATGATACTTTAAAGAGCCAAGTCAAAAGTTTTGATCAAAGATTGTCTGAAACTTTAACAACCAAAGAAATGTATGAGAGACAGTTTAAAGAAAAGCAAATTGAATTAAACAAATGTGTTGATGAAATTGCAAATCTTAAACAAGTCTTGGCTGAAAAAGAAAAGGTTGTTACAAAACTTCAAAGTTATCATAACTCTTCGTACATTCTCGAACGCATTTTCAACATCACACCAGATGACAAAGATACTGAAAATTGCAAAAAGGGTATTGGTTCAGAATTTCATCAGGTACCACAACCATTGAGAAACAATTATACTTTTTATGATGTGGAAAAGGTGGCAAAGGGTTTGAACATAGCTGACCAGTTACCTGAAAGTATCGATGTGACTTACACCAAATCTGATGATGCTAATGATTCAGAGGTGGTAAGTAAGGTTGTTGAAAGCGTTTTGAAAGATGAGTCAACAAAAGGTAGGTCTGAATCACAGGATGAAGATGAAGGAAATCTTTATGATGGTTATCTAAAAAACACAAAATCCGAGAAAAATTTGAATGATGATTCAAAAGGATTGGTTTATACCATGATTGGATCGGACAAACTATTCTTAGATGTTGTATTCCCGATTCAGAATGTGATTTCAGAGAAAGTCGATAAAGTTTTTAAAATGGTTCAGATTGAGAAGTCAAAGATTCCAAAGTTTGCTGGTAAAGGTCATAAATCTTTTTATAACAAACCTGGTTTTTAGAAGAAAAACATGAAGGCTGGTTTGGGTTATAAAAAGAAACAGAATTGGAATCAAAGTAAAAAACTAAATTTGCAACAAAAGATGAATTTTGTTCAAGGGAAAAGCTTGAAAGAAGAGGAAAAACTCAAATTTGGACAACAGTCTAATGAGGAGTTTGATGCTATGAAAAAGAAACAACAACAGGCCAAGGATGTTTCAAAGAAAGTGTGTTTTAAATGTGATCAAATTGGACATGTTGCACGAAAGTGTCCAAATCCAAAGCCTGTTGATGTTGAAAAACAGAAATCCGAGGATGTGAAATCAAGGTCAACCAGATTTGATTCGAAACAAACTTGGAGGTACAATACAAACAAGTTTGCTTCAAATCAAAATTGGAAATCAAACCCGAACAGGTTCGATTCAAAACAGACCTGGAATTCTCACACACCCAGATTGAGAACAACACAAAGTTGGAGAACATCTGTTGATATGACAAAACCTCAAGAGTTTTGGAAACCTAAAAATGTTATTCAAAAACAAAAGGTTCAAAAAGAGACAAATTTTTATAAAAGAGGTACTCCGGAAGGTCAAGTGTGGAGTGTTAAGAAACAAGTGACGTTGGAAAAAGATGAGAAAGTTGATGTCAAAGTTGAACAAATTTTAAATGACAAAGAGTTTCCGAAATTAAATGAACATTATTGTATTGAAATGCCTAAGGTCCAACAGACCTGGGCTAAATTGTTCAAATGATTGATAAAATTTGAATGTGCAGGTGCTCAACGAAGCTAAAGATTGTGAGAATGGTAGTAGGAGCAGCCTGGCACAGGAAGAGGTTGCAGGATCCTGGTTTGGTTAAACAGGGAGTTTATCAATTTTATGTACATAAATAAACAATATTTTCAAAACTCTAAAAAAAAATTGAAAAATTAAAAACCAAAAATATGTTTGTTTTTAATTTTGTTTGAATGTATGTTGATTGAATACGCCGAAACCCTCACGGCTGAACAAACATGATTACTTTCATCAGATTGAAAAACGGTTTTCAAACTGTTAAGATCAATGGGTTGTAAATCATGGGGGTACGTTATATTTTCTGCAAATCAGAGCACTTGAAGCAGAAAATGGATGGCGAGACAAAGCTATCAGTGTTGGTTGTCAAATTTTATTTAAATGGTTTTGCATTTTAGGGGGAGAAATATTGTTAGAAAATACAAAAACATTTGAAAAATTTGAAAAAGTCAAAAACATGATAAAATTCAAAAAAATTGAGTTTTGTGTAAAAAGAGGAAATGATAGTACATCAGTAGACAGTTACAGTACGCTAAAGAATTGGAAAGTATAAATGTGTTAAACGATCTCACCGTGGATGTGTCGGTAGGTTTTTATACATTTAGTAAACTTTTTCGGGATATAAACCTAAATTCAAACTTGCTTATTTTGTGGGGAACACTACTTGGATATATAGGTAACCCCTAAAATCTCGTTTGAAAGGTCTCGTAATCTGATATACTAGGTCTTTATACTCTATGATATCTGGGGTATTATTCCGGGACTTCTGCTGAACGGTGGTTCTGACCTAGTCCCTGGATAATGCTTGCTGCAATGCTTGAAACACAGCATTAAACCCTCAGCATGCTGAAACAATAAAATTGATAAATGCTGCTGTTGTAAGCAAAAAGATCCTCTAAAGGGGACATACCATAAAGTCAAAGCTGATATTTCTCTGCGTATACGGAAGTATCGACCTGAGATCCCTCGGCCCTCGCATACCTAATTTATATACAGATATCATTGTAGTATACTCACCTGTAAGACTGATTATTGGGATTCTGGATACGGGAGTATATTCAAGAGGTGGGACACATGAATGAGCTAAGTTCATAAGACATCTAATTCGTATCCTGAATCAGTTGAAGTTTGTATGAAAATTTAAGTGGATCAGTATATCGACAATCTAAGTGAATTGTTTAATGCGTAATGTGATTTTAAGCTCAACGGTACTTGTGACTTGTCATAAACTGATATGATCCTCTAATGCATTCTCAAACCAAAAATATTGTCTGTAAATATGTTTGTACATATTTCTTTATTGCTTTATATTTTCAGAAAATACAAAAAGATTTTTGATTCTGCTTTATTTTCGACAACTGATGTCTGAGTGCTGAGTTTCAAAATCTATGTAAGCTGATTGTGTTTCTGAAAATAAATCAAGTTCATTAATTTGAAACTTGAAGTTTTAAAATCAAAAATCAAAAACAGTTTGTGATATCTCCAAGGTCATTAGTTTGAACTTGGATGATTAACTGTGAGGGATTTGGATGCTTATATTGTTATAGAGCTAGTTTCCGATACGATTCGGTAAAACTGGCAAATTTATGAGAAGTGGTTTTGAAGGATTAAATTGTTAGATTACAATATCTGGAAGTTTTAAATGTTGTTAATTATAGTTGGATGAGTGATTGCAGGTTTCAGGAATTTCCACGGAAGCTAAATGTCAAAGCTTGAACCAGATATCTCAGATTCTAGCATATTGAGAGGGGGAGTCTGTGAAAGGGGGAGTCTGGGTCAACTTTCAAAGGAAAGATTGAAGTTTGAAGTGTAAAAGTTGAAGATAAAGATTGAGGAAAGTTTTTACAATGTTTGAAGAATGATGAAGACAAAGACTTGAAGCCAAAGACTTCATCAACATCCAAGGGGGAGTCTGTTGGTGCACTAAATGTCTGTTGATTACGTCATAATCAAGTCTTGTGTCTAGATTGTTTGAATGTACACACAACAGGGTATTTATTAGGGTTTGTATTGGTTTAGCTTGAAGATTTCGCTTAAAACCAGTTCAAGCGAAATCAACAAGACATGATTTCGCTTCAAGCTATCTCAAGCGAAATCTCAGCTCTATAAATAGGGTGTTGTGTGTTTCATTTGTAACAGACTTGGATCATTGCTTGTGGAACGAAACTCTGTCAAATTGTAATCAGAAAGCAATAAAAGAGAAGAAATTAAAGAGAATAGTTGTTGTAACTTTGCATGCATTGTTTCCGCCTTTACATGTAAAGATGAACTGCTTTAACTGACGATTTAAGGTCGTAGAACGATCCAACAATTTTCTTCAACGGGTTCTTCGGAAATGGAAAATAAAGGATTTTTAACTAAACGGATATACATTTCCCTCAACGGATATTCTTTAGAACGAAAATGAACAAACGGGGTCATTTTCCTCGACGGTTATTCTTCAGAATTTGAAATGAAGAAATAATCAACGGATATTCATTTCCTCAACGGATAATCTTCAGAAACGAAAATGAACTAACGGAGTCATTTTCAACGATTGCTTCCTCAGGTACGGAAATGAAGGATTTAACAACGGATATTCATTTCCTCAACGGATAATCTTCAGAAACGAAAATGAACTAACGGAGTCATTTTCAACGGTTGCTTCCTCAGGTACGGAAATGAAGGATTAAGGAATCGGATATTCATTTCCCTCGACGGATACTCTTCAGTACGAAAATGAACAAACGGAGGCATTTTCCTCAACGGGTATTCTTCAGAATTGGAAATGAAGGATAAACGGATATTCATTTCCTCAACGGATATTCTTCAGAAGTGAAAAATGAATAGCTAGTTCATTTTTCCTCAACGGATGCTTCATCAAAATTGGAAATGAATTGGGTTAACTTAGATACATGATAGAACTTGCTGTGATTTCTGTGCACTAAATTCCATAATTATGTATGCATCCATAATTACGTAATTCCTTGCACAGTCCGCACAGTTTGTTTTGGTAATGCTGTGAGGAAGGATATCATACTTGTGATGACGGTGACTAGACTACCATAGGGTCCTTTTAATTAGATCAACAGAGGATCTTCTTAATTAGGTCACCAAGGAGTCCTTTCAACTATATCATCCATAATATTCCTAACCAGATTTTTGGATCGATCAGTTTAACTAGACCACTAAAGGGGTCTAATTATGAAGTAGTACTTTATAATCCAAGGGACTTAACTACAGCGTAGAAGTCCATTAAGGATTTTAGGTAGTACCTTTGGGTATCCTACTATGAATCTCCTGTACAAGGATATGCAAGATTCTACGATGATTTGGATACCATAATTTGAATCATATGACACATAAAAGGGAACACATAAGCACATAATTGTTTAATTGTTATTATCTTGTTATTGATTGCTATTATCTTGGCACCTCGTACTTCGTTTCTCTTGGAAGAAACGGGTACTTAGGATTTTCGTGAAAAACGCAAGAGATCATACAATGGAAGAAAATTTGGGGGTAGTCTGTTCTTCAAGGAATATGGTTCCTTGATTGTTGGTATTGTAGAGGATATGTTTATACATGCAACCACATAAACATATTAAAATGTAAATGAAAGATTTATTTGTAACAACAATAACAACAACTGTTTCATAGATCGTGATAACAAAAGAAAATAATACACAAGGCTCGATTATTTTCTACACAGCGTTGTCTCTTGTCGGTCTGATACTCATCTCTGCGCTGGATTTGCATTAGCAAGCCTTGGGCAATTCCTACAAAAATGGCCCATCTCACCACAGTTGTAGCAAGACCCCGGTGGGAAACGAGCCTGAGCAGGATTGTTGCCAGCTTGATTTGGTGCAGCTGCGGTTGGGCAAACCCTCGCTGTATGACCTATAAGTCCGCAAACTTGGCATGTGCGGCACTTCACACCAGCATGATGATGTAGGCCACATTGGTTGCACAAGGGTGCAGTTCTGTTGTAGGGTTTCCTAGCAGGGGGTTGAGCTGGTTGGTTGGGGACGGCTTGATCATTGTGAGCGACCATGGCGAAGTTCTGAGAAGCCTTTCGCTTCTTTGACTTCTTAGGGGATCCAGTCTGTTCATCCATGGTCTTTGATTCCCCGGTTGGGTTCGATTCCTCGACCGGTTTCTTGTCACCTTTTCGGAAAAGCTTACGTTTCCTGATCTGAGATTCAGTCAAGGTTGCAGCTAGCTCAATGGTCTGCCTAACTGTAGTAGGGTTGCTACCAGTCACAATGTCTTGTATTGAGTCAGGGAGGCCATCAATGTACTTTTCGATTGCCTTATCCAACGGCGTGACCATGTTTGGGCATAACAGACTTAACTCCTCAAAACGGTCCGTGTAGGCTCGATGCTCACCGCTATCTTGCTTCAAACCATCAAACTCTCTTTCCAATGCTCGCAGTTCATGACGAGGACAAAACTCCCTCATCATAAGAGCTCTAAGTTCAGCCCATGTCTGTGCTAGAGCAACTTCTGCACCACGGTCTCTCATAACCCCGTTCCACCATGTAAGGGCCCTCTTCTGAAACACACTCGAAGATAACTCGACCTTGTGATTGTCAGGACACTGCACGTGGCGGAAAGTATTCTCAATGCTCTCGAACCATTGAAGAAGCCCAGTCGCTCCCTCAGAACCACTAAACTTGAGTGGTTTAGCCGAGTTGAAACTCTTGAAATTGCATGGACCATTGTTGTTGTTGTTGGCTTGGTTCCATTGAGCAAAGAGGTTTGGGATTTGAGCAGCCATTTGCTGCGCAATGATTTCTGCCAGCTCGGCAGTAGCTATCTGGTTCTCGCGTCGAGGAGGCATTCTAAAAGAGGAAACATGAAAGGAAACGAGTGAGAGAATTAGACGAAAAGAATGAGATGAAACAAATCTGATGAAAGCAAGGATAGTGGTCATTTGTTTGTTACTACAAAGCAACAAATGACCCTGGTGACTAATCAAAGTAAATGGATCAAAAATAATGTATCGCGAAGACATGCTCGCCTATAAGTGAACACTCATCCCAAGAATTCCCAGGTAAGCACGACTGGTCTCGCGTCTGATGAGATATATACGAAGTGCTTGCCTAGACAGAAAACCCAGAATACAGACATTCACCCTTCCAGTTTGCACGTGTTTACATTATTTAAAACCCAGAACCTTGACGAGGTTTTGAAAACTCAAAGGGGTTCAAAACCATATAATAGAGAGTTCAAAACCTTACAGTATAGGGTTCAAAACCTTGTAATAAATCATCCTAGAACAGATGATTAGTTTTCAAAGCGGTTTTGAAATTTATGTTCTTGTTGTGGTCGTCACCTAAGGGTAGGTGACAATATTGTTTTATGACTAAACGTAAGTAAACTCGCGTTAGGGTCCTAGGAAGGTTATAGACTAGGTCAAAGTATTACTAATAACCTAATTCCCTATAACCATTGGCTCTGTTACCAAATTTTCTGTCACACCCCGACCACGTAGAACATACAAAACGTGGCTGAAACGTCGGGGAGTGTTGTAACAGAATTAATTGTTTCAAATCCATGGCAATTGAAGTTTTGTTTTATTAATCAAACATGAGATTTTACATTGTTTTAAACAAGAAACAAAGAGTATATAACAAATATTATCTAGTTCTTGTCTCGTTTTAAGTCACTAAGGCACAGGTCCGCCTAAGTATGTCTTGATAAGTCCTATGCATCATCTCCTGAAAACACATGTGAAAATAGGTACACCAGCATAAAAATGCCTGTGAGATACATAGGTTTTGTGAAAACAGAATTCATGACTTATGTTTGAGAAAATGTTTAGTCATGAACCTTGTAATTTGCTTTGTCTTGTAAATCATTTGAAAAAAAAAACGATAAGATCAGATGATATGTATAAATAAGAGAATAAAGTATGGTTAAATGAATAACCATGTAAAATGAGTTTGTATAAGATAAGTTGTTTGTAAATCAATATCTTGTGAAAAGTATGTTGTTTGTATAAAATGTTATATGTCTCAAATTGAAATGATTCAAATAACGCTACAATATGTGATACCATACAAACACTTATATATAGGAAGTACCAGCGGCGTATCCACCGTGCTTGTATCATATTACATACGCCTCGTTACTTAAATCACTTACTCAAACCAAACCACCAAAGTAAAATGTTTAACAATTGTAGAAATGTTTATGTATGGTCAAATGTCTATTGTCAAATGTAAATCATGTCACTGGATACAAACGGTTCAACAGTTACAAACGGTTCACACGGTTCAACGGTTACAAACGGTTCACACGGTTCAACGGTTACAAACGGTTCACATAGTCAAATAGTTACAAACGGTTCATAGAATCAAAGGGTTACGATGGTTCACATAGTCAAATAGTTATAACGGTTCAAAATGTAGTATAATGTGTTCATATACTGGATGAGCATATGCAACAGAAATGCAATGTAAAAAAATGTACTAAGTATGCACGTAATGGATATACATAGCATAAGTGTAATGTAAAACAATGTACTAAGTACGCACACAATGGGCATACATAGCATGTAATGTAAGGCAATGTACTAAGTACGCACACAATGGGCATACATAGCATGAAATGTAATGAAATCGTGTACTATAATGTACTAACGAACATAGCAGGTATATGATGTGAAAACATGGAAAGCATGAAAGTAATAAGTAGGCACATGTGTTCCACCCCAAAACAGTTTGGAAAACAGTAAAAGAGGGGTCTATGTACTCACTTGAGATTGCTCAGAAGTCCTAAGATAACCACCAAGCAATGCTAGAGATCTCGGAATTAAATAGCACCTAATATAGGTAACTATGTTAATAAACCGGACCTAAATCGGAGGATCGGATAGAATAAGTGTTCGTAAACCAAACGAGTGTGGAGACTCGTGTAATATGGTTTAACAAAGCCTACATACTAAATGAAACTTAACCTAAGTGCTTACAACTCATTACGACCCGTTTAGGTAGCATATGCTACTTTAACGCGTCGTTCGCGTGAAACGCGTTCGGAACGTCTAACTAGTCCTATGACAAGTGTTATATGCCTAAACATGTTACATAATCAGTTATGTGACAAAAGTTTAGGTTACATAAGCTTAATTACCGATTACACATGAAAAGGGTATTTTGGTAATTTACCTAAGGCATATATACTACATATCATACAACTACTTAACGAAGCGACCATAGGGTATAACCTCGGAAGGTTATTCCCTATATACTATGGTCAGCTAACGTATTTGGTCGGATCCTAATGATCGACCAAATGGGTCGGGTTCGAAGGTATAAGCGATTTATTAGATCGCTTACCCTACGACCCTAGACAACGTGGTAATCAGTAGGCATAGTCACAAAGGACTATAACCATCGTGATTACAATCATGTTGCGAAGTTCAAACGAACTTTGCATTGACCATAAACTGGTCAACACAGAAAGTCAAACAAACAAAGTTTGACTTTCGGACCCGAAAAGCAATAAAAGAACGAAAGAATACTCACGAAGGGTCCCCGAATGCTAATCTAGATCAAAATAGCTCAGGTATGAAACAAAGGTTTCAACTTAGAGCACAATTGATCAGATTCTAGTGGGTTTTGCAATGGGGGTGGATGGGTATTTATAGTTTTTGGGTAACCGTTAAGATCGTTTCATGGAAACCGTGCTCGAATCCCACCCGTACATGTGTTGGAAAGTTATGGTGCCTAAAAATGACTCCTAATCAGCTGAAAGGGCAAGTGTGGGTATGTGGTTGTGGATTAAACAGTTGTAATCTGCTGACTGATCGTTCTTATCTGATCTGGAAGGCTGACGCGGCCCGCTTCAGGATCAGACAAAACTCAGGTGGGCCGCCTGGAGCTTCTGATCAGAAAACAAGTTTCAAAAGTGACAGTTTCAGCCCCTGCACGTGTTTAAGGCCATTTCCGACACTTCTAAGGCTCGTAAAGCCAACTTTAGGGCCCTAAAATGATTCCTAAACATTGTGGACATGAAACATGCTAAAAAATATGTCGGATGTTGGTTCGTTTGGTCGTACGAACGCGATGTTCGCTTAATTACGACGAAATGCGCACAAGCGCGAAAAACGATCCAAATGACGCGACGAATGGATTTTTCTTATGCCAAACACTAAAATAAAATATTTTAGTGCTTACATAAATTTTTGGATGTCCGGATGTATTCAGAACGTAAGTTATGCGCGAAAGTGCAAACTTGTGCACTTTTGGCACTTTTAGTCCTTGAATGACCCAAAAGTTTATTTTAGCATATCGAACACCTCAAAGCCTATTTCTAAGTTATGTAAGGGTTATTTAAGGTATGTTAAGCCTATGTCACTATTCTGGAGTGTTTGTTGCATTAAACTGGTTATATTTACGCATTAGTGCGCGTATAACCTTCCAGAAAGCGATTTAGAGCTTGAAATCGAACAAGAGTTGATATGTGCAAAAGACACACATATTTATACAAGTCCAAAGTATGAAACACAATATTTCATTGATTTGGTATTTGTTTGATTGTCGTAGTGACACAGGTGTCACAATTTTAGAGAACAATGTGATGAACCCCTAACCTACAAATGGTTTGATAATCAACAAAACTAATTTTCCAGAAAAAACCATTTGATTAAAACAAACTTAAGTGTTTTGAAATCACAATGGGAAAATAGTTTGTTGTAAGGGGGAGTTCTGATTGTTTATGCCAAGTTGTAACATCTGTGCTTGTAATCATTGTGAATAGTTCGTTTATCAATAAAACAATGTTATTTGATCCCAATGTTGTTTGGTTAACTTTTACATTTTTCATGTTTTGACTTTTGTTCAATTTCAAACTCTATATCGCTTTCTGGGGAGTTATAAGCAAACTGGTGCGTAAACGTAATCAGTTTTGTAGGTCCCTAAGCCGTATGGATCGTAACAGAATCGTCGATCCAATCTAGAGTGCGGAATCCTCTAGATCAGATTTAACAGAAAACGTGTAGAAAAACCGAAATCACTTTTAAACCCGATCTTTATTGATTATCTTCCAATGATTACAATCAATCAAGATCCTAATTCGTCCCAGCCTTTGTCTTTCACGAATTCCCTCCAAGAGTGATTAGATGATTAGAAGATCAACCTAAACCCTAATGCTAAGCTTTGTTTATATAGGACAAAGCTTTGCACATGGGCTAGGTCATGGGCTAGGCCCATTTCGCCTTTTGGTTTGGCCCAATCACTCTTAATTAACTATTACAAAGCTAAACCCGCTAACTGTTTATCGTTTTACTAATTACAAGATATCCAAAGACCAAATCTAAGCTGTTGTCACAAACATGCACCAACAAACTCCCCCTTGACAATAGCTTCATAAAATAACTTTGTCTTCAGTCATCTTGCAATCTTCATGTATTCTTGCACTGTCTTTGGTCTTTGGATAGCTTCAGCTTCAATAGCTCTGTCAGCAACAGACTCCCCCTAAGCTGATGCATCCAATCACCAAATCTTCAAAACTTTAGCGCTTGAGTAAACTCCAGTTCAGCTTTTGTATAGCACTCTTCAACTCTTCAACTTTGTCTGCAATGTAGAAAGGAGGTTCTACCATGCATCCAATCAAACTCTCATCTTCACAGCAACTTCTCAGCAACACAGCAACTATACAGCAACACACTGCTTCAATCTCTATACTATAAAACAAACATCTCGAGAAACCATAAGAATTTTTCAACATAAGTTAAACAAATTGTTATTATTCAAGAGATTAGTTAAACTGTATAAACAGATTAAGCACTTGCCAACACAACACCAACACGCACAAATTTTAAACAAACACCCCATAACCTGCATCATTTCAAAATTTTGAACCCACTTACTAACACCGTCTCCCCGATCAGTAACAATTCCTCCAAGAATAACAGTTTCCCGTACATTAAGAATTTTTAACAGAAAAAGACACTATTTTTGTATTTTTGTATTTTCTGAAATCAAATAAATACGAAAAGCAATAAACACTCTATTTTTGTGAGAATCACAGGTAAAAAGATCATATCAGCACAATCAAACTGTTTCACACTATTAGATAATTCTTTATTTAATTTTTCGTGAAAAGCAGTTCAAGACGATTACCAGTATGTTTGTCCACTTAAACAAATGCATGAACATTTCAAGTACCATTACCGTATGATACATTAAGGTAATTTTATATCTGATATACTAGTGTGTCCCACTTCAGGATATACCCCCGCGATCAAGGTATGCACAAAGATTCATCTTAGCAAGTGAGTATACTGATGTCATCCTTTAAGATATCCTGACAGTGCCTAGGTCTGCATATAATCTGTTTTATCATGTTTTGATGGCTTAACAATGAACACCCAAATAAATACTAATCAAATCCTGGAAATATAAACAACACACTCTATCATGCAAGTATCTTCCCTACCACATATTTCACAAGTCCAATCCAGATTTCTGAAATCTTAACTGGGAATAGGTTGAGAAGAGAACATAATAGATCTTTAGCAGAGATGGTATAATATACAGATCAAATGAGTTTTCCTCAGTTTGATATAGGTTTCTTGGGTTTTTTTTGGGCACTTGAGGGCCTCTTTCGGGTGTATTAGATCTATAGTGCGACAACGTACAGCTAGGTCAGCATGTATCTGGATGCAGCAGAAGCTGTCGTTGCCTAGCACCTACAGGTCAGCATATATCTGGATGCAGCAGAGGAGGTACACGACTTTTTTCAGAGAAGATTTCAGAATCAGATCAAAATTGTGTGTATCAGGACAACATACAGACATTCAAATAGAAATGAGCTAATTACAAGTGACTTTCTTTCCTGGGGTCATGTACAATTTTAGTTCTAAACAGAAGGACAGCCAAGATATCCCCAGATGAAATAACAGTATAAAGACCCAAAACTTCAGATTTTGGCAATCTATCAACGCAAGATTTAAGGTCATTAAACCATACACCACTGATGTGTTCCCCACTCATACTCAGTGCATTTAAGTTTATATCACATTGGTAAGTTGATTATTTCATGATTTTGCCTACTGGTATATCATATGATGAAGCTGCTATCACACTTAAGCATTTTAATTCAGTTTGAGTGTGACAGTCTAACTTGCTGATGTACTATCATTTCTTCTTTTTCACACAGTGAAAACTCATTTTTGATTTTCTATTTTTTATGTTTTTGATTTTTCAATGTTTTTGTATTTTTAATTTTTTAAGAAAAACAGTAAACTATTTAAAAAAATTCTTATGAAAAACCAGTTATTCAGGATTCCTCGTCCCGTTGAGTTCGACTAAGTGTTCAAAGCGAGCTCGATCAAAAGCTTTAGTGTAAAGATCAGCAAGGTTATCTTCTGTGTCGACTCGATGTAATTCAATTAGTCGTTTTTCAGCACAATCCCGTATAAAATGATGACGTGTGTCAATATGTTTAGTTCTACTGTGCTTTACGAGATTGTTTGTGATTGATATAGTGGCATTATTATCTATCATAATAGGAGTACGAGTGAAATCCAAACCGTAATTGCGCATCTGCTGTTGAATCCAGAGGACCTGAGAGCAACAGCTACCCGCAGCAATATATTCAGCTTCACACGTAGATGTAGATACACAGGATTGCTTCTTGCATTGCCAAGACACAATCCTGCCTCCCAAGAACTGACAACCACTTGTTGTAGACTTCCTGTTTGATTTGCATCCTCCAAAGTCTGAATCAGTGTAAGCAACAAACCTCAAATCACTATCAGCTGGATACCACAACCCAAGTTTGGGTTTCCCCTTCAAGTAACGAAGAATACGCTTCACTGCTTTCATGTGAGACTTTTTTGGATTCGCCTGATATCTGGCACACAAGCATACGGAAAACATGATGTCAGGTCTTGAAGCAGTCAAGTACATTAGAGAACCATCATCGCCCTGTATTGAGTAGGATCAACATCTTCAGTGCTTTCATGATCTGGGCCAAGATTGTGATTTTCGCAAATGGGTGTGTTGAAAGTAGAGCAATCATTCATTTTGAACCGATCCAAAATGTCATACACATACTTCGTTTGATGAATAAACATCCCATCCTCCTTCTGTTCAACTTGTAATCCCAGAAAATAAGACAGCTCACCCATAGCGCTCATTTCAAACTTGCTCTTCATCACCTGTTCAAACTCTTTACACATGTTCACATCAGATGACCAAAAGATGATGTCATTCACGTATACCTGTACCAGCAGAAAGTCATCTTTCTTCCTCTTTATGAACAGTGTACTGTCTATCTGACCCCTTTCAAAACCATTCTTGAGCAGATGTGTAGACAGTGTCTCGTACCATGCCCTGGGAGCTTGATGTAACCCATACAAAGCCTTATCAAGTTTGTAAACTCGATCTGGATAGTCTGGATCAACGAACCCATCTGGTTGTGAGACATACACCACTTTTTGGACTTTACCGTAAAGAAATGCACTCTTCACGTCTAGTTGGTAAACTTTAAAGCTCTTGAATGAAGCGAAAGCTAGAAACAACCGAATTGCCTCCAACCTTGCCACTGGTGCAAACACCTCATTGTAATCTATTCCTTCTTGCTGATTGAAACCTTTCACCACTAACCGAGCCTTGTTGCGCGTGACAATACCTCTATCATCCTTTTTGCACTTAAATACCCATTTAGTGCCAATTTCTCTTTCACCTTTAGGAAGGTCCACTAACTCCCATACCTTCAACTTCGCAAACTGGGCCAATTCTTCTTGCATAGCTTCAACCCATGAATTGTCTTTAAGAGCCATATGAATGTTCTTCGGCTCCTCTTGGGAAATAAAACAACTATACAAGCATTCATTCACTATCCCAGTCTTCTCAATCAACACAAATAACCCAGAATTCGCTGCTATGCTTCTTCTCGTCTGAACACCTGCAGTAGGATCTCCAAGTATCATATCAACTGGATGATCTCTATTTGCTCATGTAGTAGCAACCGCATCGACTTCTAGATTAACACCCAGGTTTGATCCAACCTCCCCCTGAATATTCTGATTTGCAAACGGATTAATGAAATCCTCCCCCTGAATGGGTTCAGAGTCACTATCGCTTGAATCAGGATTAGCAGCACCTTGGGAAGTTTCCGGAGCATCTAACATATCAACATTCGATCTAGGCATGAACTCGCCTTCATCGTCTTCACATATAACTGTTTGAATCAGGTGAGAACCATCTGCATCAGAAACCTCAGGAATATTAATGGATTTAAACACACTTTCATAATCATATAATATAGCAGGACCACTCGTTGATTGTTGAGGTTTGTAGGAAGTAATTTCCACATTAAAAACAACCTCGATTTTACCAGTTTTGAGATTAAAAACCCTTTTATTCGGTGTGCCAGGCACGTAACCTAGAAAGTAGCCTTCGTCAGCCATCTCGCCGAATTTTTGTTTATCTTTGTTTCACACAATGGTGCAGGGTAATCCAAATGGTTCAAAGCCTGTTAAGTTTGGTTTTTCGTTAAACATAAGTTCATGACAAGTTTTGTTAAAACGTTTAACGGTCAAAACTTTGTTTAGGACGTAGCAAGCTGTATTCACAGCTTCTCCCCAGAAAAGAACTGGTAGCTTTGAATCTGAAAGCATAGTCCTAGCGGCTTCAATCAACGTCCTGTTTTTCCTCTCAGCGACTCCATTCTGTTGAGGAGTATAAGGAGCAGAATATTGATGTTCAATTCCCTTTCGAAGACAGTAGAGATCCAGAATCCGATTCTTGAACTCCGTGCCATTATCACTCCTTATCCTCTTGATCCTTGCATCATGGACGTTTTCCAATTTCGTAAAAAGATCTATCAGCATCTCCGCTGTCTCATCTTTTGTACCTAAAAAGAAAACCCATGAATAACGTGAGTAATCATCAGTGACAACCAGACAGTAGTACTTTCCACCTATGCTCCTCACGCTCACTGGACCGAATAAATCCATGTGAAGTAATTCATAAGGGGCATTAATGGAATTTACTGTTTTAGATTTATGAGGTTTCTTGTGTTGTTTTCCCTTTTGACATGGAAGACATTTATCTTGCACTTGAAACCTCAGCAATGGAACTCCTTTCACTAGCTCATTTTTAATAATGTAATTCATTTTGCGGTAGTGAATGTGGGCCATGCGTCTGTGCCACAACATAGATTCAGCTTCAGATGCTTTTGACAGCAAACACGCCACCGCTGCAGTCGGATCCTTGGCACCCATGTCCATGACATAAGTATCATTTTTCCTTGGTGCACGCATTACTATCCAATCTTCCGGAATGACCAAACCCGGTTTCAACACCAATGCCTCCTTATTTGTAAAATGGACCGAATGACCCTTGTCGCAGACTTGTGACACGCTCATCAGATTGTGTTTGAGCTGCTCAACATAGTTCACTTTGTCCAAAGTGATCTTCCCATTCGTCACTTTTCCTCGTCCGGTAATCCTACCACCTTTAGCACCAGCAAAATTTACATGTCCACCATCATATTCTTCAAATTCAGAAAACAACCTCGCATCCCCCGTCATGTGCCTGGAGCAGCCACTATCAACATACCATAAGTTGATAATCCTCCTTAGCAGCTCCTGCACACACCAACCAATAGATTAGTTAGATTGGGGGACCCAAGCCTTAATGGTCTTGGGTCTTCCAGATTCATCAACTACAGGAACATCCATCCAGTATCCATCACTCCTAACTGGAGTCTTGGATCTTGGACCTGTTGATGTAAATGATTTTTGATTTCCATAAGGTCTCTGGTCCTGAGGGTACCTATTTGTGTTTGGACTATGTGACCTTTGAAAATTTTGATTTTGATTCAAAGAACCTTGATTGTAATTTCTAAAGCCATTGTTATAAAAAGTTCGACCACCATTATTTTGGTATCGATTTTGATATTGACCTTGACTTCTGAAATTATTAGAATTTTGATTTTTCATTCTTGGTGAGTTACTTCTAGGTCTTTCATATCTGCCTGATGTAGATTCAGGCTGAAATCTTGGTTGATTTATTTGAAAACGAGGAACTTGTGGAGTTCCTTTTTCAGCCTTATCTACACCACCAGCAACACCCTGTTGTTGCTTTGGAGCAGATTGCTTTGGAGAACTTGAGACTTTCTCCTCATTATCACCTTGCTTCGCAGGTGATTTCCCTCTTTGTTTCTCACTAACTTGTGCTTCAACCTTTTTGTTAGGACAGCAGCTAGCTACATGTCCCTTTGTGTGACATTTGAAGCACGATCTCTTTTTCGAAGACTTCTCAGCTGAAGCCTTTGAACTAGAAGGATTTGGTTCAGTTTGCTTAGTTTCAAGATTTTCTATGTTCTTATTTTTTGCAAACTTTAAATTTGATTCGTTTTCAATAACAGCTGTTTCGTTTTTCATGTCACTTCCTTGAACAAAATTTACCTTTTTAACAAAAGTTGCATTTTTATTCGTAGGATTTGAGTTTTTCTTTTTCAAAACAGGTTTGCTGTTATTTTCCTTCTTAGCATCATTATCTTCAGACACATCACCTTGACTAGATGTGAAACTACTTGGTGATGTTGACAGGAAGTCTGTGAACTCATCTTCATCAGGTAAGAAAGAATAGTCATGACTAAGAGGAGGTGGGACTTCATTGAAGCCCTTGAATCCCAAGCTGGTCTTGTCATTACTCTTCTTTAACCCACCCATCATGTGTTTCATAACAAAAGTAGAATCCCTGAATTGACCTAATTTCTTTTCAAGTCCAACAATTTTGAGTTGTGCATCTGACAACTCTTTGCATTGTTCAGAAATCTCTTTTGTTTTCTCAGCCATCATGTCATGAGCTAAGTCTATGACTTGAAGTTTTTCGTTTAGTTTGCTGGTTAAAACTTCAATTTCAGCCTCATAGCCTTTTATCTTTTTCAAATATGATGACACTTTAAACAAACAGAAGTAGCAGAGTTACTTACCTCTCCTGTCGATTTGTCTGAGTTGGCCATAAGAGCAGCAAGTTGAGCTTCGATTCTTTTGATGATTTCATCTTTCGCTTCGTTTTCCCTTTCATGCTCAGACGTTGGCTTTTCCTTTTCAGCTTATGTTGTCTGATCAACATTCTTTTCCTCAGCTTCATCCACTGTAGTTTCACCATCATCAACGGGTACAATCTCTGCCATGAATGCTTGAGTGACATTCTCATCATTTTCCAAGTGAATACTCCAGTCGTATGAACCTTCTCGAGCAGTAGAGATCAATGCCCTTGAATTAGAGTTGTTGGAAGCATTCGTGTTGTTTGAATTCTGACTCGACGTCTCTTGCTTTTGTTTTTGACATTCTCTAGCGAAATGTCCATAACTTTGACAGTTAAAGCACCTTACTTTGGTCTTGTCAAAACCAACAGTTTTCCCCACAAACTTCCTTCCAGTTCTATTCATGAACCTCTTCACACGTCTGGTAATCATGACCATTTGCCATTGCAAATCCATATCTTCAAGATCATCAGGGTCAATCTGATCGTAATCTTCATCTAAAACGGCAGGATCAGATATCTTCCCGTGAATGTAGTTTTCATAGGAAGCAACAAACGAAGCAAGTAGAGCAAGATGTTCTTCAGCTGACTTAACACTCATAGGCATTGACTTTGCTCTACTACTTTGCTTAGCAGCTGATGTTCTCTTGACTCCTGTTGATCCTCCTGAAGCAGCTACAAAACATACATCACCATCCTCATTCACTGCAACCTGCTCATTATCACATGAAAGAAATGCAGTAGCAGAGTCCCTAGAAGCATCATGAGACGAAGAAGATGTAAGCCCATTGTAAATCCCTGGATCTTGAACCTGATCATATCCAGTGTCCTTTTTCTTCATGTTAAGCTCATAAGCTCTTAGCTTTCCAACTACTTCTTCTAGCTCCTTTGTGTCATAATCTGCTTCACCCTTGATCATGAGAGTGTAGATATCCCATTAAGCAGGTAGAGCATCCAACAGCTTGTCATTTTTCTCTATGTCAGTGTAGCAATCTATATCATAATTGTCCAATTCTGACATCAGATGGTAGTATCGAGTGATGACGTCCTCAAGTGACTCATTTTTCATATATTTGAACACAGCAAACTGCTTCTTCAATAGATCAACTTTGTTCTTCTTTACATCAGGGTTTCCCTCATATCTCTTCTCTAGCGCATCCCACATCTCCTTTGAAGTAGTATACTTCTTAAAGGTATGTTTGATGCCATCAGGTAAAGACATTTTAATGGCTGCCAAGGCTCTCTTTTCAGCCTCATACATTTTCTTCTGTTCGGCATCCATATCAACATAAGCAGTTATACGTTGTCTTCCCTCAAACTCATGAGTTGGGTTCACATACCCATCATCTATACATATCCACATACGAGTGTCCTGGTACTCAACAAAGGATTGAAACCTATCCTTCCATGTCAAGTAGTTCTCCACCTTCATCATCTTAGGTGGTTTGTTCATTGTGCCTACCTCATGTTCCATCCTTAAGAGTTCGTTCAATTTAGACATGTTCGACATTTAAACTTAATCAGACTGATAAAACCGTACAATTTTAGTCCGAAACTGTTTTTACCAAGTTATACCGTTAGATTCGTCTCGAGGTTACGATTCCAAAGATATATAATGTCGAAAACCGTTTTCGGGATTTTTTTTGTCCTAAAAATCAAAGGATTCTAACGGTGCAAACGGTTTCCTGTAACGAGTTACGGATAATTTTCTAAACACGAATCTGTGAATTTTTTCTTACGCAAGCCAAGGAAAATTCCACCTCTTCCGAAATGGTCAGAAAAGGTCCGAAATGGTAGATGGTTATCCGTAATGGTCCGAAATGGTCCGAAATGGTTAAGTTTATCCGAAATGAACACCCTTTTGTCCGAAATGCACTACTTTGATCCGAAATGAGACTAACGTTATCCGTAATGAAGCAATCAGATCCGAAATCAAGTCACTCTAGTCCGAAATCAAGTCAATCTGATCCGAAATGGTCCGTAATCCTTTTGACTGGTCCGAAATACAACCTAATCTGGTCCGAAATGAGTTCTTTTGATCCGAAATGCAACTCTTCAAGTTCGAAATGATCCGTAATCAACTCAACTGGTCCGTAATGCAATTGTTTGGTCCGAAATGCAAGCCTGAGTATCCGAAATGCTTGTTTCTGGTCCGAAATCCTTGCAGTTTGTTCGAAAACAGCAGCAGCAACCCTAAAACAGCCGTCAAACACGTCCAAAAATCCGATTTTCTGCAGAAACGATTCTAAACCAAGCAAATCAAGAGCCGAAAGCTCTGATACCAATTGTAGGTCCCTAAGCCGTATGGATCGTAACAGAATCGTCGATCCAATCTAGAGTGCGGAATCCTCTAGATCAGATTTAACAGAAAACGTGTAGAAAAACCGAAATCACTTTTAAACCCGATCTTTATTGATTATCTTCCAATGATCACAATCAATCAAGATCCTAATTCATCCAAGCCTTTGTCTTTCACGAATTCCCTCCAAGAGTGATTAGATGATTAGAAGATCAACCTAAACCCTAATGCTAAGCTTTGTTTATATAGGACAAAGCTTTGCACATGGGCTAGGTCATGGGCTAGGCCCATTTCTCCTACCATCCCCCTATGTGGGTTTGGTTTGGCCCAATCACTCTTAATTAACTATTACAAAGCTAAACCCGCTAACTGTTTATCGTTTTACTAATTACAAGATATCCAAAGACCAAATCTAAGCTGTTGTCACAAACATGCACCAACAAGTTTAACACGAAAAACGCTCCGGAACATCAACATATACTTAACATACGTTAAATAACCTTTACATAACTTAGAAATAAGTTTTGAAGGCCTTGGTATGGCAAAAACAAGTTAATTCACCCGCAGGGACTAAATTTGACAAACTGCGAAAGTATGATGATTCGTACTAGAAAAGACATTTCGGAACATGACCATAAGTTAAACATACCATAAATATCCTTTACATAGCTTAGAAATAGGCTATTAGGGGTTCGGTGTGCAAAAATAAACTTTTGGGTCATTCAGGGACTAAATGCGTCAAAAAGTGCACAAGTTTGCATTTTCGCGCATAACTTACGTTCTGAGTACATCCGGACATCCAAAAATTTATGTAAGCACTAAAATATTTTATTTTAGTGTTTGGCATAAGAAAAATCCATTCGGCACGCAATTTGGATCATTTTTCGCACTTATGCGCATTCCGTCGTAATTAAGCGAACATCGCGATCGTACGACAAAACAAACCAACATCCGGCATATTTTTGAGCATCTTTCATGTCCACAATGTTTAGGCATCATTTTAGGGCCTTAATGTTGGCTTAACGGGCCTTAAACGTGTCAGAAATGGCCTTAATGCATAACAGGGACCAAAACTGACATTTGCTGAAACTTGCTTCTGACCAGAAGGGCCAGGCGGCCCGCGTGAGTTTAGTGAGTCCCCTTACGTGGCCCGTGTCAGCTTCCCGGATCAGATTAGTCTATTTTAACAGCTGTTTACAACTGTTAACCACTCAAAACTCACCCACACTTGCCCTTTCCTACTCATAAGGGGCCATTTTGAGTTACCATAAGGTTGTAACAAGTGTAGGGACAATATCAAAGCAAGTTATTCTATAAACGATCCTAACGGTTCCAACATTCCTATAAATTCCCAACCCTTTCAACCCTTTCAACCCACACCTTTGAAATCTGAATTTGCTCTCTAAGTTGTTGTGTTTAACACTTCATACCTGAGAGTATTTGGATTCAAACCTTCCGTTCTTGGACCCTTTGTAAGTGTTCCTTCGTTCTTTTATTCTTTTAGCGTTAAAGTCAATCTTTGTTTGACTTTCGGCATTGACCAGTTTATGGTCAATGCGAAGTTCGTTTGAACTTCATAACATGAGCGTAATCACGATGGTTATAGTCCCTAGTGACTATACCTACTGATTACCACGATATCTAGGCTCAGTGATGAGTCGTAGTTTCGGCCAAAATGCGCATTTACGCGTATTTTGTAACCAAACTACTCTTAGGTATCAAAACCGTTTGTTTTGATACCAAACCTGTTTTCTAAACTTAGATAAGCATGTTTTAACATGCTTAGCTCGTCACTTTTAGTTTAGTGCTTATATAGGGTCGTAAGGTAAGCGATCTAAACAATCGCTTATACTTTCGAACCCGGCCCGTTCGGTCGATCATTAGGATCCGACCAAACACATTAGGTGACCATAGTTGTATAGGGAATAACCTTCCGAGGTTACACCTTATGGTCACATCGTTTGAGTAGTTGTATGATAGGTAGTATATATGCCTTGGGTAAATTACCAAAATGCTCTTTGAACGCCAAAATTCATTTTAAGCATATGTAACATAACTTTTGGTATCTAAACTGATTTTGGTAACAATATTAGACATGTTAAGGCATATTTTACTTTTCATAGGTTAGTTAAGCGGTCCGAACGCGTTTCACGCGAACGACGCGTTAAAGTAGCTTAAGCTACCTAAACGGGTCATAATGGGTCGTAAGCACTTAGGTTAGGTTTCATTTTAGTATGTGGGCTTTGTTAAACCATATTACACGAGTCTCCATACTCGTTTGGTTTACGAACCCTCATTCTATCCAATCCTCCGATTAAGGTCCAGTATATTAACATAGTTACCTATATTAGGTGCCGTTTGATATCCGTGATCTCTAGCATTGTTTGGTTGTTACTCAAGGACTACTAAGCAATCTCAAGTGAGTACATAGACCCCTCTTTTACTGTTTTCAAACTGTTTTGGGGTGAAACACATGTGCCTACTTGTTACTTTCATGCTTTCCTGTTTTCACATCATATGCTTGCTATGTTCATTAGTACACTTATAGTACATGATTTACTTTACATTTCTGCTATGTATGTTGACTGATAGCATGCTAGCACATTGATTTACATAACTTTTCTGCTTCGGATGTTAACTTAGCATACTTAGTACATTGTTTTCATATAACATGTTCACATTTGCTATGACATTTGGTTTGCACAAACGGGACTTATATACGTTCATTAACATTAGCTACACCGCTCGGTAGTAAGTACTGGTACCATAGGACTTGACAAATCCCATTCCTGACATCCCGGGTTTGTTTGGATGTAAGGAATGACTAAATCCGAAAACATTTCTTTTGATCACCTTGACTTAAGGTTATCTGACTGTCTCAAGGCTTGAATGTATGCATTAACTTACCACATAAGTGTTTGTATCAATGTAACATGCATTACTTTGCAAAACATAACTTTTTGATATATTCAAAATACTTTGTCTTGTACATTTTTACAATTGGTTTATGTAACAACACATTACTTACCAGACATAACATTTGCTACACATTACTTGACTACATTGGGACTATTAACATTTGATATGATTTATACAATGGCTTTTGACAATTGGTTTAAACATAGACTTTATACATTGGTGGTTTGTTTAAGTGACTTAAGTAACGAGATGTGAGCAATATGATACAAGCATGGTGGATACGCCGCTGGTACTTCCTATATATAAGTGTTTGTATTATATTACATATCATAGCGTTATTTAAATCATTCAATTTGGACTTATACATTTTACACAAGTAACACGATTCTCACAAGACTTTGGTTTACAAACAATTTACTTTATACAACTCATTTTACTTGGTTATACATTTAACCATACATTATTCTTTTATTTATACATATCATTTGATCTTATCGCTTTTTAAATGATTTACAAAACAAAACAATTTACAAGGTTCATGACTGACTTTTGCTAAACAACTTTTTCTAAACTTATAAGTCATGAATCCTATTTTCACAAAACCTATGTATCTCACAGGCATTTTTATGCTGACGTACCTATTTTCACATGTGTTTTCAGGAGCTTTTGCATAGGATGATGATCGTGACACTAGGGCGGACCTGTGCCTTAGAGACTTAAAATGAAGATAGACTTAGTTTAATTATATTATGTACTCTTTGATTCGTGTTAAGGACAATGTTACCCTCTTGTTGATAAATAAAACGTAACTTTAATTTCCATGGTTGTGAAACAATTAATTCTGTTACAACACTCCCTGACGTTTCCGCCACGATTTGATGTTCTACGTGGTCGGGGTGTGACAGAAAAGTTGGTATCAGAGCCAATGGTTATAGGGAATTAGGTTATTAGTAATACTTTAACCTTGACTATAACCTTTCTAGGACCCCAACACAAGTTATCTTGTGTTTAGATTTTAAAACATGCACTTCACCTATCCTTAGGTGATAACCACAACGGGAACATCAAGTTCGAATCCGCTTTGAAAACTAATCATCTGTTCTAGGATGATTGATTACTAGGTTTTGAACCCTCTATTGTAAGGTTTTGAACCCTTCCCGTTTGATTTTTTGGCCTTGTGTTTTCCAAATTTTCAAAATCTCGTCAAAGTTTTGGGTTCTAAATAGTGTGAACACGTGCAAACTGGAAGAGTGAATGCCTGTACCCTGGGTTTTCTGTCTAAGGCTAGAGTGTTCGTACAAATCCACATAATCGGACCAGTCACTTTTACCTGGGAACTCTTGGTGTGAGTGTTCACTTATAGGCTAGCATGTCTTCGCGATACATTATTTTTGAGCCATTTACTTTGATTAGTCACTGTGTGTCTTTTGCTTGTTTTGTGATACGGATGAATGACCACCATCTTTGCTTTTGTTGATTTTGTTTCATCTCATCCTTTTCTTTCAATCATCTCACTCGTTTCCTTCCATGTGTCCTCTTTTATAATGCCTCCTCGACGCGAGAATCAGATAGCGACTGCCAAACTGGCAGAAAACATCGCACAACAAATGGTTACTGTTTTCCCAAATCCTTTTGCTCAATGGAACCAAGCCAACAAAAACAATCATGCTCCATGCAATTTCAAGAGCTTCAATTCGGCTAAGCCACTCAAGTTTAGTGGTACTGAAGGAGCAACTGGGCTCCTTCAATGGTTCGAGAGCATTGAGAACACTTTCCGTCACGTTCAGTGTAACATCTGTGCTTGTAATCATTGTGAATAGTTCGGTTATCAATAAAACAAAGTTATTTGATCCCAATTTTTGTTTATTTATGTTTGACATTTTTCATGTTTTAACTTTTGTTCAATTTCAAACTCTATATCGCTTTCTGGAGAGTTATACGCAAACTGGTGCGTAAACGTAATCAGTTTAATGTGAAAAATACTTCGGAACATCAACATATACTTAACATACCTTAAATAACCTTTACATAACTTAGAAATAAGTTTTAAAGGCTTTGGTATGGCAAAAACAAGTTAATTTGCTTATAGGGACTAAATTTGACAAACTGCGAAAGTATGCCAATTTAAACTGTAACAGGCATTCCGAAACATAACCATAAGTTAAACATACCATAAATACCCTTTACATAGCTTAGAAATAGGCTTTGAAGGGTTCGGTGTGCTAAAATAAACTTTTGGGTCATTCAGGGACTAAAAGCGTCAAAAAGTGCACAAGTTTGCATTTTCGCGCATAACTTACGTTCTGAATACATCCGGACATCCAAAATTTATGTAAGCACAAAAATATTTTGTTTTAGTGTTTGGCATAAGAAAAATCCATTCGTCACGCATTTTGGATCGTTTTTCGCGCTTGTGCGCATTCCGTCGTAATTAAGCGAACATCGTGATCGTACGACCAAACGAACCGACATCCAGGATATTTTTAGGCATGTTTCATGTCCACAATGTTTAGGCATCATTTTAGGCCCTTAACGTTGGCTTAACAAGCCTTAAACGTGTCGGAAATGAGCTTATTACACAACAGGGACCAAATCTGCCATTCTGCCAAACTTGATGGCTTACGGACCTCAACACTCAGGACCTTACGGTCCGTAAGCATGGGTCAGATGCAGAAAATCGTTTTTGACTGCTGTTATCAGCCTTTTAACCCCCCAAAGGCCAATGCCATGTGTCAAACTCTTGTGGTGGGGGCAAAATGAGTTACCATAACATTCCGACAAGTGTACGGGTGAGATCAAGGCACGATATTCAAGAAACTGTCACACCCCTTTCTACGGCGGAAGCACGAGGTGTGATCATGAAAGGTTCTCATTGCATACGAAGAGTAAACATGCTATATGCTCGTAAAATAACATCAAATACCATGATTTGAAAACATAAGTTTGGCGTTTACATCGCTAGACAGCTCAAAACATTGTCTTAAAAGTTTACAACTTTATTTAAAGTTAAACACAAGCGACATCCATGAGCATAAGCAAGACCGCGCGCACATCCATCCTAGTTACCTGAAATACATGTGAGTTTTTGGAAAAACGTCAACATAAAGTTGGTGTGAATTCATGCAGTTTTGTATTTCATGTTTGTATACTTTGTATGAAAACATAGTTTGTGAGTAAATCAAGTTTTCATATATAAATCCAGTTTCATGTGTACACCACGTACCCATTTATAATTCAATCTTTTCTTGAGTACCCCACGTACTTCAAGTTATATATCAATCCTCTTGAGTACCCCACGTACTTCAAGTTATATATCAATCTTCTTGAGTACCCCACGTACTTCAAGTTATATATCAATTTTGTATGGTATGAATTTTATGTACATACAGTATTTCTGTAATTATCAGATTGTTAATGGGTTGCAAAGCCATTAACCTGTGGCACGTCATAGGAAGTCACCAAACCTAAGGCATTTAATTGGTATATTCTGAGACACAAAAGCACTTCCTCGGTTCTCGCCCCGACCGGGAGTGTGGCTGCCAGGCACCCGTTAGATCTAACCTTTTGTTCTGCGGTCTAGGTATATTGTTGATTAATGGTGCTTCTGTACCCTATTCGTGACACTATTTCTCATAACGCCTCCTACTTGGTTCTCGTTCTCACCAAGCGCGTTTCTTGTTATCATTTCTCATGGCGCCTCTTACTTGGTTCTCGTTCTCACCAAGTGCGCTTCTCATATTCTCATATTTCACCACACTTGGTTCTCGTTCTCACCAAGTGTACTTCTTGTATTTATATCATACCAATTATAAATTTTTGTACATTTGTACATGTATTTCACCCCCGAAGTTATAAAAACTGAAAACAGTTAAAGAGAAAAGGGGGAGCATGAACTCACAACTTTGCGTTCCTAGCGTCGTAAACTCCACCGGATTTGCTTAATTAACGTCGTAACCTATACGCGTTTTCTTAACGTTAGTCACTAGACTTGCGTCGCACAAGTACAGTCACTCTCTTTTGTATATATTCTTGTGTTAAAAATATTCTATATTTTTAACTACGTATCTTACTTATATTATTTTCTCCAAAAATAAATATAAGTCTTTTGTGTTTTGCACTTTGCACCCGAATTATGTATCTTGTATTTTGTATGTGAAATTTTTATGTTTATACTCCTCATGAGTATTTAGTGTATTTTTAAGTCTTAATACACTAGCACGTATAACACATACTATATACACTTAGCACAATAGTTGGTGATCAAATAATATATATTTTTCTTTCAAAAATATATACTTAATATCCATTTTTATTCTCGAAAAATCACCATTTCTTATCGTCAAAAATTAGGGAAACCTTGGTAATACTTTTAGATACATTTTTAGGGAATAAGTTTCTCAAAAACTTATATTTTTCTAAGTGTCAAAATTTATAAAAATTTTGACAGAGTTTCCCCTAAAAATGGAGGTTTCCCACGTTTTCAAAACGTGTGTTTATTTTCTTTTAAATCATCATCAATCATCAATAATCATCAACAACAATTATCAACAATAATCACTACTTTTCCCTACTTCATGAACTTGGATATTTACCAAAATTGTGTAGTATCTTACTAGCACGTTTAGTAAGTCTTGTTATCTTTAAAAATAATTTTAGTTTCTTAAAAACTTTATTTTTAAAGAATATGAAGTCTCACAACTTCTAGTCGAGATTCGCAAAAATATTTCTTTGTTAAATTTTTCTTGTGACACAAGTGTCCACACACTTGTTTATTTACTAAAAACGCTTTTAGTTCGGATAAGATCCGGGTTTTAACAACACTAATATTTTTGCTTGGTTCTTCCGAAAAACCACTTGTAGATCTTTAGATCTACTAATTTAGAACTCCATTTTATAAGAAAAATCGTTTTTACACAAGTTCATGTTTATGTTTGAAAGGGTTCGTCATCTAGTTTTTTTTTTACACTAAACATAGTGCTAGTTCATGTTCCATGAACATGACCTAGCGTGGTTAGATGACGATCCGTTCCCCTACTAGCATCCAACAATAATAAATAATCATAACAAAACAAGATCCAAAAGTTTCACACTAATATTTACTCATTAACCACTTTGTTCATCATTTTTAGTAGACTTTAAACTTTGATCTCTAGTGTTCATAATTTTTACCCGTTAAATCTCTTATTAACCACTTTAAACATGAACAAGAAGACGTTTAGAGTCACTTACTACTAGCTCGTGGCTAGGGAAGAAACTAGACGAAAAATAGGCGGTTAATAGCGTTGTGGTGAGGTCCTTGCGATTCCGTATGCACCGAGCCTCCTTATACGTGATCCTTCACACTTGTATGTATATGGTTTATCAAGATGGAAACTTGAAAGTGGTTGGATGGTTGTGTGACCTCTTGGCCGTAAGTATCAAAGGAAGAAAGAAAGGAATTTTTTTTTTTTGTAAAGTGTTGTGCAAATGAGATGGTGTTCTCATGGTTTCTTATAATATCCACTTTTAGAGTTTTATCCATGGTATATTGTGCTAACTAGATATTAGGCACTAGATTAAAATAATCAAAAAGGATAAAAGTGTGTTCCCAATTGGGGAACTCGGTCAAGAGAGGGGTGGAGTATTATGGTTCCATTTCAACCATTTAGTTAGTGGAATTAGTTATGTGGCTAAATTAATTAGAGTGTTATAATTTATAACGGGTGTTAGGGTATTCGGGGACCCTAACTAGCTCAGAAAAAGAAAAATAATGTCATTGACAATATTTTTAGGTTCCGGGTAAAGTCCGGTTGTTCGATTGGATATTAATCCGTTAAAGTGCTAAATTACACTTTTTAGTGTCTTTTAAGTACCTTTCTTGTACTCTTTCAATTCCCAACACTTAGGGAAATATTCTGGATAATAAAACGACATTTCTGCAAAATATTCGTATGTTTAAATGCTGAATTATTGCTGAATTATATAAATTCTGCACTTAAAGTGCGTTTCGGGTGCTTTTTAGTGCTTATTTTTGCTTTCGTATTGCATATATATTAACCCTTGTATGTACTCTTGGGTTTTAATGCATTCTTGTTGTCGGACCTACACCTAGGCTCCAATTTTATTGTCTGGCTGCTTTCTGCAGTTCCGTTGACACAGTGTGTCTTACCGGTGAGTTTACTATTATTTTTGACGCAACGCTCTTGTTTATGCATAAAGCAATATTTTGTAGTATACAACGTGCATGAATTCACTTGTTTAATCATGTGTTCAGACATTGCTGACAATTAAGCACATATTTGCAATCATTAAATAATGATTAAAGTGTACGGAAATTACCGGTTTGTGCCAGTTGTCACAGTCTCCCCCTGTTAAAAGAATTTCGTCCCGAAATTCAGACTGAACTCACTCTCGCTGGAGTCTTCTTGAATAGGTGGGGATACTTTTTCTTGAACTGGTCTTCACGTTCCCATGTGTACTCGGGTCCGTGCTTAGAGCTCCAACGTACTTTGACAAGCTTCACACTGCTCCTCCTGGTCTTGTTGACTTTCCAGTCAGTAACCTCAACGGGTTGCTCTGTAAATCGGAGGGCTTCATCAATATGTATTTCATCCATCGGGATGATCACGTTTTCTTGCGTTGGACTCTTCTTCAGGTTGGATACATGAAACGTATCATGTACTCCGTTAAGTTCTTCCGGTAACTCCAACTTGTATGCCACGATACCAATTCTCTTCAGTATTCTGAATGGTCCGATATATCGTGGATTCAGCTTTCCACGCTTTCCAAATCTGACTACGCCCTTCCATGGTGAGACTTTTAACAACACTTTGTCTCCCACCTTGAAATCTACCGATTTTCTATTTGGATCCGCGTAGCTCTTTTGTCGCTCTCGAGCCGCCTTAATGCGCTCTCGGATCTGCGCAATCTTGTCGGTTGTCTCTTGTACAAGTTCAGGACCAACCATACGTTTATCTCCGGCATCTGCCCAACATAAGGGCGATCGGCATTTGCGGCCATACAGAGCTTCGAACGGCACGGCTTTTATGCTCGTATGATAACTGTTATTGTAGGAAAACTCAACTAGAGGTAGATGAGTATCCCAGCTGTCGCCTAGGTCCATGACACATGCGCGAAGCATATCTTCTAACGTTTGTATAGTCCGTTCGCTCTGGCCGTCTGTTTGCGGATGGAATGCCGTGCTCAGATCTAACTGAGATTCAAAGGCTTCCTGAAATGATTGCCAGATTCTTGAGACAAAGCGTCCATCTCTGTCTGAAATGATTGAGATTGGCACTCCATGACGTGCCACAATTTCTCTTAAGTATATTTCAGCAAGCTTTCCAGTGCTGTCTTTTTCTCGGATCGGTAGGAAGTGCGCAGACTTCGTCAATCGATCAACTATCACCCATATCATATCGTGCCCTCTCGGGGTCCTGGGTAATTTCGTTATGAAGTCCATCGAGATTTGTTCCCATTTCCACACGGGAATCTCTGGTTGTTGTAGTAGGCCGGACGGTTTCTGATATTCTGCCTTAACCTTAGCACAGGTTAGGCATTTTCCAACATAGACTGCAACGTCGCCCTTGAGTCTCGGCCACCAATAGTACTCCTTCAAGTCTTGATACATTTTGTCCGACCCTGGGTGGATCGAATATCTCGATTTGTGGGCTTCATTAAGGATGACTTCTCGTATGCCACCATAGAGTGGAACCCAAATACGCTTCTCAAAGTATAAGGCTCCCTCTTCGTTTGGCACCATGTATTTCAGCATACCCCGTAGGTATTCAGCTTTACGGTTCTCTTCTTTAAGAGCTTCTTGTTGTGCATCTCGAATGCGTGCTGTGAGGTTCGTTCGAATCGTCATTTCCAATGCTCGAACCCTTAGGGTCTTAACCCTTTCTTTTCGGCTCAACGCGTCTGCTACAACGTTTGCCTTTCCAGGATGGTACTTAATCTCACAGTCATAATCGTTCAGCAGCTCGACCCAACGTCGCTGGCGCATATTCAATTCCTTCTGATCAAATATGTGTTGTAAGCTTTTGTGATCTGTGAAGATTGTACATCGAGTACCATATAAGTAATGTCGCCAAATCTTCAAGGCGAATACCACTGCACCCAGCTCCAGGTCGTGAGTGGTATAATTTCTCTCGTTAACCTTCAGCTGTCTTGAAGCATAAGCGATGACTTTTTGGCGTTGCATGAGCACGCAACCCAAGCCTTGTCGTGAGGCGTCACAGTATACCACGAAGTCTTCAGTGCCTTCGGGTAACGATAGTATCGGTGCATCGCAGAGCTTGTTCTTAAGTAACTGGAAGGCTTCTTCTTGTTTGTGACCCCAGTCGTACTTCTTGTCTTTCTGTGTAAGGGTCGTTAGCGGTTGAGCTATCTTCGAGAAATTCTCAATGAATCGCCGATAGTAGCCTGCTAAGCCCAAAAATTGTCGAACTTCAGTTGGGGTCTTGGGAGCTTCCCAATTCTTTATCGCTTCAATCTTGGATGGATCTACATGAATGCCCTTCTCATTCACCACGTGACCAAGAAATTGTACTTCGCGAATCCAGAATTCGCATTTCGAGAACTTTGCATAAAGTTTCTCTTTCTTCAGTAGTTCCAAGATGGTTCTGAGATGTTGCTCGTGCTCTTCTTTCGTTCGCGAGTAAATCAGGATATCATCGATAAATACAATCACGAATTTATCGAGATATGGTTTGCATACGCGGTTCATTAGGTCCATAAAGACCGCTGGCGCGTTCGTCAATCCAAATGGCATCACAAGAAATTCGTAGTGCCCATAGCGTGTTCTGAATGCAGTCTTTGGCACACTTTCATCTTGGATCCTCAGCTGATGGTATCCAGATCGAAGGTCGATCTTGGAATAGTAACTTGATCCTTGCAGTTGATCATATAAGTCATCAATCCTCGGTAGTGGATACCGATTCTTGATCGTGAGCTTGTTCAGTTCCCTGTAATCGATACACATCCGCAGTGTTCCATCCTTCTTCTTCACGAATAATACTGGAGCTCCCCAGGGTGAGAAGCTTGGCCTTATGAATCCTTTATCCAACAACTCCTGAAGTTGTGTAGATAATTCTTGCATCTCGGATGGCGTAAGTCGATAGGGTGCCTTGGCTACAGGAGCAGCTCCTGGAACCAAGTCTATACGGAATTCAACTTGTCGTTGCGGAGGTAGTGCTGGCAGATCCTCAGGAAACACATCAGGGAATTCCTTCACCACAGGAATGTCTTCGAGTTTCGGCTCCACAGCCTTCTTGTCTATAACGTGTGCTAGGAAAGCGACACATCCTTTCCTCAAGCACTTCTGTGCCATCATACAACTGATGATTCGAAGAGGCGCGTCTCGTTTTTCTCCATGCACGATGAGAGTTTCACCATTCGCTAAAGGGATACGAATGATTTTCTCATGGCAAATAACTTCAGCTTTGTTCTTGGACAACCAGTCCATCCCGACTACTACATCGAAGCTACCCAATTGAATAGGTAGGAGGTCGATGCTAAAACTTCGCTCGCCAAGTTCCAGTGTGCAGCCTCTGACAACTTCGCCCGATTCAACAAGTTTACCATTGGCTAGTTCTATGGAATAAGGAATTTCTAATCTACTAGATTCTATTCCGAGTATGCGTTTAAATTCCACCGACATGAAGCTATAATCGGCGCCAGTGTCGAATAATATGGATGCAAAGTGATTGTTAATGAGAAACGTACCGGTGACCACGTTAGGGTCCTCGCGTGCGTCTCTTGCTCCAATCACAAATGCTCGAGCCGGAGCGTTGTTTCTCTCTGGGCAGTTCTTCATGAAATGATCATTGCTTCCACACTTGAAGCATCCTTGGTTCTGCCCTTTCCCGTTACCATTCTTGTTACCAGCACCGTTTCCACTTCGGTTCTTTCCTTTTCCCCAACAGTCTTCTGTTTGATGACCCAATTTACCACATTTGTCGCACCTTGGAATGCGACAAGCTCCATCATGATGATACTTACATTTTTGGCATCTAGGCATGGAGCCTTGGTATGCTTTGGTTGCATGGGTATTCGCCTCCTGAGGCGGATTAGTGTCGCGCTTCTTGTTGAAACCTTTGTTGTTGCGAGTAGCTTGGTTCAAACTTGTATGCTTTCTCTTTTTGTCACCGGACGACTCAGCATGTGTCTCGGTCTTTTCTGTTGGGTTCAGTGACAACTTCTTCATACGAACACAATCTTCAGTCAGGCTGACAGCCAGAGTTACAGCCTCGGTGATTGTTTGTGGTTTGGCCGACGTCACCATGCCACGAAACTCTGAGGCCAGTCCCCAAATGTAGCGTTCCACACGCTTGAATTCGGGCGTCACCATGTAGGGAAGCACTCTCGACAGGTCGTGGAACCTTCGAGTGTAACCATTGATGTCAGCACCTTCCATAGTTAAGTGCCAGAACTCTGTTTCCAGCCTTTGGAGTTCCGCACGAGAGCAGTACTTCTCTCTCATCCTTTCCTTCAGTTCCTCCCAAGTGAGGCCATAAGCGGCGTCGTCACCCAAAGTTTGGGCTTGCAGGTTCCACCAAGTCAGAGCTTCATCGACGAATAACCCAGTAGCAAAAGTGACTTGTTGATCCGCGGTACACTTGCTCATGCGGAAAGTAGCTTCAGTCTTCTCCGTCCAGCGCACAAATGCTACTGCACCTCCTGTGCCGTCATAGTTCATTGGCTTGCAGTCGAGGAACTGCTTGAAAGTGCAGCCTGGAATTGATTCAACCAATTCACGTGTGAGCAGTCGAAGAAACAATGAAACAAAGACCGTTCATAAATTTCCTCATGCTTAGCACAGTGCCTTAAGGTTACCTTGAGCTGTATTGCCTCCAGACGAATCTCCATTCCCATTACGCCTAGCGTTGCTTGGTCCTCCACTGTCTTGAGTTCGGTTCGCCTCGTACTGGGCGATAGCAGCGGAGATCCTTTCCTCCAGTAGAGCGTCCAGCTCTTCAGCAGTTCTTGGCAGTGGGGGAGGAGGAGGTTGATCGTCATTGCGAGCATTCACAGCTTTCCTGGGTGCCATGTTCTGACAGAACATAACACATCAGGGTTACACGTTTGTTTGATATCGTCCTACTAGGCAGTAGTAGTATATATATTCACAGGTATATATCACATAAGTGACATCAAACAGTTATTACTCTAGCAGAGTACTTAGTAGGCTTGCACTGAGGGAATCTATACGTGACAAGACTTGCTGTGGTTTCTGTGCACCGAATTCCATAATTATGTATGCATCCATAATTACGTAACTCCTTGCACAGTCCGCACAGTTCGTTTCATCCTCGTATTTCTTCCTTCATATGGGCCATTGCTTTCAGGTAAAGTCACATATACTTGTGACATTCTACTTCTAGCACATGCTAATTATCACACATAATTGCAAGTAATTTCTAGTCAACGACAAGTGCTACTCAAGTGCACTCTAAGTCTCGTGGTGTCTTTTCTAGACTCATGTAGACAGTTTCAGGTAGTGGATGTCGCGGGACGTTTTATGCAATGAAAACTCTTTGAAAATTGTTTTCGTGAATGGATCCTAGAGATTGTAGACTAGACTCGAGAAGGAATCCTAGTTCACTACAATCGCAGCTATGATACCAATCTGTCACACCCCTTTCTACGGCGGAAGCACGAGGTGTGATCATGAAAGGTTCTCATTGCATACGAAGAGTAAACATGCTATATGCTCGTAAAATAACATCAAATACCATGATTTGAAAACATAAGTTTAGCGTTTACATCGCTAGACAGCTCAAAACATTGTCTTAAAAGTTTACAACTTTATTTAAAGTTAAACACAAGCGACATCCATGAGCATAAGCAAGACCGCGCGCACATCCATCCTAGTTACCTGAAATACATGTGAGTTTTTGGAAAAACGTCAACATAAAGTTGGTGTGAATTCATGCAGTTTTGTATTTCATGTTTGTATACTTTGTATGAAAACATAGTTTGTGAGTAAATCAAGTTTTCATATATAAATCCAGTTTCATGTGTACACCACGTACCCATTTATAATTCAATCTTTTCTTGAGTACCCCACGTACTTCAAGTTATATATCAATCCTCTTGAGTACCCCACGTACTTCAAGTTATATATCAATCTTCTTGAGTACCCCACGTACTTCAAGTTATATATCAATTTTGTATGGTATGAATTTTATGTACATACAGTATTTCTGTAATTATCAGATTGTTAATGGGTTGCAAAGCCATTAACCTGTGGCACGTCATAGGAAGTCACCAAACCTAAGGCATTTAATTGGTATATTCTGAGACACAAAAGCACTTCCTCGGTTCTTGCCCCGACCGGGAGTGTGGCTGCCAGGCACCCGTTAGATCTAACCTTTTGTTCTGCGGTCTAGGTATATTGTTGATTAATGGTGCTTCTGTACCCTATTCGTGACACTATTTCTCATAACGCCTCCTACTTGGTTCTCGTTCTCACCAAGCGCGTTTCTTGTTATCATTTCTCATGGCGCCTCTTACTTGGTTCTCGTTCTCACCAAGTGCGCTTCTCATATTCTCATATTTCGCCACACTTGGTTCTCGTTCTCACCAAGTGTACTTCTTGTATTTATATCATACCAATTATAAATTTTTGTACATTTGTACATGTATTTCACCCCCGAAGTTATAAAAACTGAAAACAGTTAAAGAGAAAAGGGGGAGCATGAACTCACAACTTTGCGTTCCTAGCGTCGTAAACTCCACCGGATTTGCTTAATTAACGTCGTAACCTATACGCGTTTTCTTAACGTTAGTCACTAGACTTGCGTCGCACAAGTACAGTCACTCTCTTTTGTATATATTCTTGTGTTAAAAATATTCTATATTTTTAACTACGTATCTTACTTATATTATTTTCTCCAAAAATAAATATAAGTCTTTTGTGTTTTGCACTTTGCACCCGAATTATGTATCTTGTATTTTGTATGTGAAATTTTTATGTTTATACTCCTCATGAGTATTTAGTGTATTTTTAAGTCTTAATACACTAGCACGTATAACACATACTATATACACTTAGCACAATAGTTGGTGATCAAATAATATATATTTTTCTTTCAAAAATATATACTTAATATCCATTTTTATTCTCGAAAAATCACCATTTCTTATCGCCAAAAATTAGGGAAACCTTGGTAATACTTTTAGATACATTTTTAGGGAATAAGTTTCTCAAAAACTTATATTTTTCTAAGTGTCAAAATTTATAAAAATTTTGACAGAGTTTCCCCTAAAAATGGAGGTTTCCCACGTTTTCAAAACGTGTGTTTATTTTCTTTTAAATCATCATCAATCATCAATAATCATCAACAACAATTATCAACAATAATCACTACTTTTCCCTACTTCATGAACTTGGATATTTACCAAAATTGTGTAGTATCTTACTAGCACGTTTAGTAAGTCTTGTTATCTTTAAAAATAATTTTAGTTTCTTAAAAACTTTATTTTTAAAGAATATGAAGTCTCACAACTTCTAGTCGAGATTCGCAAAAATATTTCTTTGTTAAATTTTTCTTGTGACACAAGTGTCCACACACTTGTTTATTTACTAAAAACGCTTTTAGTTCGGATAAGATCCGGGTTTTAACAACACTAATATTTTTGCTTGGTTCTTCCGAAAAACCACTTGTAGATCTTTAGATCTACTAATTTAGAACTCCATTTTATAAGAAAAATCGTTTTTACACAAGTTCATGTTTATGTTTGAAAGGGTTCGTCATCTAGTTTTTTTTTTACACTAAACATAGTGCTAGTTCATGTTCCATGAACATGACCTAGCGTGGTTAGATGACGATCCGTTCCCCTACTAGCATCCAACAATAATAAATAATCATAACAAAACAAGATCCAAAAGTTTCACACTAATATTTACTCATTAACCACTTTGTTCATCATTTTTAGTAGACTTTAAACTTTGATCTCTAGTGTTCATAATTTTTACCCGTTAAATCTCTTATTAACCACTTTAAACATGAACAAGAAGACGTTTAGAGTCACTTACTACTAGCTCGTGGCTAGGGAAGAAACTAGACGAAAAATAGGCGGTTAATAGCATTGTGGTGAGGTCCTTGCGATTCCGTATGCACCGAGCCTCCTTATACGTGATCCTTCACACTTGTATGTATATGGTTTATCAAGATGGAAACTTGAAAGTGGTTGGATGGTTGTGTGACCTCTTGGCCGTAAGTATCAAAGGAAGAAAGAAAGGAATTTTTTTTTTTGTAAAGTGTTGTGCAAATGAGATGGTGTTCTCATGGTTTCTTATAATATCCACTTTTAGAGTTTTATCCATGGTATATTGTGCTAACTAGATATTAGGCACTAGATTAAAATAATCAAAAAGGATAAAAGTGTGTTCCCAATTGGGGAACTCGGTCAAGAGAGGGGTGGAGTATTATGGTTCCATTTCAACCATTTAGTTAGTGGAATTAGTTATGTGGCTAAATTAATTAGAGTGTTATAATTTATAACGGGTGTTAGGGTATTCGGGGACCCTAACTAGCTCAGAAAAAGAAAAATAATGTCATTGACAATATTTTTAGGTTCCGGGTAAAGTCCGGTTGTTCGATTGGATATTAATCCGTTAAAGTACTAAATTACACTTTTTAGTGTCTTTTAAGTACCTTTCTTGTACTCTTTCAATTCCCAACACTTAGGGAAATATTCTGGATAATAAAACGACATTTCTGCAAAATATTCGTATGTTTAAATGCTGAATTATTGCTGAATTATATAAATTCTGCACTTAAAGTGCGTTTCGGGTGCTTTTTAGTGCTTATTTTTGCTTTCGTATTGCATATATATTAACCCTTGTATGTACTCTTGGGTTTTAATGCATTCTTGTTGTCGGACCTACACCTAGGCTCCAATTTTATTGTCTGGCTGCTTTCTGCAGTTCCGTTGACACAGTGTGTCTTACCGGTGAGTTTACTATTATTTTTGACGCAACGCTCTTGTTTATGCATAAAGCAATATTTTGTAGTATACAACGTGCATGAATTCACTTGTTTAATCATGTGTTCAGACATTGCTGACAATTAAGCACATATTTGCAATCATTAAATAATGATTAAAGTGTACGGAAATTACCGGTTTGTGCCAGTTGTCACAGAAACGATCCTAACGGTGAACCAAAATCTATAAATACCCATCCATCCCCATTGCAAAACCCACAAGAATCTGATTTGAGAAGCTCTAAGTTGAAACCATTGTTTCATACCTGAGCTACTTGTATCAAGATTAGCTTTCGGGGACCCTTTGTAAGTATTCCTTCGTTCTTTTATTGCTTTTCGAGTCCGAAAGTCAAACTTTGTTTGACTTTCTGCATTGACCAGTTTATGGTCAATGCGAAGTTCATTTGAACTTCGCAACGTGAGCGCAATCACGATGGTTATAGTCCCTTGTGACTATGCCTACTGATTACCACGTTGTCTAGGGTCGTAAGGGTAAGCGATCTAATAAATCGCTTATACCTTCGAACCCGACCCATTTGGTCGATCATTAGGATCCGACAAAACACATTAAGTGACCATAGTATATAGGGAATAACCTTCCGAGGTTATACCTTATGGTCGCTTCGTTTAAGTAGTTGTATGATAGGTAGTTTATATGCCTTAGGTAAATTACCAAAATGCCCTATTTACGCCAAAATCCATTTTAAGCATATGTAACATAAATTTTGGTATCTAAACTGATTTGGTAACAATATTAGATATGTTAAGGCATATTTTACTTGTCATAGGACTAGTTAGGCGTTCCGAATGCGTTTTACGCGAACGACGCGTTAAAGTAGCATAAGCTACCTAAGCGGGCCGTAATGGGTCGTAAGCACTTAGGCTAGGTTTCATTTAGTATGTAGGCTTTGTTAAACCATACTACATGAGTTCCCATACTCATTTGGTTTACGAGCCCTCATTCTATCCGATCCTCCGATATAGGTCCGATTTATTAACATAGTTACCTATATTAGGTGCCGTTTGATTCCGTGATCTCTAGCATTGCTTGGTGGTTATCTTAGGACTTCTGAGGAATCTCAAGTGAGTACATAGACCCCTCTTTTACTGTTTTCCAAACATTTTGGGGTGAAACACATGTGCCTACTTGTTACTTTCATGCTTTTCCATGTTTTCATATCATATGCTTGTTATGTTCAATAGTACACTTATAGTACATGATTTCATTGTGTTCATGCTATGTATGCCCATTGTGTGCATATTTAGTACATTGTTTTACATTACATTTCATGTTATGTATGCCCATTGTGTGCATATTTCGTACATTGTTTTACATTACATTTCATGCTATGTATGCCCATTGTGTGCATATTTAGTACATCGTTTTACATTACATTTCATGCTATGTATGCCCATTGTGTGCATATTTAGTACATTGTTCTACATTACATTTCATGCTATGTATGTCCATTGTGTGCATACTTAGTACATTGTTTTACATTACATTTCACGCTATGTATGTTCATTTGATTACATACTTAGTGCATTGTTTTCACATGCTTACATTTTGGTATGACATTTGGTTTGTTCAAATGGGACAATATACATTCATTAACATTAGCTACGCCGTTTGTTAGTAGGTAGTGGTACCATAGGAATTGACAACTCTCGTTCCTGACATCCTAGGTATGTTTGGATGGAAGGAATGACCGAATTCGATACACATAACTTAGATAAACCTTTAATTTGTTTAAAGGTCTATCACCACAGTCACAAGGCTTGGATGTATGCATTATAACAATACCGCATAGATGTTTGTATCAGTATAGCATGCATTTGTTCCACAAAACATAACTTTGAATTATACTATATTTAATTCAATACCCTGTTTTTGTGCATTTTACCTATGGTTTAGTTGATATATTTCACATGCCATACATGATATTTTTGGATACACATTATATGATTTACATTAAACATAAACATTTTGACATTGATATACACATTTGGTGATTTACATTAGACATGGACATTTTTATATGGTTTACACAATAACACTTGACAATTGATTTATACATGAACAATTTACATTGGTGGTTGGTTTGGGTAAATGGGTTGAGTAACGAGGCGTGTGTAATATGGTACAAACATGGTGGATACGCCGCTGGTACTTCCTATATATAAGTGTTTGTATAATATTACATATCGTAGCGTTATTTAAATCATTTCAGTATAGACATATTACATTTTACACAAATAACATATTTTTCACAAGACATTGTTTTACAAATCAGTTTAATTTATATAAACTCATTTTACTTGGTTATTTCATTAACCATACACCTTTCTTTTATATAATCCGATTTCTTATCAAGTTTTCATATGCTTTATAAAAGAAAACACTTAACAAGATTCATGACTAATTTTTATTAAACCTTTCTTTTAAAACCCAAGTCTTGAATCCTATTTTCACAAAACCTAAGTATCTCACAGGCATTTATATGCTGACGTACCTATTTTCACATGTGTTTCAGGAGCAGGTGCATAGGTTTGATCGGGATACACTAGGGTGGACTCGAGCCTTAGTGACAATAAAAGAAGCAAGATTAGTTTAGTTGATGTTTTGTACTCTTTGTTTCCTGTTTAAGACAATGTAACTCTTATGTTGATAAATAAAATACAACTTTGAATGCCATGGTTATGAAACAATTTATTCTGTTACAACACTCCCCGACGTTTTCGCCACGTTTTGTATGTTATACGTGGTCGGGGTGTGACAGAAGAGTTGGTATCAGAGCCAATGGTTATGGGGAATTAGGTTATTAGTAATGCTTTGACCTAGACTATAACCTTTCTAGGACCCCAACACAAGTTATCTTGTGTTTAGATTTTAAAACATGCACTTCACCTATCCTTAGGTGATAACCACAACGGGAACATCAAGTTCGAATCCGCTTTGAAAACTAATCATCTGTTCTAGGATGATTGATTACTAGGTTTTGAACTCTCTGTTGTAAGGTTTTGAACCCTTCCAGTTTGATTTTTGGCCTTCTACTTCCAAATTTTCAAAATCTCGTCAAAGTTTGGGGTTTTTAGATAGTGTGAACACGTGCAAACTGGAAGAGTGAATGCCTGTACCCTGGGTTTTCTGTCTAAGGCTAGAGTGTTCGTACAAATCCACATAATCGGACCAGTCACTCTTACCTGGGAACTCTTGGGGTGAGTGTTCACTTATAGGCGAGCATGTCGTCGCGATACATTATTTTTCACCCATTTACTTTAATTAGTCACAATGTGTCGTTTGTTTACCTTGTGGTAACAAACAAATGACCACCATCTTTGCCATTATCAGTTTTTTCATCATCTCATTCTTTTCACCCAAACATCTCACTCATTTCCTTTCATGTTTTAGAATGCCTCCTCGATGCGAAAACTAGACAGCGACTGCTGAACTGGCAGAAATTATTGCGCAGCAGATGACTGCACAATTCCCAAACCTCTTTGCTCAATGGAACCAAGCAAACAACAACAACAATGCTCCATGCAATTTCAAGAGTTTCAGTTCGGCTAAACCACACAAGTTTAGTGGTACTGAGGGAGCAACTGGGCTCCTTCAATGGTTCGAGAGCATTGAGAACACTTTCCGTCATGTTCAGTGTCTTGACAATCGCAAGGTCGAGTTTTCTTCGAGTGTGTTTCAGAAGAGGGCTCTTACATGGTGGAACGGGGTTATGAGAGACCGTGGTGCAGAAGTTGCTCTAGCACAAACTTGGGCCGAGCTTAGGGCCCTTATGATGAGGGAGTGTTGTCCTCGTCATGAACAGCGAGCTTTGGAGAGAGAGTTCGATGACTTGAAACAAGATAGTGGTGAGCATCGGGCGTATACTGATAGGTTTGAGGAGTTGAGTCTGCTATGCCCAACAATGGTTACCCCACTCAACAAGGCTATCGATGTGACAACTGGCACCAAACCGGTAATTTCCGTACACTTTAATTATTGCTTAATGACTGCAATTATGTACTTAAATGTCAGCAATGTCTGATTACATACTAAACAAGTGAATTCATGCACGTTGTATACTACAAAATATTGCTTTATGCATAAACGAGAGCGTTGCGTCAGAAATAATAGTAAACTCACCGGTAAGACACACTGTGTCAACAGAACTGCAGAAAGCAGTCAGACATTAGAATTGAGGCCTAGGTGTAGGTCCGACGACAAAAGTACATTAAAACCCAAGAGTACATGTAAGGGTTTAATTTATAGACATTGCGAAAGCAAAAATAAGCACTAAAAAGCACCCGAAACGCACTTTAAGTGCAGAATTTTATATAATTCAGCAATAATTCAGCTTTTAGCACACAAATATTATGCAGAAAATATAAATTTTCAATCAGAATATTTCCCCAAGTGTCGGGAATCAAAAGTGTTACAAAAGGATACATTAAAGACACTAAAAAGTGTAATTTAGCACTTTAACGAACCAGTGTCTAACCGAACAACCGGACTTTACCCGGAGCACAAAAAAAAATATATTGTCAATAACATTGTTTATTTTTTTTCTAAGTTAGTTAGGGTTCCCGAGTACCCTAACACCCTTTATATTACACTACACCATAAACCACTAATCTAGCATTTGAATTGTAACTAAAAGGTGTAACATGAAATTGAAACCAAACTAGATGCACCCTCCCCCACTTACGGTTAGGAGGCAAGGGTGACCCACCCTTGCTTGCTTTTGATTTTTCTATTCCAAGTGTTGGTGGATTAGAGACATTTGCACATTGGTTAAAAATGGAATTGAGTTATAAATAAACCCACAAGGTTATGATCATCTTCTCATTTACAACACACAAAACAAAAACTCCACTCTTCCCTCCTCCCTCACTTACGGCTTCAACCACCCACACCCATACTTTCATTTTCAAGTTTGTTCAAGGCATTCTAAATACATACAAAGGTGAAGGATCACACATAAGGAAGCTCGGTGCTTACGGATTGCCAAGGACCTCACCACAACGCTATTAACCACCCGTTTTTCGTCTAGTTTCTTCCCTAGCCTCGAGCTAGTAGTAAGTGACTTTAAACACTCTATTGTTCATATCTAAAGTGGTTAATAAGAAATTTAACGGGTAAAAATTATGAACACTAGAGACCAAAACTAAAAGTCTACTAAAAATAGTAAACATGGTGGTTAATGAATGAATGTTAGTGTAAAACTTTTGAAACTAGTTTTGTTATGGTTATTTATTATTGTTGGATGCTCGTAGGGGAACGGATCGTCATCTAACCACGCTAGGTCATGTTCATGGAACATGAACTAGCGCTATGTTTAGTAAAAAAAAAACTAGATGACGAACCCTTTCACTCACAAACATGAACTTGTGTAAAAACGATTTTTCTTATGAAATGGAGTTCTAAACTAGTAGATCTACGGATCTACAAATGGTATTTTCAAAGAACCAACTGTAAGACGAAACCATGTTTTAAAACCGGATCTTTCATGAACTAGAGGTGTTTTTGTGAACAAAAAAAAAGTGTGTAGACACTTGTGTAACGAAAGGATTTAACCAAGAAATATTTTCGTAAATACCGACTAGAAGTTGTAAAACTTCATATTATTTAAAAATAAAGTTTTCGAGATAATGATTTTATTTTTAGAGATGGAAAGACTTACTAAATGTGCTAGTAAGTTACTACACATTTTTGTAAATATTCAAGTTCATGAAATGGAGAAATTAGTGATTGTTGTTGATGAATATTGTTGGTAATTGTGGTTGATGATTGATGACGATTTAAAAGAAAATAAACACATGTTTTGAAAACATGGGAAACCTCCATTTTTAGGGGAAACTCTGTCAAAATTTTTATAAATTTTGACACTTAGAAAAATATAAGTTTTCGAGAAACTTATTCCCTAAAAATGTATTTAAGAGTATTACCAAGGTTTCCCTAATTTTTGGTGATAAGAAATGAGGATTTCTTCAAGAATGAAAATGGATATAAATATGTATATATTTGAGAGAAAAATATATATTATTTTATCACCAACTTTTGTGCTAAGTGTGTATAGTATGTGTTATACGTGCTAGTGTATTAAGACTTAAAAATACACTAAATACTCATGAGGAGTATAAACATAAAAATACACATACAACATACAAGATACATAATTCGGGTGCAAAGTGCAAAACACGAGATACTTATATTAATTTTAGAGAAAATAATATAAGTAAGATACGTAGTTAAAAATATAGAATATTTTTAACACAAGAATATATACAAAAGAAAGTGACTGTACTTGTGCGACGCAAGTCTAGTGACTAACGTTAAGAAAACGCGTATAGGTTACGACGTTAATTAAGCAAATCCGGTGAAGTTTACGACGCAAGGAACGCAAAGTTGTGAGTTCATGCTCCCCCTTTCTCTTTAAATGTTTTCAGTTTTTATAACTTCAGGGGTGAAATACATGTACAAATGTACAAAATTTATAATTGGTATGATATAAATACAAGAAGTACACTTGGTGAGAACGAGAACCAAGTGTGACAAAATATAAGAATATGAGAAGCGCACTTGGTGAGAACGAGAATCAAGTATGAGGCGCTATGAGAAATGATAACAAGAAACGCGCTAGGTGAGGACGAGAACCAAGTAGGATGCGTTATGAGAAATAGTGTCACGAATAGGGTACAGAAGCACCATTAATCAACAATATACTTAGACCGCAGAACAAAAGGTTAGATCTAACGGGTGCCTGGCAGCCACACTCTCGGTGAGGGCGAGAATCGCGTAGTGCTTTTGTGTCTCAGAATATACCAATTAAATGCCTTAGGTTTGGTGACTTCCTATGACGTGTCACATGTTAATGGCTTTGCAACCCATTAACAATCCTGATACTTACAGGGATACTTTTTTTTACATAAAATTCATACCATAATAAAACTTGATGAATAATTGAGTACGTGGGTTACTCAAGAAAAGCTGGAAATATAACTTGAAGTACGTGGGGTACTCAAGAAAACGGGAATTATACTTGAGTACGTGGGGTACTCAAGAAAAACCTGAATTATACATAAGTACGTGGTGTACACATGAATACTTGATTTATATATGAAAACTTGATTTATTCACAAACTATGTTTTCATACAAAGTATACAAACGTGAAATACAAAACTGCATGAATTCACACCAACATTATGTTGACGTTTTTCCAAAACTCACATGTATTTCAGGTAACTAGGATGGATGTGCGCGCGGTCTCGCTTATGCTTGTGGATGTCGCTTATGTTTATCTTTAAATAAAGTTGTAAACTTTTTAAGACAATGTTTTATGCGACTTAGCGATGTAGATGCTAAACTTATGTTTTCAAATTATGGTATTTGATGTTTTTACGAGCATATAGCATGTTTACCTTTCGTATGCAATGAGAACCTTTCATGATCACACCTCGTGCTTCCGCCGCAGAAAGGGGTGTGACAGATTGGTATCAGAGCTGCGATTGTAGTGAACCAAGATTCCTTCTCGAGTCTAGTCTACAATCTCTAGGATCCTTTCACGAAAACAATTTTCAAAGAGTTTTCATTGCATAAAACGTCCCGCGACATCCACTACCTGAAACTGTCTACATGAGTCTAGAAAAGACACTACGAGACTTAGAGTGCACTTGAGTAGCACTTGTCGTTGACTAGAAATTACTTGCAATTATGTGTGATAATTAGCATGTACTAGAAGTAGAATGTCACAAGTATACGTGACTTTATCTGAAAGCGATGGCCCATCTGAAGGAAGAAATACGAGGATGAAATGAACTGTGCGGACTGTGCAAGGAGTTACGTAATTATGGATGCATACATAATTATGGAATTCAGTGCACAGAAACCACAGCAAGTCTTGTCACGTATAGATTCCCTCAGTGCAAGCCTACTAAGTACTCTGCTAGAGTAATAATTGTTTGATGTTACTTATGTGGTATATACCTGTGAATATATATACTAGTACTGTCTTGTATGACGATATCGAACAAATGTCTAACCCTGTTGTGTTATGTTCTGTGAGAACATGGCACCCAGGAAAACTGTGAATGCTCGCAATGATGATCAACCTCCTCCTCCCCCACTGCCAAGAACTGCTGAAGAGCTGAACGCTCTACTGGAAGAAAGGATCTCCGCTGCTAACGCCCAGTACGAGGCGAACCGTACTCAAGACAGTGGTGGACCAAGCAACGCTAGACGTAATGGGAACGGAGATTCATCTGGAGGCAGCGCAGCTCAAGGTAACCTTAAGACAATGTACTAAGCATGGAGAAATTTATGAACGGTCCTTGTTTCATTATTTCTTCGATTGCTCACATGTGAATTGGTTGAATCAATTCCAGGCTGCACTTTCAAGCAGTTCCTCGACTGCAAGCCGATGAACTATGACGGCACAGGAGGTGCAGTAGCATTTGTGCGCTGGACGAGAAGACTGAAGCTACTATCCGCATGAGCAAGTGTACCGCGGATCAACAAGTCACCTTTGCTACTGGGTTGTTTGTCTATGAAGCTCTTACTTGGTGGAACCTGCAAGCCCAAACCTTGGGAGATGATGCCGCTTATGGCTTAACTTGGGAGGAACTGAAGGAAAGAATGAGAGAGAAGTATTGCTCTCGCGCTGAACTCCAAAGGCTGGAAACGGAGTTCTGGCACTTGACCATGGTGGGGGCTGACATTAATGGTTATACTCGAAGGTTCCACGATCTGTCTAGAGTGCTTCCCTACATGGTGACTCCCGAATTCAAGCGTGTTGAACGCTACATTTGGGGACTGGCCCTAGAGTTTCGTGGCATGGTGACGTCGGCCAAACCACAAACAATCACTGAGGCTGTAACTCTGGCTGTCAGCCTGACAGAAGATTGTATTCATATGAAGAAGTTATCACTGAACCCAACAGAGAAGACCGAGACACATACTGAGTCGTCCGACGACAAGAAAAGAAAACATGCAAACCTGAACCAAGCAACTCGTAACAACAAGGGTTTCAACAACAAGGAGCGTGACGCTAACCCGTCTCAGGAGGCGAAAAACCATGCAACCAAAGCATACCAAGGCTCCATGCCTAGATGCCAAAAATGTAAGTATCATCATGATGGAGCTTGTCGCATTCCAAGGTGCGACAAATGTGGTAAATTGGGTCATCAAACAGAAGACTGTTGGGGAAAAGGAAAGAATTAATTCTGTTACAACACTCCCCGACGTTTTCCGCCATGTTTTGTATGTTATACGTGGTCGGGGTGTGACATTCAGTGTCCTGATAATCGCAAGGTCGAGTTTTCTTTTAGTGTGTTTCAGAAGAGGGCTCTTACGTGGTGGAACGGGGTTATGAGAGACCGAGGTGAAGAAGTTGCTTTAGCACAGACTTGGGCTGAACTTAGAGCTCTTATGATGAGGGAGTTTTGTCCTCGTCATGAACATCGAGCTTTGGAGAGAGAGTTTGATGACTTGAAACAAGACAGTGGCGAGCACAAGGCGTATTCTGATAGGTATGAGGAGTTGAGTCTGCTTTGCCCAACAATGGTTACCCCACTCGACAAGGCTATCGAAAGGTACATCGATGGTCTACCTGACTCAGTGCAAGACATCATTACTGGTAGTAACCCTACCACAGTCCGTCAGGCGATCGAGTTAGCAGCGACATTGACTGAGTCGCATGTTCAAAAGGGAAAGCTGCACAAAAAGGGTGACAAGGGTAAGAAGCAGGCGTCTGACAAAGAAGACAGCAAGAAAGGTTAAAACAAGAAGAGAAAGGATTCTGGTTCCTCAAGAGGGTCTAGGAAGCGAAAGGCTTCCCAAAACTATGTTGTTACCTCACAGGCTCAAGCAGCACCAAATCAGCCTGCGCAACCACCCGCCAAGAGGCTTTATCTTGGCAATGCACCTTTGTGCAACAGGTGCCCAAGTGTCACACCCTGACCGCGTATAACATGCAACCGCGGCGGAAACATCGGGGAGTGTTGAGACATAATTAATTGTTTCATAACCATGGCATTCAAAGTTGTATCTTATTTATCAACACAAGAGTTTCATTGTCTTTAAACAGGAAATAAAGAGTTCATAACATAATTAAACTAAGTCTATCTTCATTTTATGTCTCTAAGGCACAGGTCCGCCCTAGTGTCACGATCATCATCCTATGGAAAAGCTCCTGAAAACACATGTGAAAATAGGTACGTCAGCATAAAAATGCCTGTGAGATACATAGGTTTTGTGAAAATAGGATTCATGACTTATAAGTTTAGGAAAAATTGTTTAATAACAGTCAGTCATGAACCTTGTAAGTTGTTTTGTTTTGTAAATCATTAAAAGCAATGATATGTATAAATAAGAGGATAATGTAAGGTTAAATGAATAACCAAGTAAAAATGAGTTTGTATAAGATAAGTTGTTTTGTAAATCAATGTCTTGTGAAAATAAGTTGTTTATGTAAAATGTAATATGTCAAATATTGAAATGATTTAAGTAACGCTACGACATGTAATGTTATACAAACACTTATATATAGGAAGTACCAGCGGCGTATCCACCATGCTTGTATTATATTACACTCGCCTCGTTACTCGAATCATTTACCCAAATCAACCATCAATGTAAGTTGTTCATGTATAAATGAATTGTCATGTGTTAATGTGTAAACCATATTGAAATGTCTATGTCTAATGTAAACCACTAAATGTGTATATCAATGTTAAAATGTTTATGTTAATGTAGATCATGTAATGTTTAACCAAAAATATCATGTATGGTAAGTGAAATATATCAACTAAACCATATGTAAAACGCACAAAAACAAGGTATTGATGTAAAACATAGTTTAAATCAAAGTTATGTTTTGTGAAACAAATGCATGCTATACTGATACAAACATTTATGCGGTATTGTGAAAATGCATACATCCAAGCCTTGAGACTGTGGCGATAAACCCTTAAACAAATTAAAGGTTTATCTAAGTTATGTATATCGAATTCGGTCATTCCTTCCAATCCAAACAAACCCAGGATTTCAGGAACGGGAGTTGTCAATTCCTATGGTACCACTACCTACTAACGAACGGCATAGCTAATGTCAATGAATGTATTGTTCCATTGTAAACAACCCAAATATCATAACAAAATGTAAGCATGTGATGAAAACAACTGTACTAAGTACGCACACAATGGGCATACATAGCATGAAATGTAATGTAAAACAATGTACTAAGTATGCACACAATGGATATACATAGCATGAAATGTAATGTAAAACAACGTACTAAGTACGCACACAATGGGCATACATAGCATGAAATGTAATGTAAAACAATGTACTAAGTACGCACACAATGGGCATACATAGCATGAAATGTAATGTAAAACAATGTACTAAATACGCACACAATGGGCATACATAGCATGAACACAATGAAATCATGTTCTATAAATGTACTAATGAACATAGCAAGTATACGATGTGAAAGCAGGAAAGCATGAAAGTAACAAGTAGGCACATGTGTTTCACCCCAAAAAAGTTTGGAAAACAGTAAAAGAGGGGTCTATGTACTCACATGAGATTGCTCAGAAGTCCTAAGATAACCACCAAGCAATGCTAGAGATCGCGGAATCAAACGGCACCTAATATAGGTAACTATGTTAATAAACCGGACCTAATATCGAAGGATCGGATAGAATGAGGGTTCGTAAACCAAACGAGTATGGAGACTCGTGTAATATGGTTTAACAAAGCCCACATACTAAAACGAAACTTAACCTAAGTGCTTACGACCCATTACGACCCGTTTAGGTAGCTTATGCTACTTTAACGTGTCGCTCGCGTGAAACGCGTTTGGACTGCCTAACTAGTCCTATGACAAGTAACATATGACTTAACATGTCTAATATTGTTGTTGAATCAGTTTAGATGTCAAAAGTTATGTTACATATGTTTAAAATGAATTTTGGCATCAAAGGGGTATTTTGGTAATTTACTTAAGGCATATAAACTACCTGTCATACAACTACTTAAACGAAGCGACCATAAGGTATAACCTCGGAAGGTTATTCCCTATACGCTATGGTCACCTAATTTGTTTGGTCGGATCCTAATGATCGACCAAATGCGTAGGGTTCGAAGGTATAAGCGATTTATTAGATCGCTTACCCTTACGACCCTAGACAACGTGGTAATCAGTAGGTATAGTCACAAGGGACTATAACCATCGTGATTACAATCCCGTTGCGAAGTTCAAACGAACTTCGCATTGACCATAAACTGGTCAATGCATAAAGTCAAACAAAGTTTGACTTTCGGACTCGAAAAACAATAAAAGAACGAAGGAACACTTACGAAGGGTCCCCGAATGCTAATCTAGATCAAAATAGCTCAGGTATGAAACAAAGGTTTCAACTTAGAGCACATTAGATCAGATTCTTGTGAGGAAAAGTGAAGGGTGGAGGTGGGTATTTATAGTTTTTGGTTCACCATTAGGATCATTTCTTGGAAAAGGGGGCACGATCTAAGCCGTACACTTGTTGGAAAGTTGTGGTAACTCATTTGCCATCCACCATAAGAGTTTGACACTTGGCACTTGGCCTTTGGAGAGTGTTAAGGGCTGTTAACAGCTGAAAAAAACTTTTTGCTGCATCTTGCCCCTACTTACGGACCTAGTTTGGCAGATTTACAGTTTCAGTCCCTGCAACCTCAAAACTTCTTTTTCGATGCATTTTTTGGACAAGTTTAAGCCCCGTTAACCCCATTTGAAAGCTCTAAAATGAAGTTAAAGTATAGGGAACTTAAAATGTGTTCAAAAATATCTCGGGTGTCGGTTCGTTTAGCCGTACGGTTACGTTGTTCGGTTAATTACGACGGAATGCGCATAAGCGCGAAAAATGATCCAAATGGCGTGAAGAATGGATTTTTCTTATGCCAAACACTAAAATAAAATATTTTAGTGCTTACATAAATTTTTGGATGTCCAGATGTATTCAGAACGTAAGTTATGCGCAAAAGTGCAAACTTGTGCACTTTTTGACGCTTTTAGTCCCTGAATGACCCAAAAGTTTATTTTAGCACACCGAACCCCTCAAAGCCTATTTCTAAGCTACATAAAGGATTTTTAAGGTGTGTTTAACTTATGGTCATATTCCGGAATGTTTGTTACTGTTCAAATTGGCATACTTTCGCAGTTTGTCAAGTTTAGTCCCTGTAAGCGAATTAACTTGTTTTTGCCATACCAAAGCCTTCAAAACTTATTTCTAAGTTATGTAAGGGTTATTTAAGGTATGTTAAGTATATGTTGATGTTCCAGAGTATTTGTCGCATTAAACTGATTACGTTTATGCATCAGTTTGCGTATAACTCTCCAGAAAGCGATGTAAAGTTTGAAATCGAATAAAAGTCAAAACATGAAAAATGTAAAACACAACCAAACAAACATTGGGATCAAATAAAATTGTTTTATTGACAATTTAACTGTTCATAATGATTACAAGCACAGATGTTACAGTCTCCCCTACTTGTGGAAATTTCATCCCGAAATTTATTTAGAGGAAACTCGTGGAAAAAATGCGGATATTTCGCCTTCATTTGATATTTGCGTTCCCAAGTAAACTCGGGTCCACGTTTAGCTTCCCAGCGAAATTTGACAAAAGGAATGCGCTTGCGTTTGAGCCACTTGACTTCACGTTCCATGATTTCCACAGGTTTCTCAACAAATTTCAGTGTTTTGCCAACACGAATTTCATCAAGCGGTATGTGGAGGTTCTCATCAGCTAAACACCTCGTGAGATTGGACACGTGAAAAGTTGGATGAACATTTCCAAGTTCAGGAGGTAACTCAAGTCTGTAGGCTACCTTTCCGATTCTTTCGTCGATCTTGAATGGTCCAACGTATCTTGGTGCAAGTTTTCCTTTCTTTCCAAATCTGATCACACCTTTCCAAGGTGAGACCTTAAGTAATACTCTATCACTGACTTGAAATTCCAAGGGCTTGCGTTTTGGATCCACGTAACTCTTTTGACGGCTTCTAGCTGTCTGAAGGTTATCACGAACTTTCTTGATCTTGTCAGTTGTCTCTAAAATGAGGGCAGGTCCAGTAAGTTGAGCCTCGCCGATCTCATTCCAGCAGACTGGTGAACGACATTTTCGACCATAGAGAGCCTCGAAAGGAGCCATTTTGATGCTGGTGTGATAACTGTTGTTGTAGGAGAATTCAATTAACTGAAGATGTGAATCCCAACTACCACCAAAGTCGATCACACAAGCTCTAAGCATATCCTCCAGAGTCTGGATTGTTCTTTCAGATTGACCATCCGTTTGCGGATGATAAGCCATGCTCAGATTAAGTTGGGACCCCATAGCAGATTGCATGGTTCTCCAAAAATGAGAAGTGAAACGAGCATCTCTGTCAGAAATGATGTTCAAAGGAACACCATGTCGAGCCACAATTTCATTCACATAGATTTTGGCAAGTCTGTCAGCAGGAAAGTCCTCACGAATTGGTAAGAAATGTGCTGACTTAGTAAGACGATCAACGACTACCTAGATGGCATCATGACCTTTCTTTATGCGTGGAAGTTTGGTAACAAGATCCATAGTAATGTTTTCCCATTTCCAAACTGGGATCTCTGGTTGCACCAATAAACTAGAAGGACGCTGATGTTCAGCCTTAACCTTAAGACAAGTAAGGCATTTTGATACGTATAAGGCAATGTCTTTCTTCATACCAGGCCACCAATAATGAATACGAAGATCCTTATACATCTTATCTGAGCCCGGATGAATAGAATAATGAGACTTATGGGCTTCATCCATAAGCAAGGTACGAAGATCATCCTGGCTTGGGACCCACAAACGGTCCATGAAGTAATACGATCCATTGTCCTTCAGTTCCAGATCAGGTGTTATGTGATAGGGAAATTCCTTATCCATCAAACCTTGTGAAACACAAGATTGTTGGGCCTGAGAATACGTGCTTGGATATCGGATCGAGCTTGAATAACAGATTGAACACGTACACAATGAATCTTAGTACGTTCCTTACGACTCAATGCATCAGCTACGACAATCGCCTTACCAGGATGGTAGCGAATTTCGCAGTCATAGTCGTTTAGAAGCTCCACCCAACGTCGTTGTCTCATGTTGAGTTCTTTCTGATTGAAGATATGCTAAAGACTTTTGTGGTCCGTGAAAACCACACATTTTGTACCGTACAAATAGTGTCTCCAGATCTTAAGAGCGAAGACAACTGCACCCAACTCAAGATCATGAGTGGTGTAGTTCTTCTCATGTATCTTCAACTGCCTTGATGCATATGCTATGACTTTGTTCCTTTGCATCAGGACACAGCCAAGACCCAATTTAGATGCATCACAATAAACGACGAAATCATCATTGCCCTCAGGCAAAGTCAGAACAGGCGCGTCGCAAAGCTTCTGCTTCAAGTTTTGAAAAGCTTCTTCTTGTTTGAATCCCCACTCAAAGGGCTTGTTCTTCTGAGTTAGAGCAGTTAGAGGAACTGCAATCTTCGAGAAGTTTTCTATGAAGTGGCGGTAATAACCCGCTAGACCAAGAAAAGAACAAACCTCAGCAGGAGTAGTAGGTGTAGCCCAATCCTTAATCGCACTGATCTTGGAGGGATCTACATGAATACTTTGTTCGTTGATGATATGTCCTAAGAATTGAACTTCTTTAAGCCAGAATTCACACTTGGAGAATTTGACGAAAAGTTGCTCTTTCTTTAGGAGTTCCAGAGTAAGACGAAGATGTTGCTCGTGATCAGCTCGCGTCTTTGAATAAATCAAGATGTCGTCAATAAAAACAATGACGAACTGATCCAAATAAGGTTTGCAGACCCTATTCATTAAGTCCATGAAAACAGTAGGAGCATTAGTCAAACCGAATGGCATGACTGTGAATTCATAATGCCCATAACGAGTGCGGAACGCTGTCTTGGGAATGTCTTCCACAGCACCCGAAGTTGATGATATCCAAAACGTAGATCAATCTTCGAAAAATAAGAAACGCCCTGTAACTGATCAAAGAGATCATCTATGCGTGGTAGGGGATATCGATTCTTGATGGTAAGCTTGTTAAGCTCACGATAATTAATACACATCCTAAAGGATCCATCCTTATTCTTGACAAAAAGAATGGGAACACCCCAGGGTGAAAAGCTAGGACGGATAAAACCTTTGTCAGAGAGCTCCTGAAGCTGCTTAGACAACTCTTGCATCTCAGATGGTGCAAGACGATATGGAGCTCTGGCAATTGGATTTGCACCAGGTACGAGATCAATGCGGAACTCGACTTGGCGTGCTGGGGGTAGACCAGGTAACTCTTCAGGGAAAACTTCAGAATAATCCCGAACGACAGGAATATCTGAAATAGACTTACCCTTGCCTTTATCTGCTGTAACATGTGCTAAGAAAGCCACATAGTTATTCCGCAGATACTTCCGAGCTTTAAAACAAGACATGAGCTTGAGACCACCAGACGGTTTCTCACCTAGAACCTGTAGGATCTCGCCTGTCGAAAGCGGCACACGAACAATCTTCTCAGAACAAACTATCTCTGCACGTTGCTTAGATAACCAATCCATTCCCACAATAACATCGAAGCTTCCAAGTTGCATAGGCGTGAGGTCGATAGGAAAAAGACGGTCGTTAAGATTCAACTGGCAGTTGCGTAGAACAGAATCAAGAACAATGGGTTCACCACTAGCAACTTCTACTGTCAAGGGTTTTCCTAGTTTCGTTCTAGACACGCGAAGCATTGGCTCAAAAGACAATGACACAAAACTCTTGTCGGCACCCGAATAAAAAAGAACAGATGCAGGCTGATTATTAATAAAGAACGTACCGTTCACCACATTATCGTCCGCCTGCGCCTCTTGGGCATTCATGTTGAAGACTCGCCCTCGAGCCTGAGCCTGATTCTGGTTTGGATTCTAATTCTGGTTAGCCAGCCTTGGGCACCGATTTCTGTAATGGGTCAGATCCCCACAGTTATAACAAGCACCTGGTGGGTAGGGTGGTCGTGCAGCTTGACCCTGTTGCGGAGCAGGATGCGGAGCAACTTGTTGAGCCGGGTTCTGAACTGCGTGATTCTGAGCAAACCGACATACATCGGCAAGATGACCTGACTTCCCACAGTTAGTACAGAAACGGCACTGATGTTGCGGCTGATGCTGACTGTTGTATCTATTGCACAAAGGTGCATTCCCTGAATACGGCTTCTTCGCTGGAGGCTGTGCGGGTTGGTTCGGAGCTGCCTGGTTAGCTTGGGCAGTGACAGCATAGTTTTGGGAAGCCTTACGCTTCCTTGCCCTTTTCGATGAACCAGAATCCTTTCCATTCTTGTTTTAACCTTTCTTGCTATCTTCTTTGTCAGATGCGTGTTTCTTGCCCTTGTCACCCTTCCTGTGTAACTTATTCTTCCGAATCTGCGACTCAGTCAATGTCGCTGATAACTCGATAGCCTGACGGAGTGTGGCAGGGTTACTACCAGTAATGATGTCTTGCACTGAGTCAGGTAGGCCATCGATGTACCTTTCGATAGCCTTGTCGAGTGGGGTAACCATTGTTGGGCATAGCAGACTCCACTCCTCAAACCTATCAGTGTATGCCTTGTGCTCGCCACTATCTTGCTTCAAGTCATCAAACTCTTTCTCCAACGGTCGCTGTTCATGGCGAGGACAAAATTCCCTCATCATAAGGGCCCTAAGTTCAGCCCAAGTTTGTGCTAGAGCAACCTCTGCACCACGGTCTCTCATTACCCCATTCCACCATGTAAGAGCCCTCTTCTGAAACACGCTCGAAGAAAACACGACCTTGCGATTATCCAGACACTGCACGTGGCGGAAAGTATTCTCAATGCTCTCGAACCATTGAAGAAGCCCAGTCGCTCCTTCAGAACCACTAAACTTGAGTGGTTTAGCCGAGTTAAAATCCTTGTATTTGCATGGAGCATTGTTATTGTTGTTGGCTTGGTGCAATTGAGCAAAGAGATTTGGAAATTGAGCAGCCATCTGCTGCGCAATAATTTCTGCCAGTTCGGCAGTAGCTATCTGGTTCTCGCGTCGAGGAGGCATTCTAAAAGAGGAAATCATGAAAGGAAACGAGTGAGATGATTGGATGAAGAGAATGAGATGAAACAAAATCAACAAAAGCAAAGATGGTGGTCATTCGTCCGCATTACCAAGCAAACAAACGAAACACTGTGACTAATGAAAGTAAATGGATCAAAAATAATGTATTGCGAAGACATGCTCGCCTATAAGTGAACACTCATCCCAAGAATTCCCAGGTAAGCACAACTGGTCTTGCGTCTGATGAGATATATACGAAGTGCTTGCCTAGATAGAAAACCCAGAATACAGGCATTCACTCTTCCAGTTTGCACGTGTTCACATTATTTAAAACCCAAGACGTTGACGAGATTTTGAAAATTTGAAGGCACAAGACCAAAAATTTAGTCAAACTAGAAGGGTTCAAAACCTTACAAAAGAGGGTTCAAAACCTTGTAATAAATTATCCAAAAACAGATGATTGTTTTTCGAAAATCGTTTCGGAAAAATTTGGTTTTTGTTTTGATAATACATGTTTTAAGATCTAAACACAAGATAACTTGTGTTAGGGTCCTAGAAAGGTTATAGTCTAGGTCAAAGAATTACTAATAACCTAATTCCCTCTAACCATTGGCTCTGATACCAACTCTTCTGTCACACCCCGACCGCGTATAACATGCAACCGCGGCGGAAACGTCGGGGAGTGTTGAGACAGAATTAATTGTTTCATAACCATGGCATTCAAAGTTGTATCTTATTTATCAACATAAGAGTTTCATTGTCTTTAAACAGGAAATAAAGAGTTCATAACATAATTAAACTAAGTCTATCTTCATTTTATGTCTCTAAGGCACAGGTCCGCCCTAGTGTCACGATCATCATCCTACGGAAAAGCTCCTGAAAACACATGTGAAAATAGGTACGTCAGCATAAAAATGCCTGTGAGATACATAGGTTTTGTGAAAATAGGATTCATGACTTATAAGTTTAGGAAAAATTGTTTAATAACAGTCAGTCATGAACCTGGTAAGTTGTTTTGTTTTGTAAATCATTAAAAGCAATGATATGTATAAATAAGAGGATAATGTAAGGTTAAATGAATAACCAAGTAAAAATGAGTTTGTATAAGATAAGTTGTTTTGTAAATCAATGTCTTGTGAAAATAAGTTGTTTATGTAAAATGTAATATGTCAAATATTGAAATGATTTAAGTAACGCTACGACATGTAATGTTATACAAACACTTATATATAGGAAGTACCAGCGACGTATCCACCATGCTTGTATTATATTACACTCGCCTCGTTACTCGAATCATTTACCCAAATCAACCATCAATGTAAGTTGTTCATGTATAAATGAATTGTCATGTGTTAATGTGTAAACCATATTGAAATGTCTATGTCCAATGTAAACCACTAAATGTGTATATCAATGTCAAAATGTTTATGTTAATGTAGATCATGTAATGTTTAACAAAAAATATCATGTATGGTAAGTGAAAGATATCGTAAAATGCACAAAAACAAGGTATTGATGTAAAACATAGTTTAAATCAAAATTATGTTTTGTGAAACAAATGCATGCTATACTGATACAAACATTTATGCGGTATTGTGAAAATGCATACATCCAAGCCTTGAGACTGTGGCGATAAACCCTTAAACAAATTAAAGGTTTATCTAAGTTATGTATATCGAATTCGGTCATTCCTTCCAATCCAAACAAACCCAGGATTTCAGGAACGGGAGTTGTCAATTCCTATGGTACCACTACCTACTAACGAATGGCGTAGCTAATGTTAATGAATGTATTGTTCCATTGTAAACAACCCAAATGTCATAACAAAATGTAAGCATGTGATGAAAACAACTGTACGAAGTACGCACACAATGGGCATACATAGCATGAAATGTAATGTAAAACAATGTACTAAGTATGCACACAATGGACATACATAGCATGAAATGTAATGTAAAACAATGTACTAAGTACGCACACAATGGGCATACATAGCATGAAATGTAATGTAAAACAATGTACTAAGTACGCACACAATGGGCATACATAGCATGAAAGGTAATGTAAAACAATGTACTAAATACGCACACAATGGGCATACATAGCATGAACACAATGAAATCATGTACTATAAATGTACTAATGAACATAGCAAGTATACGATGTGAAAGCAGGAAAGCATGAAAGTAACAAGTAGGCACATGTGTTTCACCCCAAAAAAGTTTGGAAAACAGTAAAAGAGGGGTCTATGTACTCACTTGAGATTTCTTAGAAGTCCTAAGATAACCACCAAGCAATGCTAGAGATCGCGGAATCAAACGACACCTAATTTAGGTAACTATGTTAATAAACCGGACTTAATAACGGAGGATTGGATAGAATGAGGGTTCGTAAACCAAACGAGTATGGAGACTCGTGTAATATGGTTTAACAAAGCCCACATACTAAAACAAAACTTAACCTAAGTGCTTATGACCCATTACGACCCATTACGACCCGTTTAGGTAGCTTATGCTACTTTAACGCGTCGCTCGCGTGAAACGCGTTCGGACCGCCTAACTAGTCCTATGACAAGTAACATATGCCTTAACATGTCTAATATTGTTTTCAAATCAGTTTAGATGTCAAAAGGTATGTTACATATGTTTAAAATGAATTTTGGCATCAAAGGGGTATTTTGGTAATTTACTTAAGGCATATAAACTACCTCTCATACAACTACTTAAACGAAGCGACCATAAGGTATAACCTCGGAAGGTTATTCCCTATATGCTATGGTCACCTAATGTGATTGGTCGGATCCTAATGATAGACCAAATGGGTCGGGTTCGAAGGTATAAGCGATTTATTAGATCGCTTACCCTTACGACCCTAGACAACGTGGTAATCAGTAGGTATAGTCACAAGGGACTATAACCATCGTGATTACAATCACATTGCGAAGTTCAAATGAACTTCGCATTGACCATAAACTAGTCAATGCAGAAAGTCAAACAAAGTTTGACTTTTGGACTCGAAAAAACAATAAAAGAACGAAGGAACACTTACGAAGGGTCCCCGAATGCTAATCTAGATCAAAATAGCTCAGGAATGAAACAAAGGTTTCAACTTAGAGCACATTAGATCAGATTCTTGTGAGGAAAAGTGAAGGGTGGAGGTGGGTATTTATAGTTTTTGGTTCACCGTTAGGATCATTTCTTGGAAAAGGGGGCACGATCTAAGCCGTACACTTGTTGGAAAGTTGTGGTAACTCATTTGCCATCCACCATAAGAGTTTGACACTTAACACTTGGCCTTTGGAGAGTGTTAAGGGCTGTTAACAGCTGAAAAAAAACGTTTTGCTGCATCTGGCCCCTACTTATGGACCTAGTTTGGCAGATTTACAGTTTCAGTCCCTGCAACCTCATAACTTGGTTTTCGATGCGTTTTTTGGACACGTTTAAGCTCCGTTAACCCCATTTCAAAGCTCTAAAATGAAGTTAAAGTATATGGAACTTAAAATGTGTTCAAAAATATCTCGGGTGTCGGTTCGTTTAGCCGTACGGTTACGTTGTTCGGTTAATTACGACGGAATGCGCATAAGCGCGAAAAATGATCCAAATGGCGTGACGAATGGATTTTTCTTATGCCAAACACCAAAATAAAATATTTTAGTGCTTACATAAATTTTTGGATGTCCGGATGTATTCAGAACGTAAGTTATGCGCAAAAGTGCAAACTTGTGCACTTTTTGACGCTTTTAATCCCTGAATGACCCAAAAGTTTATTTTAGCACACCGAACCCCTCAAAGCCTATTTCTAAGCTACATAAAGGATTTTTAAGGTGTGTTTAACTTATGGTCATATTCCGGAATGTTTGTTACTGTTCAAATTGGCATACTTTCGCAGTTTGTCAAGTTTAGTCCTTGTAAGCGAATTAACTTGTTTTTGCCATACCAAAGCCTTCAAAACGTATTTCTATGTTATGTAAGGGTTATTTAAGGTATGTTAAGTATATGTTGATGTTCCGGAGTATTTGTCGCATTAAACTGATTACGTTTACGCATCAGTTTGCGTATAACTCTCAAGAAAGCGATGTAGAGTTTGAAATCGAATAAAAGTCAAAACATGAAAAATGTAAAACACAACCAAACAAACATTGGGATCAAATAACATTGTTTTATTTACAATTGAACTGTTCATAATGATTACAAGCACAGATGTTACACCAAGACTAGTTAACGCCAATCCAAATCAAAATCAGGCTCAGGCTCGAGGTCGAGTCTTCAACATGAATGCACAAGAGGCACAAGCAGACAATGTAGTGGTGAACGGTACATTCTTTATTAATAATCAGCCTGCATATGATCTTTTTGATACGGGTGCCGATAAGAGTTTTGTGTCATTATCTTTTTAGCCATTGCTTCGCGTGTCTAGAACGAAACTAGGTAAGCCTTTGACAGTAGAAGTTGCTAGTGGTGAACCCATTGTTCTTGATACTATTCTTCGCAACTGCCAGTTGAACCTTAACGACCATCTTTTTCCTATTGACCTCACGCCTAAGCAACTTGGAAGCTTCGACGTTATAGTGGGTATGGATTGGTTAGCCAAGCATCACGCAGAGGTAGTTTGTTTCGAGAAGATTGTTCATGTGCCGCTTTGGACAGGAGAAATCCTACAAGTTCGTGGTGAGAAACTTGCCGGTGGTCTCAAACTCATGTCTTGTTTTAAAGCTCGGAAATATCTGCGAAAGAACTATGTGGCCTTTTTGGCACATGTTGTAGCAGATAAGGGCAAAGGTAAATCTATTCAAGATATTCCTGTTGTTTGGGATTATTCTGAAGTATTCCATGAAGAGTTATCTGGTCTACCTCCAGCACGCCAAGTCGAGTTCCGAATTGATCTCGTACCTGGTGCAAACCCCATTGCCAGAGCTCCATATCGTCTTGCACCGTCTGAGATGCAAGAGTTGTCTAAGCAGCTTCAGGAGCTCTTTGACAAAGGTTTTATCCATCCTAGCTTTTCACCTTGGGGTGCTCCCATTCTTTTTGTCAAGAAGAAGGATGGATCTTTTAGGATGTGTATCGATTATCGTGAGCTTAACAAGCTTACCATCAAGAATCGATATCCCCTACCTCGCATCGATGATCTCTTTGATCAGTTACAAGGTGCTTCTTATTTTTCGAAGATTGATCTGCGATCTGGATATCATCAACTTCGGGTGCATGAAGAAGACATTCCCAAGACCGCTTTCCGCACTCGATATGGGCATTATGAGTTCACAGTCATGCCATTCGGTTTGACTAATGCTCCTGCTGTTTTCATGGACTTAATGAATAGGGTCTGCAAGCCTTATTTGGATCAGTTCGTCATTGTTTTTATTCATGACATCTTGATATACTCTAAGACGCGAGCTCATCACGAGCAACATCTTCGTCTTATTCTGGAACTCCTAAAGAAAGAGCAACTTTTCGCCAAATTCTCCAAGTGTGAATTTTGGCTTAAAGAGGTTCAATTCTTAGGACATATTGTCAACGAACATGGTATTCATGTAGATCCCTCCAAGATCAGTGCGATTAAGGATTGGGATACGCCTACTACTCCTACTGAGGTTCGTTCTTTTCTTGGACTTGCGGGTTATTACCGCCGCTTCATTGAAAACTTCTCAAAGATTGCAGTTCCTCTAACTGCTCTAACTCAAAAGAACAAGCCCTTTGATTGGGGATACAAACAAGAGGAAGCTTTTCAAAACTTGAAGCAGAAGCTTTGTGACGCGCCTGTTCTGACTTTGCCTGAGGGCAATGATGATTTCGTCGTTTATTGCGATGCATCTAAATTGGGTCTTGGCTGTGTTCTGATGCAAAGAAACAAAGTCATAGCATATGCATCGAGGCAGTTGAAGGTGCATGAAAAGAACTACACCACTCATAATCTTGAGTTGGGTGCAGTTGTCTTCGCTCTCAAGATCTGGAGACACTATTTGTACGGTACAAAATGTGTGGTTTTCACGGACCACAAAAGTCTTCAGCATATCTTCAACCAGAAAGAACTCAACATGAGGCAACGACGTTGGGTGGAGCTTCTACACGACTATGACTGTGGAATTTGCTACCACCGTGGTAAGGGGAATGTCGTGGCCGATGCTTTGAGTCGCAAGGAACGTACTACGCTTCATTGTGTTCGTGTTCAATCTGTTATTCAAGCTCGATCCGATATCCAAGCACGCATTTCTCAGGCTCAACACACTTGTGTTTCACAAGGCTTGATGGATAAGGAATTTCCCTATCACATAACCCCTGATCTGGAACTGATGGACAATGGATCGTACTACTTCATGGACCGTTTGTAGGTCCCAAGCCAAGATAACCTTCGCACCTTGCCTATGGATGAAGCCCATAAGTCTCGTTATTCTGTTCATCCTGGTTCAAATAAGATGTATAAGGATCTTCGTATTCAGTATTGGTGGCCTGGTATGAAGAAAGACATTGCCTTATATGTATCAAAATGCCTTACTTGTCTTAAGGTTAAGGCTGAACATCAGCGTCCTTCTTGTTTATTGGTGCAACCAGAGATCCCAGTTTGGAAATGGGAAAACATTACTAAGTCCGCGCGTCCTTCCGGAACATGACCATAAGTTAAACATACCATAAATATCCTTTACATAGCTTAGAAATAGGTTTTGAGGGGTTCGGTGTGCTAAAATAAACTTTTGGGTCATTCAGGGACTAAAAGCGTCAAAAAGTGCACAAGTTTGCATCTTCACGCAAAACTTACGTTCTGAGTACATCCGGACATCCAAAAATTTATGTAAGAACTAAAATATTTTATTTTAGTGTTTGGCATAAGAAAAATCCATTCGTCACGCAATTTTGATCGTTTTTCGCGCTTATGCGCATTCCGTCGTAATTAAGCGAACATCGCGATCGTACGACCAAACGAACCAACATCCGGCATATTTTTGAGCATGTTTCATGTCCACAATGTTTAGGCATCATTTTAGGGCCTTAACGTTGGCTTAACGGGCCTTAAACATGTCGGAAATGGCCTTAATGCATAACAGGGACCAAAACTGACATTTGCTGAAACTTGCTTCTGACCAGAAGGGCCAAGCGGCCCGCTTGAGTTTAGTGACTCCCCTTACGCGGCCCGTGTCAGCTTCCCAGATCAGATTAATCTGTTTTAACAGTTGTTTACAGCTGTTAACCACTCAAAACTCACCCACACTTGCCCTTTCCTGCTCATGAGGGGCCATTTTGAGTTACCATAAGGTTGCAACAAGTGTAGGGACAAGATCAAAGCACGTTATTCGATAAATGATCCTAACGGTTCCAACATTCCTATAAATACCCAACCCTTTCAACTCCAAAAACCCACACCTTTGAAATCTGAATTTGCTCTCTAAGTTGTTGTGTTTAACACTTCATACCTGAGAGTATTTGGATTCAAACCTTCCGTTCTTGGACCCTTTGTAAGTGTTCCTTCGTTCTTTTATTCTTTTAGTGTTAAAGTCAAACTTTGTTTGACTTTCGGCATTGACCAGTTTATGGTCAACGGGAAGTTCGTTTGAACTTCATAACGTGAGCGTAATTACGATGGTTATAGTCCCTAGTGACTATACCTACTGATTACCACGTTATCTAGGCTCAGTGACGAGTCGTATTTTCGGCCAAAATGCGTATTTACGCGTATTTTGTAACCAAACTACTCTTAGGTATCAAAACCGTTTGTTTTGATACCAAACCTATTTTGTAAACTTAGTTAAGCATGTTTTAACATGCTTAGCTCGTCACTTTTAGTTTAGTGCTTATATAGGGTCGTAAGGTAAGCGATCTAAACAATCGCTTATACTTTCGAACCCGACCCGTTCGGTCGATCATTAGGATCAGACCAAACACATTAGGTGACCATAGTTGTATAGGGAATAACCTTCCGAGGTTATACCTTATGGTCACATCGTTTGAGTAGTTGTATGATAGGTAGTATATATGCCTTAGGTAAATTACCAAAATGCTCTTTGAACGCCAAAATTCATTTTAAGCATATGTAACATAACTTTTGGTATCTAAACTGATTTGGTAACAATATTAGACATGTTAAGGCATATTTTACTTGTCATAGGACTAGTTAAGCGGTCCGAACGCGTTTCACGCGAACGACGCGTTAAAGTAGCTTAAGTTACCTAATTGGGTCATAATGGGTCGTAAGCACTTAGGTTAGGTTTCATTTTAGTATGTGGGCTTTGTTAAACCATATTACACGAGTCTCCATACTCGTTTGGTTTACGAACCCTCATTCTATCCAATCCTCCGATTTAGGTCCGGTATATTAACATAGTTACCTATATTAGGTGTCGTTTGATATCCGTGATCTCTAGCATTGTTTGGTTGTTACTCAAGGACTACTAAGCAATCTCAAGTGAGTACATAGACCCCTCTTTTACTGTTTTCAAACTGTTTTGGGGTGAAACACATGTGCCTACTTGTTACTTTCATGCTTTCCTGTTTTCACATCATATGCTTGCTATGTTCATTAGTACACTTATAGTACATCATCTACTTTACATTTCTGCTATGTATGTTGACTGATAGCATGCTAGCACATTGATTTACATGACTTTTCTGCTTCGTATGTTAACTTAGCATACTTAGTACATTGTTTTCATATAACATGTTCACATTTGCTATGACATTTGGTTTGCACAAACGGGACTTATATACGTTCATTAACATTAGCTACGCCGCTCGGTAGTAAGTACTGGTACCATAGGACTTGACAAATCCCATTCCTGACATCCTGGGTTTGTTTGGATGTAAGGAATGACTGAATCTAAAAACATTTCTTTTGATAACCTTGACTTAGGGTTATCCGACTGTCTCAAGGCTTGAATGTATGCGTAAACTTACCACATAAGTGTTTGTATCAATGTAACATGCATTACTTTGCAAAACATAACTTTTTGATATATTCAAAATACTTTGTTTGTACATTTTTACAATTGGTTTATGTAACAACACATTACTTACCAGACATAACATTTGCTACACATTACTTGACTACATTGGGACTATTAACATTTGATACGATTTATACAAGGACTTTTGACAATTGGTTTAAACATAGACTTTATACATTGGTGGTTTGTTTAAGTGACTTAAGTAACGAGATGTGAGCAATATGATACAAGCATGGTGGATACGCCGCTGGTACTTCCTATATATAAGTGTTTGTATTATATTACATATCATAGCGTTATTTAAATCATTCAATTTGGACTTATCCATTTTACACAATAACACGATTCTCACAAGACTTTGGTTTACAAACAACTTACTTTATACAACTCATTTTACTTGGTTATACATTTAACCATACATTATTCTTTTATTTATAAATATCATTTGATCTTATCGCTTTTTAAATGATTTACAAAACAAAACAATTTACAAGGTTCATGACTGACTTTTGCTAAACAACTTTTTCTAAACTTATAAGTCATGAATCCTATTTTCACAAAACCTATGTATCTCACAGGCATTTTTATGCTGACGTACCTATTTTCACATGTGTTTTCAGGAGCTTTTGCATAGGATGATGATCGTGACACTATGGCGGATCTGTGCCTTAGAGACTTAAAATGAAGATAGACTTAGTTTAATTATGTTATATACTCTTTGATTCGTGTTAAAGACAATGTTACCATCTTGTTGATAAATAAAACGTAACTTTAATTTCCATGGTTGTGAAACAATTAATTCTGTTACAACACTCCCCGACGTTTCCGCCACGATTTGATGTTCTACGTGGTCGGGGTGTGACACAAGTGGATGGCGATTTGAAGTGATTTGATATCAATTGTCACTTTATTGTATAGTTTGTTTTCAAATTTCCTAAAATGTGTTTGCATTTTAGGGGAGTAAAAATTTTCAGAAAATCCAAAAACATTAGAAAATTTGAAAAAGTAAAAAAACCATGATAAAATGAAAAATGAGTTTTGTTGTACAAAAGAGGAAATGATAGTACATCAGTGGACGATCACGGCATGCTAAAGAAATGGAAAGTTAAATAGTGATAAACGGTCTCACTGATGATATGCCAGTAGGTTTTTGCACATTTAGTAGATTGTGACGAGATATAAACCTAAATTCAAACTTGCTTATATCGTGGGTAACATCTCTCAGATATATGGGTAACCCCCGAAATCTTGTTTGAAGGACCCCTCTTTCTGAGATACCAGGTCTTTATGCTTAGTGATATCTGGGGTATTATCCCGGGACTTCTGATTTTGTGGAAGCAATGGCCTAGTCCCCGAAGAATACTTTACCGTTTGCTTGAAAAATAGTGTCGCCCTTAGCATAAATGATGAGACAATAAAATTGCTAATCAATGCTGTTGTAAAAAAGATCCTCTAAAGGGGACCCACCAAAAGTCGAGTCGTTATCTCTCTGCTGAACAGAAGTTCTGACCTGAGCTCTCACGGTTTCGGAATTTAACCCCTTACAGATATCATCTAGGTATACTCACCTGTAAGACTGAATATTGGGATCTGGATACGGGAGTATATTCTGAGGTGGGATACGCGATTAAGTTTAAGTGTTTAAGACATTAACCTCGTATCTCGAAACAGTTGAACTTTGTGTGAAAATTTAAGTGGATCAGTATACTGACAATCTAAGTGAATCGTTTAGAACTCAAAATGATTAAAGCTTAACGGTGTTGGTGATTTGTCTCAAAAACTGATATGATCCTCTTACACAAACTCACAAAAATATTGTATGTAAATATTTCTTTGCTGCATTTCATTTCAGTTATATCAAAAATCCAAAAAGATTTTCGGTGTGTTTTAGCATAAATTTTGAAAAATCCAAAAAGATTTTCGACAACTGATATGGAAGAACTAATTTTCAAAATTCTGAGTGCTAAACATGACGAACAGGTGTGGGAAAGTTTGTTTGAAGATGTGTGGAATGAAAATGATATTCATTCAAGTGGTTCATCGATGATTTACAGGACAAATCTTTTTGTTCGATACTTGAAAATGATATGTTAAGATTGTGTCTTCAAGTGATTAGCAGGGTTTCTAAATTTGTTATATCTTATTCTTTATGAAATTTATGTTTTGGGGCAGGTGAGTCAGGTTACGATACCTGAACCTGTGAAAGGCAGACTACGATCCCAGCACATCTTGAGGGGGAGTCTGTTAGAGAAAGAGAGTCTGAAGATGTAAGAGCTAGGAGTTTGATCCTGAAAGATTAGTTGAAGAAAGTTAGAGTGAAGGAAGCCCAAAGACTGATAAAGACTGAAGATTGAGAAGACACAACACTTAAGACTCGTCAACATCTGAGGGGGAGTCTGTTGGTGCATACATCTGTCGACTTCGTCTTATATCGAGTCTGGGTTGCGTTGCGGATCTGATCAAGCATGATGTCATCATGTTGAATGATGACATCATAATAGATGACATCATCATAATATGTCATTATCATTGCAACAGTAAACGATAAGAAGCAATTCGGTTTGAATTGACTTTTGATAGGTTCCGTTTGAATTGGTCGTTTGAAGTGTTCGTTTGAGAGGTTTCGTCCGTTTGAAAGGTTCCGTTGAGTTGTCATGTATGTTTCAAATGGAAGTAGGTGACACTATAAATAGGCTTGTGTTCTTGTCATTTGTAACAGATTTCAGAATTGATACCGAGGTGCTGCCGGTATTCCTTGTGATTGTAATCGTTGTTATTTCAATACACAAGACGTTTAAAGTGATATTCAAGCTGTTTTTACATCCGTTTCTTAGTTTCCGCCTCTGAAACAGACTAGAGCTCATCCTAACGACTCATTCAGGTCGCGATTCGATCCTACATTTGGGGTGATTCATATGTACAAAATGTTTTCAAGGTCTAAACGATGATTTCAAAAACGAATAGAACGATTTATACTAAACTAATAACGATTTCGATAATATGAATGAACTTGTTGGTTGTAGTTAAATAACGAATGACATTCATTAATTTTGGCCGAACCGACCAGTATTAGGTTATGGTACCATAGGATCCGACAAATCCCGTTATTGCACTGTACCCATGGTTATGTGTGGGTGTTGTGGGTAACGACTGAATCTGTAATTATTAACTTACCCTTTGGGGGTTTGTTAATACGAGAAGCGAGGAAGGAGGTAGTCGAGTCACGAAGGTTTGAATGTTATTAGCGAGACGACCATATATAAGTTTTCACAATTAAAACGAGGATGATTTAAACGATTTGGAAACGATGTGAAACGATTTGGGTAAACGATTGGTTTTTGGCAAGTGTTTAGATAACGGGACGGGTGTAATGTGGTGAAAACATGGTAGATACGCCGCTGGTGTGACAACCCGCACTAAACCAGGTATCCGTACAACTTAATTAATGATTAATTACTACTTAATTACTGTGCTTGATTGAAACTAGCTGATAAACTGCTACCTGCATACTGATACATGCACTTACTTGCATCATACTTTATTTGCTGTCACTACATTATATTCATACGGCATCTTAGTGACAAACATGATGCACAAAAAGCACAGTAGCACTAAACGGATACACGGCAAACATGCTGATATGACCAGCATCAGGCAGACACTGCCTCTAAGGCCTGTTAAGAGCCTCACATATTTTGGCTACACTGGTAGTGAGTGTAGGATGTAAGGGTTGTGTTACCGCGTCTCTAGGGATAAGATACACTGATTCGGATGTGCCAAGAACGTACTTTAATTACCAAACACAGCACTTTAATAAATAAACCAGCTTCTAGCTGACTAATAAAGTGCCAGAACATGAGAAAATATCGCTAGACACTTTCTAAAGTGTCGGGAAAACAAATTGTGTCACTAAAAATGTAATAACGACACTTTAACGGATTTCTATCCAACCAAACAACCGGACTATACCCGGGACATGAAAATATTAATATTTTCACTAATTAAATTTTTCTGAGCCAGTTAGGGTCCCTGATTACCCTAACACCCGTCATAACGTGCAACATATAACTAACGAGGTTAGATACTTAACCTAACCTACTTAACCTAAACTATATCCTAACTATCTAGTTTGGATCGAACCCCCCCCCCCCCTTGTTCTCGTAACCGGCCCCAAAACCATGGGGGACACACAAGTACTAGCTTGATTATTATATTGTGTTGTGCTTAGTATCTTGAGGGCATAAGACCCTTTGGTTAATAAACCTCCTAATTGCCTATAAGTTCTTATCCTAACATAACATAATCTTTACAATCAAACACCAACTTTCTCAAACTCTCTCTTGCCCTCTCTACTCTCGGCCGAACTCCCTCACACCCACCATCATACTTTCAAGCTTTGATCTTTACATTCCAACAACATACACATATCAAGGGTCGCGTATTAGGAGCTTTGGTGCAAGCGGAACACGAAGGACCTCAACCGTTAGCTTTTATCCACGCGTTTTTCATCACGATTCTTCCCTAGCCCCGAGCTAGAGGTATATTGTTTAAAACTTGTTTTTAAGCTTGTCTAAAGTGGTTAAAAGAACTATTTTCGGTTAAATATCGTAAACATGCGTTTTGAAACTTTAAAGTCTAGTAAAATCACAAAAATGGAGGTTAATAGCATATAACTTGTGTAAAAGTCGTAGGACTTGAAATATGTGATTATTGAGACCCGATCTATGATGTGGTAGCTCGGATCTCCGTTTAACCCGACTTTGTAAAATCACGTATCATCACATAAGCTTGTTTTTGACTAAATACAAGGGTTAAAGGTGAAACACTACCACATTTAGAGCATGAACTTGTGTAAAAGAATTTTTCTTGTGTAAAAGTGATTTAACCGGTATGATGGTGTTTAAAACTAGCAGATCTACGTATCTGCAAGTGGTACTTTTGAAGGACCACACTTTAAAAGAAACCATGTTTTCTAAGAAACGGATCTTACAATACTAAGAATGATATTTAGAACGCACAAGTGTGTAAACACTTGTGTGACACATGTTTCGACAAAATAACTATTTTTGGGAAAAATAACTAGAAGTTGTAAAGACGGATTTCTCTAAAAACGAGGTTTTTACGAGGTTAAAGTTACTTTATATAAAGATCCACGAAATATAATGGGATTTACAATATAGATTCGGAAAAACTACAAGTTCATGCGATTATGCGATTTACATATTTATTGACTAGTTTGATGTGTCGGAAATTGTTTGATTGAATAAAGAAGTTGATTGATTTGATTATTAAAAGAAAATGATACGCTTGAAAGCGTGGCCACCTCCAGTTACAGAGGAAACTCTGGCGAAATTTTCTTAAAAACCTAACACTTAGACTTTTTACACAACAAGTGTTAGAACTATCTTTGGACATACTTTCGAAACATAAATTTCGCCAGCACTATATTTTACTAAATATTCGGAGGTGGGATTTTCACAAAGATTAACGTGATAAATATATTTGTCACAACACTGTTTATGATTATTTTGTGAAATACATAAATATTATTTTAGAGTGAAAATAATATTTACAAGCGTTAATGATTCCAAAACTTTACGAACGCTTCCACAAACATATAAGTTACACCGGTAATTACATTACCACAAGATTGATAAAACGTAACTTACGCACATGTATTGTATCCCCCATCCTTGGGAAGAAGAATAACTACCAAGTGTATACGAAACATAAACACGAAATAGTTGTCTAACTATTTCCCAAAGACATAAACTGTAAAGCTAAGGCACGGCCATCCGTCTAATAGAATTAGCACTTGTAGGTCGTTGCACAGCTTACTGTATTGGAGACACTTGGTAGAGACGCGCATTCACTGTGAGTTCATGTCCCCCTTTTCTCTAACTGTTTTCAGTTTACTTAACCGCGGGGGTGAAATACATGTTACATTGTTTACAAGTACTTTATACACGGTATGATTAACGTAAGGAGGTTTAGATCATGTGAATGGGTAGGCGGAAACTTGAGGCTATTAATCCTCAGGGTAGGACCGAGGGACAGGAGCGGTAGATCTATCTGGGTGTAGCGAGCCCAGCCCCCGGCCAAACTAGAAACGGACCGTGGGGTGACTTTGTCCACATACTTTGCCGTGGCGAAATCTGCTAGGTTTGAGTCTTCCTACTTGCATTTCACAACATGCTAATGGCCTTGCAAACCATTGGTGATCACAAGTCCTCTTACACTGCTGCATACCAGGAAACTTTTATACTTACAAGTGTTTTACATACTCACTTACACATGAACTCGCTCAACATTATTGTTGATTTTTCAACTTAGATGTATTTCAGGAAATTAACGAGATCTGGCACGGTATGGCATGTTTTCCGCTGCACTAGTTTCCGAGGTCATCCGGGGTTTAGGGGATGTGTCTCTTTCCTGGACAAGACACAATCCTTAAACCATGTTTATGTTATGTTTAAAGTTGTAATGTCGGTTGAACAAGGTTAAGGTTATTGGTTAAAACAATGGTACTGTATTTGGTTTTCAAAAACTTAATGGATGATCTTGCATGTTTTTAACTCATATAGCTTTGGTATGATTAAGCTATGGTATTAAGAAGTCACACCAAAATTTACCACGCTTCCGCAAAGCCAGGGTGTGACAGCTTGGTATCAGAGCTCTGATCATAGCGAACTAGGATTCTGTCTCGAGTCTAGACTATGATCACTAGGGCTCTCACGAAAACATTTTACTGCATACCACTTAAGTCCAGATCCACAACTTTTTACAAACAAATGTTGAGCACATTTTATTCGTTATTTTAGGCTCAGTCTGGGAGGCTGAGATAGGAGGCTAGTGGGACTAGAAGTGTTGGCTAGTGGGACTAGAAGTGTTGACTAGTGGGACTAGAAGTGTTGACTAGTGGGACTAGAAGTGTTGGCTAGTGGGACTAGAAGTGTTGACTAGTGGGACTAGAAGTGTTGGCTAGTGGGACTAGAAGTGTTGGCTAGTGGGACTAGAAGGATAATTTGAATGTTTACGTGGTGACTACATGTTATATGACTATATGATTGATTATTATACGTATATGTGTTCGTGTTACAAACGTCATGCTTTCATCAAGTACTAGAAAGACGGACACTACAAATCCCATGACCATAGTATCAGACGACATAGATCATCAAAGCACGAGGTGTACATTTCTGATACTACCGGCACAGACAACGACGACTCTCAGCCCTCTGTGCGCTGCCTGGAGTCGTAGCAGAGCCTACTAATGGCTACCTTGTTGGGAATTTGCCCCCCTGCCGCTTATCTCGTTGTTGATATGCCCCCGACGTTGTCTCTGAAGACGATGTCGAACTACTAAGAGGAGGACCCACTTGAGGGCGAGGCCCTATTGCTGCTGGTATTAGACTACTGCATGCGGACGCTCCTGTAGGGGGAAACTCATTCCCCTATCCCAGACTCATTTGAGTCTCTGACATCCGCATCTTCGCACATACAGGGAATGCAGCACCACTTACACGACGCCGACCCTGATATGGCATCATCAGCTGAACCGGATCCCACACACAGCTTTGAGTTTGATCGCGATTATGAGGACAATTCTGTTTTTCCGCCTGGTGTTGATCCAGACCATGACATTGAGTTCATGCACTTAGACCAGCCCTTGGGGGATCCTGTAACCCCTGTGATTGTTGATCCAACCGAATTGGAGATGGAGATTTTGATTCAGAGCTAGCCGTGGCCCCTGAGCCAGGCGTTGCTCCTGACCCCGCATTGGAGCATGACCCTGTTCATGCCAATGCACCTGCTGTTGCTCTTTGATTGATCATCTGCTTGGACGAGAGGAAATTTGGGGTAACTGTGCAAGACAATTTATTATTACGGGGGCCCACGTAATAACGACTTGTAGTGCACAGGAATCCTGGTGGACTCTGCGGGCCAAGTTAATGATAACCCGTGCAGCAGGAAATAATCTAAAACACGAATGACCAAGACGATGTAGCCTCGAGTTCATTCTATTACAAGCAACAAGCCAAATTGACAAGCCTATGTGAAGGCTCAGAAATTTACTTCCCCACTCATACAGTGAGTATATATTTGTGTGTGAAATTGGGTGATTACATGATGACATATGTTGCAATATATACACCCCATAGACAATTGAAATATTGTCCAACCCGCTTCACACTATTTCGACAAAAAGGAAATGTCACCCAGACGTGACACAAGCACCAGTACGTCGCCAAGGACAGAAGACGAGCTGCAAGAACGCATCTCACAGATAAATGCACGACATGAAGCCCTCCACTCTAAGTACAACGATGACATTTATGGAGCTAACCCTCCAACTGGCTGCACCTATAAACAGTTCCCGAACTGCAAGCCTTTGAACCTTGTCGGAACCAGAGGCACCGTTGCATTTGTTCGTTGGTCCGAAAAGACCGACTTCACTCTAAGAATGAGTAACTATTCGCCCCAACAGAGTGTTACCTACATCACAGGGATATTTCTAGATGGCACACTCTCTTAATGGAACCTCCAGGTTCAGACCCTTGGCACAGACGCTGCTTATACACTGAGCTGGGACGAGGTCAAGGAAACGATTGAGAAGAAATGTTGTTTTAGGACAGAAATTCAGAAACTTGACGTGGAGTCCTGAAATTTGAATGGACGAACCAGAGACTCCTGAACATGTCCAGCGATCGCATGACTTGTCTAGGGTCGTCCCCTACTAAGTCATTGATGTAGTATGATATAGTAGTGTAATTGTGAGCTTTACATTGTGGTCTTGAATTGTGGCAATACAATCGCAGTATTCTCATCACATGCGATGTTCAATCAATTGTTTATGTCCTATAACATAAGAGGTTATGTGATTGACTTGTTGATAACATGAAATGTTATGTGTTGGTATTGTTGAATGCATACGTACACTTCACTAACCTATGTGAAACGTCTTTTAGAAGATGCCGCCAAGACGCGAAACGCGCATGCCCACTAACGAGGCAGAACTGCAACAAATCATTGCCGCTGCCATAGCACAGTATGCAGCATCTCAGCCCGGAACGAGCGGAAGTATTAACCAGGGCAACAATAACCCACCACACGGTAATATTTAAGTCATTAAGACATACCAAGACCTAAACGGATTTCCTTAGCAAGAAAGCTAATATCTATCACATGTTGCAATGAATGTGCAGGGTGCACATACAAGCAGTTCTTAGACTGCAAGCCCACCAACTTCGATGGCACCGGAGGCGCTATCGCTTTTACTCGTTGGGCCGAGAAGACTGATTCCACCATCCGCATGAGCAAATGTGCGCTCGACCAACAGGTCACTTACATCTCAGGGCTGTTTCTAGACGGAGCCCTATCTTGGTGGAACTTACAAGTCCAGACGCTAGGCGAAGCTGCCGCCTACGCACTGACCTGGGCAGAGCTGAAAGAGCTTATGCGCAAGAAGTACTGTTCCCGCGCAGAAATTCAAAGGTTGGAGACTGAATTTTGGCACCTAAAAATGGACGGTCCGAAGGTAGCAGAGTACGTTCAGAGGTTTCATGACCTCTCTCAAGTGGTTCCTTATATGGTCACGCCAGAATACAAGCGAATTGAGCGCTTCATTTGGGGATTAGCTCCTCAAATCATTAGCATGGTAACCTCCTCCAAACCAGCAACTATCACGGAAGCCATTGATTTGAGCGTGGCTCTCACCGAGGAGGCAATTCGTTTAAACAAGTTTGATGAAGTCAAGGCGAAGAAGACAGAGACTCACGTTGAGTCCTCAGGAGATAACAAAAGGAAGTTTTCAAACTTCAAACAAGGCGTCAGTATGGCAGTAAAGAAAGGAAAATTAGCTGGCAGTACCAAGAAAGGAAAAGGGTACCAGGGCACCCAGCCCAAATGCAACAACTGCCAACGCCACCATACTGGCCATTGTAACGTGAGAGTTTGTGAATCTTGTGGAAAACCGGGCCACTCAAAGGAATCATGCTGGGCTAGTGCGGGCCGGGGAGGCCAGGGAGGATATCTGAATAGAAACGATAATCGTGGTGGTTTGGGAAATCGCCCACAAGGGAATAATCAAGGCTACAATGCAAATCAAGCCGGAACTGCCAATCAAAACAACCCGCCAGTTGGGGATGGTGCGGGAAGTGGAAAAAGATTAGGATGTTTTCATTGCGGTGACGTTGGGCACTTCAAGAGGGACTGCCCGGGATTGAACCAAGCCCAGGGAAGAGTGTTCCAAATCGGTGCACGGGAAGCACGCCAAGATCCAAATGTTGTTACGGGTACGTTCCCTATCAATCAACGCTATGCATCCGTTTTATTTGATACTGGTGCCGATTATAGCTTCGTATCATTAGAATTTAAGAATATGCTTGGGTTAGCTGCTAATAAGTTAGACATTCCCTACTCGATCGAATTAGCTAATGGAAAGTTAGTTGGAGCCGACGAAGTAATCAGAGGTTGTGTGATAGAATTGGGAGAACGCGAGTTTACTCTGGATCTACTACCAGTCCAATTGGGAAGCTTCGACGTGGTGGTAGGAATGGATTGGTTATCCAGAAACAAGGCTGAGATAGTATGTCACGAGAAAGTTGTTCGTATCCCAACCGATGATGGTGAGACGATTGTGGTTCACGGAGAGAAGCGTGACACACCGCTAAGATTTATCAGCTGCTTGAAGGCAAGGAAGTGTTTACAGAAAGGATGTGTTGCTTTTCTGGCACACATCGTAGACAAGAAGGCTGCTGAGCCAACAATCGAGGACATCCCTGTCGTAAGGGAGTATCCAGAAGTCTTCCCAGAAGACTTACCCGGATTGCCATCTCAGAGGCAAGTGGAGTTTCACATTGACTTAGTTCCAGGCGCAGCGCCTGTAGCTAAGGCACCTTACAGACTTGCGCCGTCTGAGATGCAGGAATTGTCGACGCAACTTCAAGAGTTGTTAGACAAGGGTTTTATCCGACCGAGCTTCTCGCCTTGGGGAGCTCCGGTCTTGTTTGTCAAGAAGAAGGACGGAAGTTTCCGCATGTGTATTGACTACAGAGAATTGAACAAACTGACGATCAAGAACAGGTATCCTCTGCCAAGAATCGACGATCTGTTCGATCAACTTCAAGGTTCAAGCTGTTACTCTAAGATCGATCTTCGATCTGGATACCATCAACTAAGGATACAGGAGGAAAGTATCCCGAAAACAGCCTTCCGAACTCGTTATGGACACTACGAGTTCCTCGTTATGCCATTTGGTTTGACAAACGCGCCTGCGGTATTCATGGATCTAATGAATAGGGTTTGCAAGCCATACTTAGACAAGTTCGTGATTGTATTCATCGACGACATCCTGATTTACTCAAAGACAAAGGCTGAACACGAACAACATCTTAGAACCATACTGGAGCTGCTAAAGAAGGAACAGCTGTACGCCAAATTCTCCAAGTGCGAGTTTTGGCTACGCGAAGTCCAGTTTCTTGGACATGTGGTTAATGGGGATGTAATTCATGTTGATCCCACAAAGATCGCGGCAATCAAGAATTGGGAAACGCCTACAACGCCAACCGAGATTCGGCAATTCTTGGGTTTGGCTGGCTACTATCGGAGGTTCATCGAGGATTTTTCAAAGATCGCTCAACCATTGACACTCCTCACGCAGAAGGAAAGGACGTTTGATTGGGGAATCAAACAGGATGAAGCGTTTCAGATATTGAAGGATAAGCTTTGTAACGCGCCAATCTTAGCTCTACCAGAAGGTACTGATGACTTTGTGGTATACTGCGACGCATCGCGTCAAGGATTGGGTTGTGTGTTGATGCAACGCCAAAAGGTCATTGCTTACGCATCACGCCAACTGAAAGTGCACGAAAAGAATTATACCACACACGATTTAGAGCTTGGTGCAGTGGTTTTTGCTTTAAAGATCTGGAGACACTACCTGTATGGTACGAAGTGCACAATCTTCACAGATCACAAAAGCCTACAGCATATATTTAACCAGAAGGAGTTAAATATGAGGCAAAGACGATGGGTTGAATTATTGAACGACTACGACTGCGAGATAAAGTATCACCCAGGGAAGGCGAATGTGGTCGCCGATGCCCTAAGTCGTAAAGAAAGAATCAAGCCCATAAGGGTTAGGGCTTTGGAAATGATCATACGAACCGATCTCTCCTTGCGCATTCGTGCTGCACAAAAAGAAGCTCTCAAGGAGGGAAACCTTGAGGAAGAATATCTCCGTGGAATGGAGAAGCTTTTGGTACCAAACGAGGAAGGGACGTTATGCTTTGAGAAAAGGATTTGGGTTCCTCTGTTTGGTGGATTAAGGGAAGTTATTTTCGATGAAGCGCACAAGTCACGGTACTCTATCCACCCTGGATCGGATAAGATGTACCAGGATCTCAAAGATTACTATTGGTGGCCTAGGATGAAAGGCGACGTTGCTATTTACGTGAGCAAATGTTTAACGTGCGCTAAGGTTAAGGCAGAATACCAGAAGCCTTCGGGACTTCTGCAACAACCTGAGATTCCCAAGTGGAAGTGGGAACAAATCTCAATGGATTTTGTTACAAAACTGCCAAGAACGCCAAGAGGCCATGATATGATTTGGGTGATTGTTGACCGCCTAACAAAGTCCGCACACTTTCTGCCAATCAAGGAGAAAGACAGTACTAGTAAACTTGCGGAAATTTACTTGAGAGAGATCGTAGCACGTCATGGAGTACCACTCTCGATCATCTCTGATGGAGACGGAAGATTTGTGTCAAGAATATGGCAATCTTTCCAAGAATCTTTTGGCTCACAATTGAATCTGAGCACTGCGTTCCATCCGCAAACTGACGGCCAGAGCGAGCGAACGATACAAACTTTGGAAGACATGCTGAGAGCATGTGTTATGGATTTAGGCGGTAGCTGGGATAAACACTTACCTTTGGTTGAATTTTCATACAACAACAGCTACCACACCAGTATTGGTGTCGCGCCATTTGAGGCCCTATACGGACGCAAGTGCCGATCACCACTATGTTGGTCTGACGCAGGTGATAGGCAGCTTGCTGGTCCCGAGATCGTCCAAGAGACGACAGACAAGATCGCGCAAATTCTTAAACGCATCGAAGCCGCTCGCCACAGACAAAAGGCCTATGCGGATCCAAACCGGAAGCATGTGGACTTCCAAGTCGGAGAAATGGTGTTGTTAAAGGTTTCACCCTGGAAAGGGGTAGCACGCTTTGGAAAGCGTGGAAAGTTAAATCCGCGCTACATAGGTCCCTTCAGAATTCTGGAAAGAATTGGGACAGTAGCATACAAGTTGGACCTACCTGCTGAACTGAATGGTGTTCACGATACATTTCATGTATCCAATTTAAAGAAAAGTCCAACTCAGATTGACGTTGCCATTCCTATCGACGAGATTCATATTGACGACACGCTCCACTTCGTTGAAGAACCTGTTGAGGTCACGGATTGGAAAGTTAACAAGACCCGCCGGAGCAGTGTCAAACTCGTCAAGGTTCGTTGGAATGCCAGACATGGTCCTGAATTTACCTGGGAACGTGAGGACCGGATGAAAGAGAAATACCCCCACTTATTACCGCGTCTCTAGGGATAAGATACACTGATTCGGATGTGCCAAGAACGTACTTTAAGTACCAAACACAGCACTTTAATAAATAAACCAGCTTCTAGCTGACTAATAAAGTGCCAGAACATGAGAAAATATCGCTAGACACTTTCTAAAGTGTCGGGAAAACAAATTGTGTCACTAAAAATGTAATAACGACACTTTAAAGCCTTTTGTAACACTTTAACGGATTTCTATCCAACCAAACAACCGGACTATACCCGGGACATGAAAATATTAATATTTTCACTAATTATATTTTTCTGAGCCAGTTAGGGTCCCTGATTACCCTAACACCCGTCATAACGTGCAACATATAACTAACGAGGTTAGATACTTAACCTAACCTACTTAACCTAAACTATATCCTAACTATCTAGTTTGGATCGAACCCCCCCCCCCCTTGTTCTCGTAACCGGCCCCAAAACCATGGGGGACACACAAGTACTAGCTTGATTATTATATTGTGTTGTGCTTAGTATCTTGAGGGCATAAGACCCTTTGGTTAATAAACCTCCTAATTGCCTATAAGTTCTTATCCTAACATAACATAATCTTTACAATCAAACACCAACTTTCTCAAACTCTCTCTTGCCCTCTCTACTCTCGGCCGAACTCCCTCACACCCACCATCATACTTTCAAGCTTTGATCTTTACATTCCAACAACATACACATATCAAGGGTCGCGTATTAGGAGCTTTGGTGCAAGCGGAACACGAAGGACCTCAACCGTTAGCTTTTATCCACGCGTTTTTCATCACGATTCTTCCCTAGCCCCGAGCTAGAGGTATATTGTTTAAAACTTGTTTTTAAGCTTGTCTAAAGTGGTTAAAAGAACTATTGTCGGTTAAATATCGTAAACATGCGTTTTGAAACTTTAAAGTCTAGTAAAATCACAAAATGGAGGTTAATAGCATATAACTTGTGTAAAAGTCGTAGGACTTGAAATATGTGATTATTGAGACCCGATCTATGATGTGGTAGCTCGGATCTCCGTTTAACCCGACTTTGTAAAATCACGTATCATCACATAAGCTTGTTTTTGACTAAATACAAGGGTTAAAGGTGAAACACTACCACATTTAGAGCATGAACTTGTGTAAAAGAATTTTTCTTGTGTAAAAGTGATTTAACCGGTACGATGGTGTTTAAAACTAGCAGATCTACGTATCTGCAAGTGGTACTTTTGAAGGACCACACTTTAAAAGAAACCATGTTTTCTAAGAAACGGATCTTACAATACTAAGAATGATATTTAGAACGCACAAGTGTGTAAACACTTGTGTGACACATGTTTCGACAAAATAACTATTTTTGGGAAAAATAACTAGAAGTTGTAAAGACGGATTTCTCTAAAAACGAGGTTTTTACGAGGTTAAAGTTACTTTATATAAAGATCCACGAAATATAATGGGATTTACAATATAGATTCGGAAAAACTACAAGTTCATGCGATTATGCGATTTACATATTTATTGACTAGTTTGATGTGTCGGAAATTGTTTGATTGAATAAAGAAGTTGATTGATTTGATTATTAAAAGAAAATGATACGCTTGAAAGCGTGGCCACCTCCAGTTACAGAGGAAACTCTGGCGAAATTTTCTTAAAAACCTAACACTTAGACTTTTTACACAACAAGTGTTAGAACTATCTTTGGACATACTTTCGAAACATAAATTTCGCCAGCACTATATTTTACTAAATATTCGGAGGTGGGATTTTCACAAAGATTAACGTGATAAATATATTTGTCACAACACTGTTTATGATTATTTTGTGAAATACATAAATATTATTTTAGAGTGAAAATAATATTTACAAGCGTTAATGATTCCAAAACTTTACGAACGCTTCCACAAACATATAAGTTACACCGGTAATTACATTACCACAAGATTGATAAAACGTAACTTACGCACATGTATTGTATCCCCCATCCTTGGGAAGAAGAATAACTACCAAGTGTATACGAAACATAAACACGAAATAGTTGTCTAACTATTTCCCAAAGACATAAACTGTAAAGCTAAGGCACGGCCATCCGTCTAATAGAATTAGCACTTGTAGGTCGTTGCACAGCTTACTGTATTGGAGACACTTGGTAGAGACGCGCATTCACTGTGAGTTCATGTCCCCCTTTTCTCTAACTGTTTTCAGTTTACTTAACCGCGGGGGTGAAATACATGTTACATTGTTTACAAGTACTTTATACACGGTATGATTAACGTAAGGAGGTTTAGATCATGTGAATGGGTAGGCGGAAACTTGAGGCTATTAATCCTCAGGGTAGGACCGAGGGACAGGAGCGGTAGATCTATCTGGGTGTAGCGAGCCCAGCCCCCGGCCAAACTAGAAACGGACCGTGGGGTGACTTTGTCCACATACTTTGCCGTGGCGAAATCTGCTAGGTTTGAGTCTTCCTACTTGCATTTCACAACATGCTAATGGCCTTGCAAACCATTGGTGATCACAAGTCCTCTTACACTGCTGCATACCAGGAAACTTTTATACTTACAAGTGTTTTACATACTCACTTACACATGAACTCGCTCAACATTATTGTTGATTTTTCAACTTACATGTATTTCAGGAAATTAACGAGATCTGGCACGGTATGGCATGTTTTCCGCTGCACTAGTTTCCGAGGTCATCCGGAGTTTAGGGGATGTGTCTCTTTCCTGGACAAGACACAATCCTTAAACCATGTTTATGTTATGTTTAAAGTTGTAATGTCGGTTGAACAAGGTTAAGGTTATTGGTTAAAACAATGGTACTGTATTTGGTTTTCAAAAACTTAATGGATGATCTTGCATGTTTTTAACTCATATAGCTTTGGTATGATTAAGCTATGGTATTAAGAAGTCACACCAAAATTTACCACGCTTCCGCAAAGCCAGGGTGTGACAGCTGGTACTTCTTATATATAAGTGTTTTCAACATATTACATTCTGTGGCGTTATTTAGTTCACTTGGGTAAACGATATTGAAACGATGTCACACAACGATGATTTCTAAATAATATACGAAGTTTTATTAACGAGTTTATACGAGATGTTTTACAAGATGGTTTTCTAAAACAAAAAGCTTTTGGGTTAAGAATCATGGCTACGAAATTTTATAAATTATAACCATCATGATTTGAGTTGGTTAATCATGTTGCAATATTATACACTTTTAAAAACAAGGTCTTCGAGGTATTGCAATATATGTAAACAAGCCATGATTCCGATACTCCTATAAAACCTATGTACTCGCCAGCATTTCTTTGCTGACTTTGTTTTTACATATGTTTCAGGTGTTGTTGCTTGATTGACGTTCTAGGATGCATGCGTCACATAGGATCTGGAAAAGAGGCCTTAGTGACATAAAACAATGATAGTCGATATAAAACTTGTTTGTTATGTGTTAAAAGAATGTTAATGTTTTATATCATCAATAAAACGAAGTACTTTTTGTATCCATGGTTATGAAACGATAATTCTGTTACAACACTTCCTGACGTTTCCGCCACGCTTTGTTGTTTTACGTGGTCGGGGTGTGACAGAAGAGTTGGTATCAGAGCCAATGGTTATAGGGAACTAGGTTATTAGTAATGCTTTGACCTAGACTATAACTTTTAGGACCCTAACACAAGTTTACTTATGTTTAGATTTTAAAACAAAACCGTCACCTAACCTTAGGTGATAACCACGACGAGAAACACATTTTTTGAATCCGCTTTGAAAACTAATCATCTGTTCTAGGATGATTGATTACTAGGCTTTGAACCCTCTGTTGTAAGGTTTTGAACCCTTCCAGTTTAACTCATTTTTGGCTTAGTGCCTTCTGAGTTTTCAAAATCTCGTCAAAGTTTGAGTCTAAATAATGTGAACACATGCAAACTGGAAGAGTGAGTGCCTGTACTCTGAGTTTTCTATCTAAGGCTAGAGTGTTCGTATAAATCCACATAATCGGACCAGTCACTCTTACCTGGGAACTCTTGGGGTGAGTGTTCACTTATAGGCGAGCATGTCTTCGTGATACATTATTTTGACCTATTTACTTTGATTAGTCACTGCGTGTCGTTTGTTTGTTCGAGGTAATGAACGAATGACCGCCTCTCTTGTGTTTTGTCAATACCTCTTTTGTTTTTCCTACTTTTCAACCTCACTCGACTCTCTTGTTTCGTTGTTAGACAATGCCTCCTCGACGTGAAGCACAATCTTTCACTATTGAAGAAATCGCAGCCCTGGTCTCTCAGTAAGTGGCTGCTGTGCTTCCCGGCGTTGTGACCCAAGTCCACGAGATATAAAACAACAATAATAACAACAATAATGCACCGTGTAATTTAAAGAATTTCAATACTGCGAAGCCGCTTAAGTTTTCTGGGTCACAAGGAGCAACTGCGCTCCTGTAGTGGTTTGAGAGTATCGAGAGCACATTCAGACATGTGCAATGTCCGAATGCGTGTAAGGTTGAATTTGCTTCGAGCGTGTTTGAGAAGCGAGCGCTTATCTGGTGGAATGGTATTATGCGCGACAGGGGTGTCGAAGTGGCGTTGGCACAAACATGGGAAGAGCTTCGGGCTCTCATGATGAAGGAGTTTTGTCCCCGTCACGAAATTCGGGCTTTGGAGCGAGAGTTTGACGATTTAAAGCAAGATGGGGCTGAACACCGTGCGTACACGGATTGTTTTGAGAAACTTAGTCTATTGTGTCCCACCATGGTTACCCCTCTGGAGAAAGAAACCGAGAGATATATCGATGGTCTACCCGATTCTATTCTGGAGATTGTGACCGGTGTTAATCCTACTACCCTTCGTCAAGCAATCGAGTTGTCTGCTACCATGACTAAGACTCAAGTCAGGAAGGGTAAACTCACCCGCAAGGGTGATAAAAAGAAGGCGACTGATTCAGGGAAGGACAAGAAAAAGGGTAAGGGTAAGGAAGGTGAGACGTCGAAGAAATCGAGGAAGCGAAAGGGTGCCCAAAATTTTTCTGTTACAGCACAGACTGCTCAGAACCCGCAGAATCCACCGGCTCAGCCACCTGCAAAGAAAGCGTATGCTGGTACCGCACCTCATTGTGCTCGTTGCAACGGTTATCACGTTGCACAACAGGCTTGCAAGCAATGCACGACGTGTGGTAAACTTGGGCATTTGGAAAATAATTATCGTTTGGGACAAAATCAGGTTGCTCAAGTTCCAGCTCCGGGTCAGGGGAATGCTGTGAGATTCCCACCGGGTTCATGTTTTAATTGTGGACAGTATGGTCACTTCCGCAACAATTGTCCGAGACTGGTGAATGCAAACGCGAATGCTAACGCGAACCCGAATGCGAACGTGAACGTCAATGTTAATGTGAATCCCGCACGTGGGTGAGCGTACAATTTGAATGCAAACGAAGCGAGGGCTGACAACGAGGTTGTCAATGGTATGTTTCTTGTTAACAATCAACCTGCATCTATTCTTTTTGATTCTGGTGCCGATAGAAGTTTTGTTTCATTGTCATTTGAGCCTTTGCTTGCGATACCTAGAACTAAACTAAGGAAACCCTTACTGTTGAAGTTGCCACTGGTAAACCTCTTGTTCTCGATTCTATTATTCGTAATTGTCAGTTGAACCTTGATAACCATCTTTTTCCTATTGACCTCACACCGATGCAACCTGGGAGTTTCGATATTATCGTTGGAATGGATTGGTTAACCAAACATCATGCTGAGGTGGTTTGATTCGATAAGATTGTTCGTATTCCTCTTCCGTCTGGCGATGTTCTGGAAGTTCGTGGCGAAAAACCACCAGATGGGTTGAAGCTTATGTCATGTATGGAAGCCCAAAGTTATTTGCGAAAAGGATATGTTGCTTTTCGGGCACATGTCACCGATGAGAAAGACAATAGCAAGAGTATTCAGGATATCCCGATTGTGCGGGCTTATCCAGAGGTATTTCCTGATGAACTGGCTGGTTTGCCTCCAGTTCGTCAAGTCGAGTTTCATATTGACCTTATACCCAATGCCAACCCGATTGCAAAAGCACCTTATCATCTTGCACCGTCAGAGATGCAAGAGTTATCGAAATAGCTTCAAGAGTTATCTGATAAAAGATTCATCCGACTGAGCTTTTCACCTTGGGGAGCTCCTGTCCTCTTCGTGAAAAAGAAAGATGGATCTTTTCGAATGTGTATCGATTATCGTGAGCTTAATCTCACCATCAAGAATCGATATCCCCTACCTCAAATTGATGATATCTTCGATCAGTTGTAGGGTGCTTCATGCTTTTCCAAGATCGATCTGCGTTCTGGGTATCATCAACTTCGTGTTCTCGAAGAAGATATTCCCAAAACTGCTTTCCGCACAAGATATGGGCATTACGAGTTCACTGTCATGCCTTTTGGTTTGACGAATGCTCCAGCTATCTTTATGGACTTAATGAATAGGGTCTGCAAACCTTATTTGGACATGTTCATTATTGTGTTCATCGACGATATTCTCATTTATTCAAAATCTCGAGCCGAGCACGAGCAACACCTTCGCTTAACATTGGAACTCCTGAAGAAGGAACAACTTTTTGCTAAATTCTCCAAGTGTGAATTATGGCTTAAAGAAGTTCAATTCTTGGGTCATATAGTCAATGAGCAGGGTATTCATGTGGATCCATCCAAGATTGCTGCTATTAAGGACTGGAATACACCGACGACGCCTACAGGGAGTCGATCTTTTCTTGGTCTTGCTGGTTATTATCATCGATTTATTTCAAATTTCTCGAAGATTGCGGTTCCACTCACTGCTTTGACTTAGAAGAATAAGCCTTTCGAGTGGGGACCCAAGCAACAAGAAGCGTTCCAAACGCTGAAGCAGAAGTTATGTGATGCTCCTGTTCTATCTCTACCCGAGGGAATCGATGATTTCATTGTCTATTGCGATGCGTCCAACTTAGGCCTTGGTTGCGTCCTTATGCAACGAGGTAAAGTTATTGCATATGCATCTAGGCAGCTGAAAGTTCACGAGAAGAACTACACGACTCATGATCTTGAGTTAGGAGCTGTGGTTTTCTCGCTTAAAATCTGGAGACACTACCTCTATGGAACGAAGTGTGTGGTTTTCACAGACCACAAAAGTCTCCAGCATATTCTTAATCAGAAAGAGCTGAACATGAGGCAACGACGTTGGGTTGAACTCTTAAACGATTATGACTGCGAGATTCGCTACCACCCTGGTAAGGCGAATGTTGTAGCCGATGCGCTTAGTCGAAAGGAGCGAGTCAAGCTTCATTCTGTTCGAACACTATCTGATCTTCAATGTCATATTCTTTAAGCTCACAATCTTGTGTTTCACAAGATTTGATAGGTAAGGAATTACCACATCAGCTTGAGCTTAAACTTGAAGCGAAGGATGATGGTTTACTCTATTTCATGGATCGTTTGTGGATTCCGAAACAAAACGATCTTCGCACTTAATGATGGACGAATCTCATAAGTCTCGATATTCTATCCATCCTGGTGCCGATAAAATGTACAAGGATTTTCGTACTATGATCTGGTGGCCTGGTATGAAGAAAGATGTTGCCTTGTATTTGTCGAAATGCCTAACTTGTCTCAAAGTCAAGGCCGAACATTAACGACCTTCTGGTTTGCTTGTACAACCATAGATCCTGGTTTGGAAATGGGAGAACATTGCGATGGATCTCATTACTAAGTTACCGCGTACGTCTAAAGGTCACGATGCTATTTGGGTTGTAGTTGATCATTTGACAAAATCTGCTCACTTCTTACCAATCCGTGAGGATTCCTCTGCTGAGAAGCTTGCCAAGATCTATGTAGACGAGATTGTATCACGACATGGTGTTCCTTTAGATATCATTTCCGATCGTGATGCTCGATTTTCATCTCATTTTTGGAAGGCCATGCAATCTGCTTTGGGAACCCAACTGAATCTAAGCACTGCTTATCATCCCTAAACAGATGGCCAATCTGAGAGAACGATTCAAACCTTGGAGGATATGCTTAGAGCATGCGTGATAGACTTTGGTGGTAATTGGGATTCTCATCTGCCACTGATCGAGTTCTCTTACAACAATAGTTATCATGCTTGCATTAATATGGCGCCATTCAAAGCTCTCTACAATCGAAAATGTCGTTCACCTGTCTGTTGGAACGAGACCGGTGAAGCTCAGCTTACTGGACCTGAGCTCGTTCTAGAAACAACAGACAAAATTAAGAAAATCCGCGATAATCTTATGACAGCTCGAAACCGTCAAAAGAGATATGCGGATATGCGACGCAAGCCCTTAGAATTTCAAATCGGAGACCGTGTCCTACTCAAGGTGTCACCTTGGAAGGGAGTGGTGAGATTTGGAAAGAAAGGAAAACTTGCACCTCGATATGTGGGACCATTTAAGATTGTGGAAAGGGTTGGAAATGTTGCCTATCGATTGGAGCTACCTCCAGAGCTTGGAAATATTCACCCGACTTTTCACGTGTCCAATCTGCAAAAGTGTTTAGCTGACGCTATCTACACATTCCTCTCGACGAAATCCAAATCGATGAAACAATGCACTTTGTCGAGAAACCTGTGGAGATCGTGGACCGTGCTTACAAACAGTTGAAGAACAAACGGATTCAAATGGTTAAAGTTCGCTGGGAATCCAAATGTGGCCCCGAGTTTACTGGGGAACTTGAGGACCAGATGAATATGAAATATCCGCATTTGTTTTCACAAGCTTCCTCTAGTTAAAATTTTGGGACGGAATTTCCTGAAGTAGGGGAGACTGTGACAACTGTGTTCTGTAATCGATGTACGATGTAAAACAATGATGATTATTAATAAAACAATGTGCTTTGGTGTTATTATATGTTTTTGTTGTTTCTATGTGTGTATTTGTGTTTGGTGATTTTTCAATACGATTCGATTCCGATTACAAGCTTTAAATCGCGTTCTGGAAGGTTATACGCAAACTGGTGCGTAAACACAGACAGTATAACGCGAAAAACACTCCGGAATAGTGACATAGGCTTAACATACCTTAAATAACCTCCACATAACTTAGAAATAAGTTTTGAATGGTTTGGTGTGTTGAAATCAACTTTGTTCGATCGTAGGGACTATTTGTGTCAAACTGCGAAACAATGCCGATTTGTATAGTAACGAACATTCTGAAACTGGATCATAAGTTAAACATACCCTAAATAACCTTTACATAGCTTAGGAATAGGCTTTGAGAGGTTCGGTATGGTAAAATAAACTTTATGGTCATTCAGGGACTAAAAGCGTAAAAAAGTGCATAAGTTTGCACTTTCGCGCATATCTTACGTTCTGAATACACCCGGACATCCAAAAATTTATGTAAGAATTAAAATATTTTATTTTAGTGTTTGGCATAAGAAAATTCCATTCGTCGCTTAATTTGGATCGTTTTTGCGTTCGTTACAACTTCCGTCGTAATTAACCGAACAACGCAACCGTACGACCAAACGAACCGACATCCGAGATATTTTTGAGCACTTTTAAGTGCCCTATACTTTAACTTCATTTTAGAGATTTGAAATGGGGTTAACGGGGCTTAAACGTTTCAAAAATGCATCAAATAACAAGTTTGGGGCTTCAGGGGCCTGTTCTGCCATTTTTGAAACTTGGCTGGTCTGCACAAGGCTTACGGATCATAAGACCTTAGCCACACGGTCCGTAAGGACCTCCCAGATCAGAAAAATATGTTTAATAGCCTTTTAACAGCTGTTATGCACCCATAACCCAATTGCACTTGTCTCTTCCTGATGATGGGGGGCAAATTTGAGGTACCATGGTATTGCAACAAGTGTAGGGATGAGATTGAAGCACGATTTTCAATAAACGATCTTAAGGGTTCAAGGAAATCTATAAATACCCCTCACCCCCCATTTCAAAATCCACTTGATTTCTGAAATTTGCTCTAAGTTGATGTGTTTGAAACACTTCATACCTGAGAATACTTGGAAATCAAACTTGCGAGGACCCTCTATAATTATTCTTTCGTTCTTTTCATTCGTTTTAGCATTAAAGTCAAACTGCGTTTGAATTTCTGCATTGACCAGTTTATGGTCAATGTGAAGTTCGTTTGAACTTCATAACGTGAGTGTAATCACGATGGTTATAGTCCCTAGTAACTATACCTATTGATTACCACGTTATCTAGGCTCAGTGACGAGTCGTTGTTTCAGCTAAAATGCGCATTTATGCGTATTTTGTAACCAGACTACTTGTGGGTATCAAAACCATTTGTTTTGATACCAAACCTATTTTCAAACTTTGTTAAACTTGTTCTAACATGTTTAGCTCGTCACTTTTAGTTTTGTGCTTGTCTAGGGTCGTAAAGGTAAGCGATCTAAACAATAGCTTATACTTTCGAACCCGACCCGTTTGGGAGATCATTAGGATCCGACCAAACACAATAAGTGACCATAGTAGCATAGGGAATAACCTTCCGAGGTTATAACTTATGGTCACCTAGTTTAGATAGTTGTATGATAAGTAGTTTATGTGCCTTAGGTAAATGACCAAAATGCCCTTTTCATGCATAATTGATAATTAAGCATATGTAACCTAAAATTTTGTCACATAACTGATTATACAACATGATTAAACTTGTATAGGCATATAATACTTTTCATAGGACTAGTTAGACGTCTCAAACGCGCATTTGCGCACACGACGCGTTAACGTAGCATAAGCTACCTTAACGGGTCGCGATGGGTCGAAAGCACTTTGGTTAGGTTCCGACTTAGAATGTAGGCTTTGTTAAACCATATCACATGAGTTCCAACACTCATTTGGTTTGCAAGACCTCATTCTGTCCGATCTTCCGGTTTAGGCGTCTATTGTTTGACTAGTGGTTCGATTACTAGGTGCTGCTTGATTTCTCTGGTTTACTCGAATTTGTTGAAGTACTATTGATTGAGGATACCTTGCACTACATGTGAGTACATAGTTCCCCTATTTTACTGTTTTCAAATGTTTTGGGGTGATTCATATGTACAAAATGTTTTCAAGGTCTAAACGATGATTTCAAAAACGAATAGAACGATTTATACTAAACTAATAACGATTTCGATAATGTGAATGAACCTGTTGGTTATAGTTACATAACGAATGACATTCATTAATTTTGGCCGAACCGACCAGTATTAGGTTATGGTACCATAGGATCCGACAAATCTCGTTATTGCACTATACCCATGGTTATGTGTGGGTGTTGTGGGTAACGACTGAATCTCTAATTATTAACTTACCCTTTGGGGGGTTTGTTAATACGAGAATAGAGGAACGAGGTAGTCGAGTCACGAAGGTTTGAATGTTATTAGCGAGACGACCATATATAAGTTTTCACAATTAAAACAAGGATGATTTAAACGATTTAAACGATTTGGAAACGATTTGGAAACGATTTGGAAACGATTTGGAAACGATGTTAAACGATTTGGGTAAACGATTGGTTTTTGGCTAGTGTTTAGATAACGGGACGGGTGTAATGTGGTGAAAACATGGTAGATACGCCGCTGGTACTTCTTATATATAAGTGTTTTCAACATATTACATTCTGTGGCGTTATTTAGTTCACTTGGGTAAACGATATTGAAACGATGTCACACAACGATGATTTCGAAATAATACACGAAGTTTTATTAACGAGTTTATACGAGATGTTTTACAAGACGGTTTTCTAAAACAAAATGCTTTTGGGTTAAGAATCATGGCTACGAAATTTTATAAATTATAACCTTCATGATTTGAGTTGGTTAATCATGTTGCAATATTATACACTTTTAAAAACAAGGTCTTCGAGGTATTGCAATATATGTAAACAAGCCATGATTCCGATACTCTTATAAAACCTATGTACTCGCCAACATTTCTTTGCTGACTTTGTTTTTACATATGTTTCATGTGTTGTTGCTTGATTGACGTTCTAGGATGCATGCGTCACACAGGATCTGGACGAGGCCTTATTGACATAAAACAATGATAGTCGATATAAAACTTGTTTGTTATGTGTTAAAACAATGTTAATGTTTTATATCATCAATAAAACGAAATACTTTTTGTATCCATGGTTATGAAACGATAATTCTGTTACAACACTCCCCGACGTTTCCGCCACGCTTTGTTGTTTTACGTGGTTGGGGTGTGACAGTAACAACTAACACATAGCATTTTTTAGTTATACAGGCTCATGCAACCATGCTTTACATTTAACAGTACATGACTAACCTAGTTAATCCTTAACAGACTTAACTAAGTTACTGTGAATGTTTAATAACTCGACGAAACACCCTTGTTTCGTCGTGATTCCCCTTCGACGAAACATCCCCTGTTTCATCATGATTACCCTCGGCGAAACACATTTGATTCGTCGTGCCAGTTTCATCGTGACTGGCGTTTCGTCCCTTATATCAGTTACGTCGTGTAACTGATGTTTACCCAGAAACCCTAATTGCAATATAACAGTTAATCATCATCAATAGTCCTAACCGCATATCATATCTTGCCAGATCATTGATACATACCAACACTATAACACATAATTAACAAATGATACCATCAGAATATAAGCAGTGGACATAAGCGAAATAAAATCACAGTTATCAGATCTAGTTTCATAGGTGTTATGGCAGAACATCAAACTCTAACTATCACCCAACTCATCAACAAGTAATCAAATCTCGACCTAAGAAACCGTCATAACCATCTACTCATTTATACCCTTCTAGATCATCAATCATCAACACAAGCCATGAAATCATATTTATCAATCATTGTTCAGTGTCAATCAACGGATCCTATCAAGGTATCATGCAACCTAGAATGATGTAAAATTGAATCAGACAATTTTATTTATGCACTAACCGGTTACTAGGTGATCCAACAAGAATTCGAGAGGAAGGATGGTGAGATATGATGGTTGCCGTCTCACAGAGGAGAACTCTAGGGTTTAAAACTGATCACTCAGACTTTTACGTAACCCTACCTAGTTAAATATGTAGTTGTAACGCATTGGGCCCTTACTTGGCTTCACAGAACTTGGGCCGGCGAAACACCTTGTTTCGTCGTGGTGTTTATGACGAAACATACTTGTTTCGTCGAGTTGGTTGGCGGCGAAACATAAGTTGTTTCGTCGAGGTTACTAGTGTGAAACCTTAAATGTCATAAAGTTAAACCAAACACAAGTTTATAACACTAAACACATAACACAATAGTCTCATAACATCTCAACATATATTAAACATGTTTGATTACAAGGCAAACAAGTCGAGCAAACAAACAACTGAACAGATAACGTACAATTAGTGTGAAGACGAAAATCTTGTAAACTCGAGTTGTCACATTATCCCCAACTTGAAAGAAATTTCATCCCGAAATTTAGCTTGCGGTTACTGAGGATGCTAGTTAAGTTATGTGGTTTTCTGGTTTTCCTGGGGTGTCACATCATCCCCCCGTTGATTTGGAATTTCGTCCCGAAATTCTGTAGTAGCTTCAGCCTGAGTAGTGGTTGCATTGTTCTTGAACAACTGGGGATACTTGACTTTCATTTGGTCTTCTCATTCCCATGTGAACTCTGGGCCACGATGGGAGGTCCAACAAACTCGAACAAGAGGTATTCTGGTGTGCTTGAGGACCTTAACGTCTCGGTCCGTGATTTCAACTGGTTCCTCGATGAATCGCAACTGATCATCGATAGTGAGCTTCTTCAAAGGAACTATGAGGGTCTCATTTGACAGACACTTCTTCAGATTTGACACGTGAAATACGTTGTGAACTCCACTGAGTTCGGCTGGTAGGTTCAGTTTGTAGGCCACTTTGCCTATTTTCTCTATGATTTCGAAAGGTCCAACGCATCGCGGGTTAAGTTTGCCTCGTTTGCCAAAACGGACTACACTTTTCCAAGGTGAGACTTTGAGTAGCACTTGATCCCCAACCTGGAACTCGAGTGGTTTCCTACGCTTATCAGCGTAGCTTTTCTGACGGTCACGAGTTGCCGCTATTCGTTGTCGTATCTTTGCAATCCTTTCCGTTGTGTCTACTACAAGTTCTGGACCCGTGATCTGGCTGTCACCAACTTCTACCCAGCAAAGAGGTGATCGGCATTTACATCCGTACAATGCCTCAAACGGAGCGGCTTGAATGCTGGTGTGGTAACTGTTGTTATACGAAAACTCCACCAAAGGGAGGTGTTTTTCCCAGCCGTTGCTGAAATCGATTACACATGCACGAAGCATGTCTTCTAGAGTTTGGACGGTGCGTTCAGACTGCCCATCCGTTTGCAGGTGATAAGCTGTGCTCATGTTTAATCGAGAGCCAAAAGATTTGTGCATTGCTTGCCACAGTTCTGAAGTAAAACGTGCATCACAATCAGAAATAATAGAGGTTGGCACCCTATGCCTCGAAACGACTTCCTTTTAGTAAATGCCTGCTAGAGTAGAGAACTTGTCTGTTTCTTTGATGGCCAAAAAGTGTGTAGACTTTGTGAGTCAATCCACGATCACCCAAATGGTATCATTTCCACGTTGAGATCTAGGTAGGCCAGTAACGAAATCTATGGAAATTTGCTCCCATTTCCATTGTGGTATTTCTGGTTGTTGGAGTAGGCCCGATGGTTTCTGGTATTCAGTCTTGACTCTCGCACAAGTCAAACACTTGCTAACGTAAGTTGCTATGTGAGCTTTCATGCTAGGCCACCAATACGTAGTTCTGAGATCATGGTACATCTTATCCGAACCAGGATGTACCGAGTAACGAGACTTATGTGCTTCATCCATTACAAGTTCTCGTAAATTGCCATAGAGTGCGACCCAGATGCGTCCTGTCACGTAGTAGGCGCCGTCTTTGTCACACCCCGACCACGTAAAACAACAAAACGTGGCGGAAATGTCGGGGAGTGTTATAACAGAATCATTGTTTCATAACACATGGAAACTGAAATATTGTTTTATTGATTAAAAGAGTTACAATGTCTTGACAATCAAAGAAACATAACATAAATAACTAGTCTTTCATCTTTTATTGTCGCTAAGGCCCAAGTCCGCCTAAGTGTATCTTGATAAATCCTAAGCATCATATCCTGAAACACATGTGAAAATAGGTACGTCAGCATAAAAATGCCTGTGAGATACATAGGTTTTGTGAAAATAGAATTCATGACTTATGTTTATGAAAATGTTTAGTCATGAACCTTGTAATTTGCTTTGTCTTGTAAATCATTTGAAAAGTGATAAATAAACCAAATGATATATATGTATAAAAGAATAATACATGGTTAAGTAAATAACCAAGTAAAATGAGTTTATATCATATAAGTTGTTAGTAAAACAATGTATTGTGAAAAGTATGTTATTTGTATAAAATGTTATATGTCTAAATTGAAATAATTCTAATAACGCTACGATATGTAATACCATACAAGCACTTATATATAGGAAGTACCAGCGGCGTATCCACCATGCTTATATCATATTACACACGCCTTGTTACTTAAATCACTTACTCAAACCAAACCACCAAAGTAAAATGTTTATGTATAATCAAATGTCAAAATGTTTGTGTGAAAACCATGTCTAATGTAAATCATGAATTGTGTATATCAATATCAAAATGTTTATGTCTAATGTAAATCATGAATTGTGTATATCAATGTCAAAATGTTTATGTCTAATGTAAATCATGAATTGTGTATATCAATGTCAAAATGTTTATGTCTAATGTAAATCATGAATTGTGTATATCAATGTCAAAATTTTTATGTCTAACGTAAATCATGAATTGTGTATATCAATGTCAAAATGTTTATGTCTAATGCAAATCATGTAATGTGTATCCAAAATATCGTGTATGGTAAGTGAAATATATCAACTAAACCATATGTAAAATGCACAAAAACAAGGTATTGAAGTAAAACATGGTTTAAATCAAAGTTATGTTTTGTGGAACAAATGCATGCTATACTGATATAAACATCTATGCGGTATTGTGAAAATGCATACATCCAAGCCTTGTGGCTGTGGCGATAAACCCCTAAACGAATTTAAAGGTCTATCTGTGTTATGTTTATCGAATTCGGTCATTCCTTCCATCCAAAGATACCTAGGATGTCAGGAACGGGATTTGTCAATTCCTATGGTACCACTACCTACTAACGAATGGCGTGATCAATGTTAATGAATGTATATTGTTCCATTTAAACAAACCAAATGTCATACCAAAATGTAAGCATGCGATGAATAACAAATGTACTAAGTATGCACACAATGGACATACATAGCATAAAATGTAATGAAAAACAATGTACTAAGTATGCACACAATGGACATACATAGCATAACATGTAATGTAAAACGATGTACTAAGTATGCAACAAAGGACATACATAGCAAAAACACAATGAAATCATGTACTATAAGTGTACTATTGAACATAACAAGCATATGTTATGAAAACATGGAAAGCATGAAAATAACAACTAGGCACATGTGTTTCACCCCAAAATGTTTGGAAACCATTAAAAGAGGGGGTCTATGTACTCACTTGAGATTGCTCAATAGTCCTAGGATAACCACCAAGCAAAGCTAGAAGATCACGGAATCAAACGGTACCTAATATAGGTAACTACATTAATAAACCGGACCTAAATCGGAGGATCGGATAGAATGAGGGCTCGTAAACCAAATGAGCAAGGGAACTCATGTAATATGGTTTAACAAAGCCCACATACTAAAATGAAACCTAACCTAAGTGCTTACGACCCATTACGACCCGTTTAGGTAGCTTATGCTACTTTAACGCGTCGTTCGCGTAAAACACGTTCGGAACGCCTAACTAGTCCTATGACAAGTAAAATATGCCTTAACATGTCTAATATTGTTGCCAAATCAGTTTGGATGTTAAAAGTTATGTTACATATGCTTAAAATGAATTTTGGCGTAAAAAGGGCATTTTGGTAATTTACCTAAGGCATATAAACTACCTATCATACAACTACTTAACCAAGCGACCATAAGGTATAACCTCTGAAGGTTATTCCCTATATACTATGGTCACCTAATGTGTTTGGTCGGATCCTAATGATCGACCAAATGGGTCGGGTTCGAAAGAATAAGCGATTGTTTAGCTCGCTTCCCTTACTACCCTATATAAGCATTAAACTAAAAGTGGCGAGCTAAGCATGTTAAAACATGCTTAACTAAGTTTAGAAAACAGGTTTGATATCAAAACAAACGGTTGTGATACCTAAGAGTAGTTTGGTTACAAAATACGCAAGAATACGCATTTTGGCCGAAACTACGACTCGTCACTGAGCCTAGATAACGTGGTAATCAGTAGGTATAGCCACTAGGGACTATAACCATTGTGATTACGCTCACATTAGGAAGTTAAAACGAACTTCGCGTTGACCATAAACTGGTCAATGCAGAAAGTCAAACATAGTTTGACTTTAACGCTAAAACGAACGAAAAGAACGAAAGAACACTTACAAAGGGTCCCCGCAAGTTTGATCTTCCAAGTAATCTCAGGTAGGAAGTGTGTAACCACAACCACTTAGAGAAAAACTCACAATTCAAGTGGGTGTTGCAAGTGAATGGGTTGGGTATTTATAGGATTTGGACCACCGTTAGGATCGTTCCTCGAATACCGTGCTTTGATCTTGTCCCTACACTTGTTGCAACACTAAGGTAACTCAAATTGGCCCCCCATTATCAGGAAGTGGCAAGTGCAAAAGGGATTAGGGGTGGGTAACAGCTGTTAACAGCTGTTTAAACTGAATCTGCTGATCTGGGGATGCCTTACGGATCGTAAGGGTGATGGCTTACGGTCCGTAAGCCAGCAACTTTGCAGAATTGGCAGTTTTGGTCCCTGCAGCTCCAAACTTGGTTTTCGATGCATTTTCGACACGTTTCAGCTCTAAAATGAAGTTAAAGTATAGGGAACTTAAAATGAAGTTAAAGTATAGGGAACTTAAAATGTGCTCAAAATTCTCTTGGATGTCGGTTCGTTTGGCCGTACGATTGCGTTGTTCGGTTAATTACGACAGAAGTCGTAACGGACGTAAAAACGGTCCAAATTGCGCGACGAATGAATTTTTTTTATGCCAAACACTAAAATAAAATATTTTAGTGCTTACATATATTTTTGGATGTCCGGAAGTATTCAGAACGTAAGTTATGCGCGAAAATGCAAACTTGTGCACTTTTTGACGCTTTTAGTCCCTGAATGACCCAAAAGTTTATTTTAGCACACCGAACCCCTCAAAGCCTATTTCTAAGCTATGTAAAGGATATTTATGGTATGTTTAACTCATGGTCAAGTTCTGGAACGTCTGTTAAAGTTCAAATCGGCATACTTTCGCAGTTTGTCGAATTTAGTCCCTGTAAGCGATTAAACTTGATTTTGTCATACCAAAGCCTTCAAAACTTATTTCTAAGTTATGTAAAGGTTATTTAAGGTATGTGAAGCCTATTTCACTATTCCGGAGTGTTCATTGCATTAAACTGGTTATATTTACGCATCAGTGCGCGTATAACCTTCCAGAAAGCTATTTAGAGCCCGAAATCGAACAAGAATTGATATGTGCAAATGATACACATATTTGTACAAATACCAAGTATGAAATACAATATTTCATTGGTTTGGTATTTGTTTGATGGTCGCAGTGACCCAGGTGTCACAGTCTTCCTTTTGTTCTAACCGCTGCCTTGAGCCGAGTAAAGCTTCAGCCCTGACGTTTTCTGGTTTCAATGCTTCTACCTGAGCATCTCGTATCTGGGAAGGAAGACTCGATTGAATGGTGAGTTGTAACGCACGCACGCGTTTAGTTGTAGTATCTTTTCGACTGAGGGCTTCGGCCACAACATTGGCTTTGCCCGGATGGTACTTGATGGCACATTCGTAATCATTCAATAGCTCGACCCATCGACGTTGTCGCATGTTTAACTCCTTTTGCTTGAAGATATGCTCAGGACTCCTGTGATCGGTGTAGATGGTGCACTTGGTACCGTACGGGTAATGTCTCCATATCTTAAGTGCGAAAATAACAGCTCCCAGCTCCAAGTCATGTGTTGTGTAATTTCTTTCATGAACTTTAAGTTGGCCTGATGCGTAGGCTATGACCTTGTCACGTTGCATCAACACACAACCAAGTCCTTGGATTGACGCGTCACAGTAAACCACGAAATCGTATGTGCCCTCTGGCAATGAGAGAATAGGTGCGCTACAAAGTCTATCCTTTAAATGCTGAAATGCTGATTCTTGAGCATCACCCCAACGATAGGTGACACCCTTCTGGGTCAGTAGAGTAAGCGGCTGCGCAATCTTTGAGAAGTCTTTGATGAACCTTCTGTAGTAGCCCGCCAAACCCAAGAATTGGCGGATTTCTGTTGGTGTACGCAGTGCAGGCTAGTTCTTGATCGAGTCTACCTTGGATGGATCAACATGAATCCCATCCTTGTTTACCACATAGCCTAGGAAATGGCATTCACGAAGCCAGAAGTCTTATTTGGAAAACTTAGCATAAAGTTGCTCTGTTCGAAGAAGTCCCAAGATGAGTCACAGATGTTGCTCGTGTTCCTCCTGACTCTTAGAGTAGATCAGGATGTCGTCAATGAATACAATAACAAACTTATCCAAGTAAGGCTTGCACACTCTGTTCATAAGATCCATGAAGACTGCGGGTGCGTTAGTCAATCCAAAAGGCATTACCAGAAACTCATAATTTCCATACCGAGTCCTGAACGCTGTCTTAGAGATATCCTCGTCTCAGACTCTCAGTTGATGGTAGCCTGACCTCAGGTCAATCTTCGAATAGTAGCTCGACCCTTGCAGCTGATCGAACAAGTCATAAATGTGGGGGAGTGGATAGCGATTCTTTACGGTCACCTTGTTTAGTTCGCTGTAATCTATGCACATACGAAAGGTACCGTCTTTCTTCTTCACAAATAATACTGGAGCTCCCAGGGTGAAGAGCTAGGACGAATGAAACCCCTATCCAAAAGTTCTTGCAATTGTTTGGACAGTTCTTCCAGTTCGGTTGGAGCTAAGTGATAAGGTGCTCGAGCTATGGGTGCTGCTCCAGGAGCTAACTCGATCTGGAATTCGACCTGGCGATGAGGCGGTAGCCCAGGTAAATCTTCAGGGAACCCTTGAGGAAAGTCGCGTACAACCGGAATATCCTCTATTTTCTTCTCTTTTGTTGATGCGTCAGTAACAAGTGCTAAAATAGCGGTGTGGCCCTTTCGCAAACACTTCTGGGCCTTAAGAAAGGAGATGATGCCCACCACAGCACCACTCTCGTCGCCTTGAATTTCGAGAGGTTCTTTACCAGAACGGGGAATACGAACAATCTTCTCTTTGCATAGGATCTCTGCTTGCTGTTGGGATAACCAATCCATCCCAATGACGATGTCGAAACTACCCAGAACTATAGGAATGAGATCGATAGAGAAAGTCTGACCCGCTAAAACAAGATTACAACCCTTAATTATATGCGTGGCCTCTAGGCTTTTACCATTTGCTAACTCTACTATGTGCTTGGTGTTCATAAGTGTTGGTGTGCGCTTGAGCAGGTAACTAACTTTTAGAGACACATAACTGGTATCGGCACCCGAATCAAATACAACAGTAACATAAAAGTCGTCGAGAAGGAACTTACCCATCACTACGTTAGGATCATTCCTTGCGCCCCCCTGACCCAGCACGAACACTCGACCCCTGGCACCATTGTCATTATTGTTTCCCCCATTATTGTTCCCGTTTCCTTGGTTGTGGTTCTGATTCTGATTCTGATTTAACTGTGGGCAGTGTCTCTTGAAGTGACCTTCAGCGCCACACTGATAGCATCCCATGTTGCCCTGTTGTTGTTGCTGATTCTGTGGTGCTTGCTGTTGCGGCTGACGATTCTGATTTGCAGGCCGTGAGCTCCTACAATCCTTGGCTTCATGACCCATCTTGAGAGACCTCTGACAACGTCCCTTGTTGCACTGACCACTATGGTGCCTGTTGCATTTGTTGCACTTTGGGTGGTTTCCTTGATATCCACCCTGCCCTTGACTATCAGAAGATTGCTGACCAGGACTCTGGTAGTCATCAACCTTTCGCTGCTGCGCCTGGGACTGAACTGTAGTCGAGCCATTGCTAGAGGATCCATCCCATTTTCATTTGTTGTCATTGGGAATAACAGAAGTAGTAGTGGCAGTAGCACCTATACGCTTAGGCAGCTTGTTCTGTTCCACTGCCTGGTCTGTGAGACGATGAGCAAGACGAGTAACATCCTGAATGGTAGCAAGGTTAGCAGCAGTCACATGGCTTTGAAACTCTGGTACTAAGACTTTGAGGTACAACTCGATACGCTTAATGGGAGGATCCACCATAGTTGGACATAACACTGCCAGTTCGTTGGATCGCTTCGTATACGCCTCTATCTCTGACCCCGTCATCTTCATGTTAAAGAACTCCACTTCCAGTTTGTGGATGTCATAACGATTACAGTATTCCAGCTTGATCAGTTCCTTGAAGTCGTTCCATGGGGTGGCGTTTGCAGCTGCCAGCCCTTACATTTGAACTTGCGCGTTCCACCAAGTCAACGCAACGCCTTCGAGAGTACCAGTGGCATACTTCACCCTACGAGCCTCAAGGCATTCACACATTTCGAAGACCGATTCGAGCTTCTCGAACTAGTGGAGGAGTCCTACAGCTCCTTTAGTGCCACTGAAAGTACTAGGACGACAGTCCATGAACGTCTTGAATGAGCATACAGGTGGTTGGGCATTCTGGCCTGTTGTGTATATAAGAATAGGACAAAGTTAAACACAAGAGTTGGTTTATGAGGGTAGGATCTAAAGATCCCAGAGTGAGTTACTACTGCAGGGTATACCTCCTGCTTGAGCGGCTACAAGTGCCGCAGCAACTTGTTGGTTAATCAAAGCCATCAACTGGGCTTGAGTTAGGTTAACGCGTCCACTCATGATCTTCATATAAAAGGAAACATGGGTGAGAAAGGTTCGCGAAAGTGCGATAACAGAAGAGAGTAAGCACACAAGTGTTTTCAAACAATAGTTGTTACGTTTATCTAAAAATACTACGAGCAAAGTTCTATGTAACTAGCAAGTAGGCAATATAAACATAAATCATATCACCTATAGCGTTGAGTCTTGCACGTCGAGCGAAGTGTCGTTGTGGATCGTTGAGCACTGTACAGGTTATAGTCTGGTTTTAACAAAAACTTTTTCCCCTTATTAAAACCAAGTTCACTATAACCAATGGCTCTGATACCAATCTGTCACACCCCCAAAATCCACACGCGGAGTATCACCGCTTGGAGTCGTAACTGACCAAGATCAAGCCACCAATCATATTTAACATTGTAGTAATAAATAAAGTTCAACCCATCAATACAAAAGGTGTTCAAATCAAAACATAGTTAAGTGTTTAGCGGAAGCGTAAATGTGAAAACCCAACATAAGTATTAAGTTCGAAATGTTATAATGTTTTTAACATGGCACCCACTGTCCATGTCCCACAACGACCGCGCCTCCCTGTGCAAGCTCTGTGAGTACCTATCGACCTGCAAGGCATGTAACAACGAGTCAACAACAAAGTTGAGCGAGTTCACAGTTGTTTATCAGTTATTGAGTTCGTTTCAGAAATCGTAAGTTTGTTTCATAACCATGTGTTACCCAGTATCCTTGTTTCCCAAATCTTTACAATGTTTAGTGGGGGCTTCCCATGTTGTATATTACTAGACTAGTTGTATCTATAGGTGTCCTTCCCAATCCGAGGACAGTGATAAGTATAAGTTTACGTAGGTTTTACGTAAGTGCCCTTCCCTATCCGAGGACAGTAGTAAGTATGAGATTACGTAGGTTTTACGTAAGTGCCCTTCCCAATCCGAGGACAGTGGTACGTATCGAGTAAGTAGGTTTAGCGCTGACGTCCTTCCCAATCCGAGGACTGTGGTAAGTAGTCTAGTAATAGTGAATGTACAAGTTCTGTCGTAGTTATTCAATCCCATTCCCAACCCACCGGGAATCCCATGCCAGTTTCGTCGTGACTGGCGTTTCGTCCCTTATATCAGTTACGTAGTGTAACTGATGTTTACCCAGAAACCCTAATTGCAATATAACAGTTAATCATCATCAATAGTCCTAACCGCATATCATATCTTGCCAGATCATTGATACGTACCAACACTATAACACATAATTAACAAATGATACCATCAGAATATAAGCAGTGGAAATAAGCGAAATAAAATCACAGTTATCAGATCTAGTTTCATAGGTGTTATGACAGAACATCAAACTCTAACTATCACCCAACTCATCAACAAGTAATCAAATCTCGACCTAAGAAACCGTCATAACCATCTACTCATTTATACCCTTCTAGATCATCAATCATCAACACAAGCCATGAAATCATATTTATCAATCATTGTTCAGTGTCAATCAACGGATCCTATCAAGGTATCATGCAACCTAGAATGATGTAAAATTGAATCAGACAATTTTATTTATGCACTAACCGGTTACTAGGTGATCCAACAAGAATTCGAGAGGAAGGATGGTGAGATATGATGGTTGCCGTCTCACAGAGGAGAACTCTAGGGTTTAAAACTGATCACTCAGACTTTTACGTAACCCTACCTAGTTAAATATGTAGTTATAACGCATTGGGCCCTTACTTGGCTTCACAGAACTTGGGCCGGCGAAACACCTTGTTTCGTCGTGGTGTTTATGACGAAACATACTTGTTTCGTCGAGTTGGTTGGCGGCGAAACATAAGTTGTTTCGTCGAGGTTACTAGTGTGAAACCTTAAATGTCATAAAGTTAAACCAAACACAAGTTTATAACACTAAACACATAACACAATAGTCTCATAACATCTCAACATATATTAAACACGTATGATTACAAGGCAAACAAGTCGAGCAAACAAACAACTGAACAGATAACGTACAATTAGTGTGAAGACGAAAATCTTGTAAACTCGAGTTGTCACATTATCCCCAACTTGAAAGAAATTTCGTCCCGAAATTTAGCATGTGGTTACTGAGGAAGCTAGTTAAGTTATGTGGTTTTCTGGTTTTCCTGGGGTGTCACATCATCCCCCCGTTGATTTGGAATTTCGTCCCGAAATTCTGTAGTAGCTTCAGCCTCAGTAGTGGTTGCATTGTTCTTGAACAACTGGGGATACTTGACTTTCATTTGGTCTTCTCATTCCCATGTGAACTCTGGGCCACGATGGGAGGTCCAACGAACTCGAACAAGAGGTATTCTGGTGTGCTTGAGGACCTTAACGTCTCGGTCCGTGATTTCAACTGGTTCCTAGATGAATCGCAACTGATCATCGATAGTGAGCTTCTTCAAAGGAACTATGAGGGTCTCATTTGACAGACACTTCTTCAGATTTGACACGTGAAATACGTTGTGAACTCCACTGAGTTCGGCTGGTAGGTTCAGTTTGTAGGCCACTTTGCCTATTTTCTCTATGATTTCGAAAGGTCCAACGCATCGCGGGTTAAGTTTGCCTCGTTTGCCAAAACGGACTACACCTTTCCAAGGTGAGACTTTGAGTAGCACTTGATCCCCAACCTGGAACTCGAGTGGTTTCCTACGCTTATCAGCGTAGCTTTTCTGACGGTCACGAGTTGCCGCTATTCGTTGTCGTATCTTTGCAATCCTTTCCGTTGTGTCTACTACAAGTTCTGGACCCGTGATCTGGCTGTCACCAACTTCTACCCAGCAAAGAGGTGATCGGCATTTACATCCGTACAATGCCTCAAACGGAGCGGCTTGAATGCTGGTGTGGTAACTGTTGTTATACGAAAACTCCACCAAAGGGAGGTGTTTTTCCCAGCCGTTGCTGAAATCGATTACACATGCAAGAAGCATGTCTTCTAGAGTTTGGATGGTGCGTTCAGACTGCCCATCCGTTTGCAGGTGATAAGCTGTGCTCATGTTTAATCGAGAGCCAAAAGATTTGTGCATTGCTTGCCACAGTTCTGAAGTAAAATGTGCATCACAATCAGAAATAATAGAGGTTGGCACCCCATGCCTCGAAACCACTTCCTTTTAGTAAATGCCTGCTAGAGTAGAGAACTTGTCTGTTTCTTTGATGGCCAAAAAGTGTGTAGACTTTGTGAGTCAATCCACGATCACCCAAATGGTATCATTTCCACGTTGAGATCTAGGTAGGCCAGTAACGAAATCCATGGAAATTTGCTCCCATTTCCATTGTGGTATTTCTGGTTGTTGGAGTAGGCCCGATGGTTTCTGATATTCAGTCTTGACTCTCGCACAAGTCAAACACTTGCTAACGTAAGTTGCTATGTGAGCTTTCATGCTAGGCCACCAATACGTAGTTCTGAGATCGTGGTAGATCTTATCCGAACCAGGATGTACCGAGTAACGAGACTTATGTGCTTCATCCATTACAAGTTCTCGTAAATTGCCATAGAGTGCGACCCAGATGCGTCCTGTCACGTAGTAGGCGCCGTCTATGTCACACCCCGACCACGTAAAACAACAAAACGTGGCGGAAACGTCGGGGAGTGTTATAACAGAATCATTGTTTCATAACACATGGAAACTGAAATATTGTTTTATTGATTAAAAGAGTTACAATGTCTTGATAATCAAAGAAACATAACATAAATAACTCGTCTTTCATCTTTTATTGTCGCTAAGGCCCAAGTCCGCCTAAGTGTATCTTGATAAATCCTAAGCATCATATCCTGAAACACATGTGAAAATAGGTACGTCAGCATAAAAATGCCGGTGAGATACATAGGTTTTGTGAAAATAGAATTCATGACTTATGTTTATGAAAATGTTTAGTCATGAACCTTGTAATTTGCTTTGTCTTGTAAATCATTTGAAAAGTGATAAATAAACCAAATGATATATATGTATAAAAGAATAATACATGGTTAAGTAAATAACCAAGTAAAATGAGTTTATATCAGATAAGTTGTTAGTAAAACAATGTATTGTGAAAAGTATGTTATTTGTATAAAATGTTATATGTCTAAATTGAAATAATTCTAATAACGCTACGATATGTAATACCATACAAGCACTTATATATAGGAAGTACCAGCGGCGTATCCACCATGCTTATATCATATTACACACGCCTTGTTACTTAAATCACTTACTCAAACCAAACCACCAAAGTAAAATGTTTATGTATAATCAAATGTCAAAATGTTTGTGTGAAAACCATGTCTAATGTAAATCATGAATTGTGTATATCAATATCAAAATGTTTATGTCTAATGTAAATCATGAATTGTGTATATCAATGTCAAAATGTTTATGTCTAATGTAAATCATGAATTGTGTATATCAATGTCAAAATGTTTATGTCTAATGTAAATCATGAATTGTGTATATCAATGTCAAAATGTTTATGTCTAATGTAAATCATGAATTGTGTATATCAATGTCAAAATTTTTATGTCTAACGTAAATCATGAATTGTGTATATCAATGTCAAAATGTTTATGTCTAATGCAAATCATGTAATGTGTATCCAAAATATCGTGTATGGTAAGTGAAATATATCAACTAAACCATATGTAAAATGCACAAAAACAAGGTATTGAAGTAAAACATGGTTTAAATCAAAGTTATGTTTTGTGGAACAAATGCATGCTATACTGATATAAACATCTATGCGGTATCGTGAAAATGCATACATCCAAGCCTTGTGACTGTGGCGATAAACCCCTAAACGAATTTAAAGGTCTATCTGTGTTATGTTTATCGAATTCGGTCATTCCTTCCATCCAAACATACCTAGGATGTCAGGAACGGGATTTGTCAATTCCTATGGTACCACTACCTACTAACGAATGGCGTGATCAATGTTAATGAATGTATATTGTTCCATTTAAACAAACCAAATGTCATACCAAAATGTAAGCATGCGATGAATAACAAATGTACTAAGTATGCACACAATGGACATACATAGCATAAAATGTAATGAAAAACAATGTACTAAGTATGCACACAATGGACATACATAGCATAACATGTAATGTAAAATGATGTACTAAGTATGCAACAAAGGACATACATAGCAAAAACACAATGAAATCATGTACTATAAGTGTACTATTGAACATAACAAGCATATGTTATGAAAACTTGGAAAGCATGAAAATAACAAGTAGGAACATGTGTTTCACCCCAAAATGTTTGGAAACCATTAAAAGAGGGGGTCTATGTACTCACTTGAGATTGCTCAATAGTCCTAGGATAACCACCAAGCAAAGCTAGAAGATCACGGAATCAAACGGTACCTAATATAGGTAACTACATTAATAAACCGGACCTAAATCGGAGGATCGGATAGAATGAGGGCTCGTAAACCAAATGAGTATGGGAACTCATGTAATATGGTTTAACAAAGCCCACATACTAAAATGAAACCTAACCTAAGTGCTTACGACCCATTACGACCCGTTTAGGTAGCTTATGCTACTTTAACGCGTCGTTCGCGTAAAACACGTTCGGAACGCCTAACTAGTCCTATGACAAGTAAAATATGCCTTAACATGTCTAATATTGTTTCCAAATCAGTTTGGATGTTAAAAGTTATGTTACATATGCTTAAAATGAATTTTGGCGTAAAAAGGGCATTTTGGTAATTTACCTAAGGCATATAAACTACCTATCATACAACTACTTAACGAAGCGACCATAAGGTATAACCTCTGAAGGTTATTCCCTATATACTATGGTCACCTAATGTGTTTGGTCGGATCCTAATGATCGACCAAATGGGTCGGGTTCGAAAGAATAAGCGATTGTTTAGCTCGCTTACCTTACGACCCTATATAAGCATTAAACTAAAAGTGGCGAGCTAAGCCAGTTAAAACATGCTTAACTAAGTTTAGGAAACAGGTTTGATATCAAAACAAACGGTTTTGATACCTAAGAGTAGTTTGGTTACAAAATACGCAAGAATACGCATTTTGGCCGAAACTACGACTCGTCACTAAGCCTAGATAACGTGGTAATCAGTAGGTATAGCCACTAGGGACTATAACCATTGTGATTACGCTCACATTAGGAAGTTAAAATGAACTTCGCGTTGACCATAAACTGGTCAATGCAGAAAGTCAAACATAGTTTGACTTTAACGCTAAAACGAACGAAAAGAACGAAAGAACACTTACAAAGGGTCCCCGCAAGTTTGATCTTCAAAGTAATCTCAGGTAGGAAGTGTGTAACCACAACCACTTAGAGAAAAACTCACAATTCAAGTGGGTTTTGCAAGTGAATGGGTTGGGTATTTATAGGATTTGGACCACCGTTAGGATCGTTCCTCGAATACCGTGCTTTGATCTTGTCCCTACACTTGTTGCAACACTAAGGTAACTCAAATTGGCCCCCCATTATCAGGAAGTGGCAAGTGCAAAAGGGATTAGGGGTGGGTAACAGCTGTTAACAGCTGTTTAAACTGAATCTGCTGATCTGGGGATGCCTTACGGATCGTAAGGGTGATGGCTTACGGTCCATAAGCCAGCAACTTTGCAGAATTGGCAGTTTTGGTCCCTGCAGCTCCAAACTTGGTTTTCGATGCATTTTCGACACGTTTCAGCCCCGTTAACCCCATTTCAAAGCTCTAAAATGAAGTTAAAGTATAGGGAACTTAAAATGTGCTCAAAATTCTCTTGGATGTCGGTTCGTTTGGCCGTACGATTGCGTTGTTCAGTTAATTACGACGGAAGTCGTAACGGACGTAAAAACGGTCCAAATTGCGCGACGAATGAATTTTTTTTATGCCAAACACTAAAATAAAATATTTTAGTGCTTACATATATTTTTGGATGTCCGGAAGTATTCAGAACGTAAGTTATGCGCGAAAATGCAAACTTGTGCACTTTTTGACGCTTTTAGTCCCTAAATGACCCAAAAGTTTATTTTAGCACACCGAACCCCTCAAAGCCTATTTCTAAGCTATGTAAAGGATATTTATGGTATGTTTAACTCATGGTCATGTTCCGGAATGTCTGTTAAAGTTCAAATCGGCATACTTTCGCAGTTTGTCGAATTTAGTCCCTGTAAGCGATTAAACTTGATTTTGTCATACCAAAGCCTTCAAAACTTATTTCTAAGTTATGTAAAGGTTATTTAAGGTATGTGAAGCCTATTTCACTATTCCGGAGTGTTCATTGCATTAAACTGGTTATATTTACGCATCAGTGCGCGTATAACCTTCCAAAAAGCGATTTAGAGCCCGAAATCGAACAAGAATTGATATGTGCAAATGATACACATATTTGTACAAATACCAAGTATGAAATACAATATTTCATTGGTTTGGTATTTGTTTGATGGTCGCAGTGACCCAGGTGTCACAGTCTTCCTTTTGTTCTAACCGCTGCCTTGAGCCGAGTAAAGCTTCAGCCCTGACGTTTTCTGGTTTCAATGCTTCTACCTGAGCATCTCGTATCTGGGAAGGAAGACTCGATTGAATGGTGAGTTGTAACGCACGCACACGTTTAGGTGTAGTATCTTTTCGATTGAGGGCTTCGGCCACAACATTGGCTTTGCCCGGATGGTACTTGATGGCACATTCGTAATCATTCAATAGCTCGACCCATCGACGTTGTCGCATGTTTAACTCCTTTTGCTTGAAGATATGCGCGAGACTCCTGTGATCGGTGTAGATGGTGCACTTGGTACCGTACGGGTAATGTCTCCATATCTTAAGTGCGAAAATAACAGCTCCCAGCTCCAAGTCATGTGTTGTGTAATTTCTTTCATGAACTTTAAGTTGGCCTGATGCGTAGGCTATGACCTTGTCACGTTGCATCAACACACAACCAAGTCCCTGGATTGACGCGTCACAGTAAACCACGAAATCGTATGTGCCCTCTGGCAATGAGAGAATAGGTGCGCTACAAAGTCTATCCTTTAAATGCTGAAATGCTGATTCTTGAGCATCACCCCAACGATAGGTGACACCCTTCTGGGTCAGTAGAGTAAGCGGCTGCGCAATCTTTGAGAAGTCTTTGATGAACCTTCTGTAGTAGCCCGCCAAACCCAAGAATTGGCGGATTTCTGTTGGTGTACGCAGTGCAGGCCAGTTCTTGATCGAGTCTACCTTGGATGGATCAACATGAATCCCATCCTTGTTTACCACATAGCCTAGGAAATGGACTTCACGAAGCCAGAAGTCTCATTTGGAAAACTTAGCATAAAGTTGCTCTGTTCGAAGAAGTCCCAAGATGAGTCACAGATGTTGCTCGTGTTCCTCCTGACTCTTAGAGTAGATCAGGATGTCGTCAATGAATACAATAACAAACTTATCCAAGTAAGGCTTGCCCACTCTGTTCATAAGATCCATGAAGACTGCGGGTGCGTTAGTCAATCCAAAAGGCATTACCAGAAACTCGTAATTTCCATACCGAGTCCTGAACGCTGTCTTAGAGATATCCTCGTCTCAGACTCTCAGTTGATGGTAGCCTGAGCTCAGGTCAATCTTCGAATAGTAGCTCAACCCTTGCAGCTGATCGAACAAGTCATAAATGTGGGGGAGTGGATAGCGATTCTTTACGGTCACCTTGTTTAGTTCGCGGTAATCTATGCACATACGAAAGGTACCGTCTTTCTTCTTCACAAATAATACTGGAGCTCCCAGGGTGAAGAGCTAGGACGAATGAAACCCTTATCCAAAAGTTCTTGCAATTGTTTGGACAGTTCTTCCAGTTCGGTTGGAGCTAAGTGATAAGGTGCTCGAGCTATGGGTGCTGCTCCAGGAGCTAACTCGATCTGGAATTCGACCTGGCGATGAGGCGGTAGCCCAGGTAAATCTTCAGGGAACCCTTGAGGAAAGTCGCGTACAACCGGAATATCCTCTATTTTCTTCTCTTTCGTTGATGCGTCAGTAACAAGTGCTAAAATAGCGGTGTGGCCCTTTCGCAAACACTTCTGGGCCTTAAGAAAGGAGATGATGCCCACCACAGCACCACTCTCGTCGCCTTGAATTTCGAGAGGTTCTTTACCAGAACGGGGAATACGAACAATCTTCTCTTTGCATAGGATCTCTGCTTGCTGTTGGGATAACCAATCCATCCCAATGACGATGTCGAAACTACCCAGAACTATAGGAATGAGATCGATAGAGAAAGTCTGACCCGCTAAAACAAGATTACAACCCTTAATTATATGCGTGGCCTCTAGGCTTTTACCATTTGCTAACTCTACTATGTGCTTGGTGTTCATAAGTGTTGGTGTGCGCTTGAGCAGTTAACTAACTTTTAGAGACACATAACTGGTATCGGCACCCGAATCAAATACAACAGTAACATAAAAGTCGTCGAGAAGGAACTTACCCATCACTACGTTAGGATCATTCCTTGCGCCCCCCTGACCCAGCACGAACACTCGACCCCTGGCACCATTGTCATTATTGTTTCCCCCATTATTGTTCCCGTTTCCTTGGTTGTGGTTCTGATTCTGATTCTGATTTAACTGTGGGCAGTGTCTCTTGAAGTGACCTTCAGCGCCACACTGATAGCATCCCCTGTTGCCCTGTTGCTGTTGCTGATTCTGTGGTGCTTGCTGTTGCGGCTGACGATTCTGATTTGCAGGCCGTGAGCTCCTACAATCCTTGGCTTCATAACCCATCTTGAGAGACCTCTGACAACGTCCCTTGTTGCACTGACCACTATGGTGCCTGTTGCATTTGTTGCACTTTGGGTGGTTTCCTTGATATCCACCCTGCCCTTGACTATCAGAAGATTGCTGATCAGGACTCTGGTAGTCATCAACCTTTCGCTGCTGCGCCTGGGACTGAACTGTAGTCGAGCCATTTCTAGAGGCTCCATCCCATTTTCATTTGTTGTCATTGGGAATAACAGAAGTAGTAGTGGCAGTAGCACCTATACGCTTAGGCAGCTTGTTCTGTTCCACTGCCTGGTCTGTGAGACGATGAGCAAGACGAGTAACATCCTGAATGGTAGCAAGGTTAGCAGCAGTCACATGGCTTTGAAACTCTGGTACTAAGACTTTGAGGTACAACTCGATACGCTTAATGGGAGGATCCACCATAGTTGGACATAACACTGCCAGTTCGTTGGATCGCTTCGTATACGCCTCTATCTCTGACCCCGTCATCTTCATGTTAAAGAACTCCACTTCCAGTTTGTGGATGTCATAACGATTACAGTATTCCAGCTTGATCAGTTCCTTGAAGTCGTTCCATGGGGTGGCGTTTGCAGCTGCCAGCCCTTACATTTGAACTTGCGCGTTCCACCAAGTCAACGCAACGCCTTCGAGAGTACCAGTGGCATACTTCACCCTACGAGCCTCAAGGCATTCACACATTTCGAAGACCGATTCGAGCTTCTCGAACTAGTGGAGGAGTCCTACAGCTCCTTCAGTGCCACTGAAAGTACTAGGACGCCAGTCCATGAACGTCTTGAATGAGCATACAGGTGGTTGGGCATTCTGGCCTGTTGTGTATATAAGAACAGGACAAAGTTAAACACAAGAGTTGGTTTATGAGGGTAGGATCTAAAGATCCTAGAGTGAGTTACGACTGCAGGGTATACCTCCTGCTTGAGCGGCTACAAGTGCCGCAGCAACTTGTTGGTTAATCAAAGCCATCAACTGGGCTTGAGTTAGGTTAACGCGTCCACTCATGATCTTCATATAAAAGGAAACATGGGTGAGAAAGGTTCGCGAAAGTGCGATAACAGAAGAGAGTAAGCACACAAGTGTTTTCAAACAATAGTTGTTACGTTTATCTAAAAATACTACGAGCAAAGTTCTATGTAACTAGCAAGTAGGCAATATAAACATAAATTATATCACCTATAGCGTTGAGTCTTGCACGTCGAGCGAAGTGTCGTTGTGGATCGTTGAGCACTGTACAGGTTATAGTCTGGTTTTAACAAAAACTTTTTCCCCTTATTAAAACCAAGTTCACTATAACCAATGGCTCTGATACCAATCTGTCACACCCCCAAAATCCACACGCGGAGTATCACCGCTTGGAGTCGTAACTGACCAAGATCAAGCCACAAATCATATTGAACATTGTAGTAATAAATAAAGTTCAACCCATCAATACAAAAGGTGTTCAAATCAAAACATAGTTAAGTGTTTAGCGGAAGCATAAATGTGAAAACCCAACATAAGTATTAAGTTCGAAATGTTATAATGTTTTTAACATGGCACCCACTGTCCATGTCCCACAACGACCGCGCCTCCCTGTGCAAGCTCTGTGAGTACCTATCGACCTGCAAGGCATAAAACAACGAGTCAACAACAAAGTTGAGCGAGTTCACAGTTGTTTATCAGTTATTGAGTTCGTTTCAGAAATCGTAAGTTTGTTTCATAACCATGTGTTATCCAGTATCCTTGTTTCCCAAATCTTTACAATGTTTAGTGGGGGCTTCCCATGTTGTATATTACTAGACTAGTTGTATCTATAGGTGTCCTTCCCAATCCGAGGACAGTGATAAGTATAAGTTTACGTAGGTTTTACGTAAGTGCCCTTCCCAATCCGAGGACAGTGGTACGTATCGAGTAAGTAGGTTTAGCGCTGACGTCCTTCCCAATCCGAGGACTGTGGTAAGTAGTCTAGTAATAGTGAATGTACAAGTTCTGTCGTAGTTATTCAATCCCATTCCCAACCCACCGGGAATCCCATGCCTTAGGAGTGTGAACTCACATTCGTTTGCTCAGTTTGATTAATTACTTGGTTCCAATTAATCAGTCAAGGCCTATGGTTTGCACGTACACACAATCAGTTGACATTTACAAGTTTCAATTAACAGTCAAAATCATCACGTACATGTAGGTAACAACTAACACATAGCATTTTTCTGTTATACAGGCTCATGCAACCATGCTTTACATTTAACAGTACATGACTAACCTAGTTAATCCTTAACAGACTTAACTGAGTTACTGTGCATGTTTAATAACTCGACGAAACACCCTTGTTTCGTCGTGATTCCCCTTCGACGGAACATCCCCTGTTTCCTCGTGATTACCCTCGGCGAAACACATTTGATTCGTCGTGCCAGTTTAGTCGTGACTGGCGTTTCGTCCCTTAGATCAGTTACGTCGTGTAACTGATGATTACCCAGAAACCCTAATTGCAATATAACTGTTAATCATCATCAATAGTCCTTACCGCAGATCATATCTTTCCATATCATTGATACGTACCAACACTATAACACATAATTAACAAATGATACCATCAGAATATAAGCAGTGGACATAACTATCAACTAATTCATCAACAAGCAATAAAACTCGACCTACGAAACCTTCATAACCATCTACTCATTTATACCCTTCTAGATCATCAATCATCAACACAAGCCATGAAATCATATTTATCAATCATTGTTCAGTGTCAATCAACGGATCCTATCAAGGTATCATGCAACCTAGAATGATGTAAAATTGAATCAGACAAATTTATTTATGCACTAACCGGTTACTAGGTGATCTAACAAGAATTCGAGAGGAAGGATGGTGAGATATGATGGTTGCCGTCGCACAGAGGAGAACTCTAGGGTTTAAAACTAATCACTCAGACTTTTACATAACCCTACCTCGTTAAATATGTAGTTGTAACGCGTTGGGACCTTACTGGGCTTCACAGAACTTGGGCCGGCGAAACACCTTGTTTCGTCGTGGTGTTTATGACGAAACATACTTGTTTCGTCGAGTTGGTTGGCGGAGAAACATAAGTTGTTTCGTCGAGGTTACTAGTGTGAAACCTTAAATGTCATCAAGTTAAACCAAACACAAGTTTATAACACTAAACACATAACACAATAGTCTCATAACATCTCAACATATATTAAACAAGTATGATTACAAGGTAAACAAGTCGAGCAAACAAACAACTGAACAATTAACGTACAATTAGTGTGAAGACGAAAATCTTGAAAACTCGAGTTGTCACATGAGTTTAACGATTTTATTGTTTATATTATGTGACGTTTGTTATTTGTAATAGTCGGATATCTTATTGATTTTAGTAGGTTTTCCAAGCAAGGGGCGGCTTGCTTGGAGAAGAAGGCTCAAGGGCTTTATATAGAGTACTAAACCTCATTTGTGAGGTGTGCATTTGTGAGCCACCACCCCGGGGGAGCTCACCCAGGGTGGATCATTATCTTTGTATCTGTTTTATCAAATCAATGAAACTTTCTTTGCTACAATCATTAAAGTTTCAATCTTTCTTGCTTATTATCGATTGTTATTGGTTCGAATCACCCGTCTCCATATTTTATACCGAACCGAGACTGAAATCGGATGGTTTACGGGACTATCATTTGGTATCAGAGCCTCGGTGGCTCGTTTCAGTTTTCGGTTCGGTCAGATCTTTACCGGAAAACCCGCCGGAGACTTTAAATGATGGCAGATTTGTGTGTTTTGGGTTTGTTTCAGATCTAGCGGGTTTGTTTCAGAAGTAGCAACTTCAATGTATCCAGCTTTTTTGTTCTTCAAGTGAAAAGAGAGAAACCAACAAGCCTGTTCTATCTGCTGATTTTTCAGAAATACACACAGTTTTGCGTGTTTGCTTTATAGAGAAAGTAATAAAATGAAGGGAGAAGGATAACGATGAACGATGGTGAACGGATGTTAAGAAGGTACTGTGGTTTCGGTATCGTTTGTCGGGTACAACGACGGTTTGTGGTGTTTACAAGTTTAGATATCAACAGAAGAACTTGGGTTTCGCAATGGAGATGATGGCGGTGTGTTTGGGTGTTTCAAACTCAGGAAAACATAAGATTGGAGTGGAATGATTATCGGGTTCTGGTTGTCGGTGTTTTTCGGTCCTCGATGATGTTTCAGGTGATAGCGCCTGAAGTTATCAAAAGAGCTATGGATTCCGGTCAACCTTGAAGAATGATTACGATGTTTCCGGTGCAGGTTTGGTTTCAGTTGTATTCTAGTGGCATTTGGAAATAACGGTTGACAGATGAGCATCCAAGATTATCGGTAGTAATTTTCAGTTCATTAATGTTTACGGCGAGTGAATTATTTCCGGTGATGGCGGCTGATAAGTGCTGCTAGGGTTACATGTTCATTTGCATGGGCTAGGGTAATGATAGGCCCAATGATTGCATTTTTTTTAGAACACCCACGATTCCTATTTCTCAAGTTGCTCAGGTTTTATTAATCCTTACTCTTGGGCCCACCTAAGTGCATGGTAGGATTTAAATGACGGTGAAGTTTTAAAAGAGACAGTAAAGTCTCTAGGATTTCATGAGAACATCATTCATATTCTAAATCTTTTAATTGGGCCTGGCAATTATTGGACTATATTTGTTGTTTATAATTTTTTTGTGGTCAACATGTTGGACAAATGCTAGTGGTGGCCGAATGTTTGGAAATGCATCATGAAATCTGTTTCATGATGAGCTACATGAGTATTGGATAAGTATTTTTTGAGCTCACTTTAGGGACATACACGGTTTGAATTATTTTAGATTTGGCCGGGTGTTAAAGCATTTTATTTGGGCCAAGCAGTTTTAAATTTGAGTGGATTTTATCAAGTTGAGTTGGCGGGGTCATGAATTACTAGACAACTAGTGGGCCTGGAGTACAAGATTATTTTATGGGCCAGCGACTTTGGTGGGTTCTGCGATTTTGTCACCAATGAAATTATTGGCGACTTTAGCATTGGATCGGGAGCTAAATGCAATCTGACAGAATTGAAGATCCTCATGATGAAGCTAATTATTTAATTTTTATCATTGGAGTTCGAACCCTATCATATGCCTATTACAGTATTACCTTTAATAAGATACGGAACTTTGATCGTCAAGATATAGGAATGTCTACATTTGCGGGGGGAAACGACAATGAAGAAATTGGGTATTTAGCCGATTTGTGATGATTCAAAGACGACGTCAGATTTATTTTTGAAGATCATTTGAAGTATTGATAGCATCATTCTCGGTGGAATATTGTTGGGTCAAATTAGAGAATGATGTTATCAATTATGACGACTTGAGTTTAGCGATTTTATTGTTTATATTATGTGACGTTTGTTATTTGTAATAGTCGGATATCTTAGTGATTTTAGTAGGTTTTCCAAGCAAGGGGCGGCTTGCTTGGAGAACAAGGCTCAGGGGCTTTATATAGAGTACTAAGCCTCATTTGTGAGGTGTGCATTTGTGAGCCACCACCCCGGGGGAGCTCACCCGGGGTGGATCATTATCTTTGTATCTCTTTTATCAAATCAATGAAACTTTCTTTGCTACAATCATTAAAGTTTCAATCTTTCTTGGTTATTATCGATTGTTATTGGTTCGAATTACCCGTCTCCATATTTTATACCGAACCGAGACTAAAATCAGATCATTTAAGGGACTATCAATGGTTTAAATAAAGCTACAATATGTAATACCATAAAAGCACTTATATATAGGTAGTACCAGCGGCGTATCCACCATGCTTTTATCATATTACACATGTCACACCCCGACCGCGTATAACATGCAACCACGGCGGAAACGTCGGGGAGTGTTGTAACAGAATTAATTGTTTCATAACCATGGCATTCAAAGTTGTATTTTATTTATAAACATAAGAGTTACATTGTCTTAAACAGGAAATAAAGAGTTCAGAACATAATTAAACTAAGTCTATCTTCATTTTATGTCTCTAAGGCACAAGTCCGCCCTAGTGTCACGATCATCATCCTACGGAAAAGCTCCTGAAAACACATGTGAAAATAGGTACGTCAGCATAAAATTGCCTGTGAGATACATAGGTTTTGTGAAAATAGGATTCATGACTTATAAGTTTAGGAAAAATTGTTTAATAACAGTCAGTCATGAACCTTGTAAGTTGTTTTGTTTTGTAAATCATTAAAAAGCAATGATATGAATAAGTAAGAAAATAATGTAAGGTTAAATGAATAACTAAGTAAAAATGAATTTGTATAAGATAAGTTGTTTTGTAAATCAATGTCTTGTGAAAATAAGTTGTTTATGTAAAATGTAATATGTCAAATATTGAAATGATTTAAGTCACGCTACGACATGGAATGTTATACAAACACTTATATATAGGAAGTACCAGCGGCGTATCCACCATGCTTGTATCATATTACACTCGTCTCGTTACTCAAATCATTTACCCAAACCAACCATCAATGTAAATTGTTCATGTATAAATGAATTGTCATGTGTTAATGTGTAAACCATATTGAAATGTCTATGTCCAATGTAATCCACTAATTGTGTATATCAATGTCAAAATGTTTATGTTTAATGTAGATCATGTAATGTGTACCCAAGAATATCATGTATGGTAAGTGAAATATATCAACTAAACCATATGTAAAATGCACAAAAACAAGGTATTGAAGTAAAACATGGTTTAAATCAAAGTTATGTTTTGTGGAACAAATGCATGCTATACTGATACAAACATTTATGCGGTATTGTGAAAATGCATACATCCAAGCCTTGAGACTGTGGCGATAAACCCTTAAACAAATTAACGGTTTATCTAAGTTATGTATATCAAATTCGGTCAGTCCTTCCAATCCAAACAAACCCAGGATTTCAGGAACGGGAGTTGTCAATTCCTATGGTACCACTACCTACGAACGGCGTAGCTAATGTTAATGAATGTATTGTTCCATTGTAAACAACCCAAATGTCATAACAAAATGTAAGCATGTGATGAAAACAACTATACTAAGTACGCACACAATGGGCATACATAGCATGAAATGTAATGTAATGTAAAATAATGTACTAAGTATGCACACAATGGACATACATAGCATGAAATGTAATGTAAAACAATGTACTAAGTATGCAAACAATGGACATACATAGCATGAAATGTAATGTAAAACAATGTACTAAGTATGCACACAACGGACATACATAGCATGAAATGTAATGTAAAACAATGTACTAAGTACGCACACAATGGGCATACATAGCATGAACACAATGAAATAAATGTACTAATGAACATAGCAAGTATACGATGTGAAAGCAGGAAAGCACGAAAGTAACAAGTAGGCACATGTGTTTCACCCCAAAACAGTTTGGAAAACAGTAAAAGAGGGGTCTATGTACTCACTTGAGATTGCTCAGAAGTCCTAAGATAACCACCAAGCAATGCAAGAGATCACGGAATCAAACGACACCTAATATAGGTAACTATGTTAATAAACCGGACCTAAATCGGAGGATCGGATAGAATGAGGGTTTGTAAACCAAATGAGTATGGAGACTCGTGTCATATGGTTTAACAAAGCCCACATACTAAAACGAAACATGACCCAAGTGTTTGTGACCCATTACGACCCGTTTAGGTAGCTTATGCTACTTTAACGTGTCGTTCGCGTGAAACGCGTTCGGACCGCCTAACTAGTCCTATGACAAGTAATATATGCCTTAACATGTCTAATATTGTTGTCAAATCAGTTTAGATGTCAAAAGTTATGTTACATATGTTTAAAATGAATTTTGGCATCAAAGGGGTATTTTGGTAATTTACCTAAGGCATATAAACTACCTATCATACAACTACTTAAACGAAGCGACCATAAGGTATAACCTCGGAAGGTTATTCCCTATATACTATGGTCACCTAAAGTGTTTGGTCGGATCCTAATGATCGACCAAATGGGTCGGGTTCGAAGGTATAAGCGATTTATTAGATCGCTTACCCTTACGACCCTGGACAACGTGGTAATCATTAGGCATAGTCACAAGGGACTATAACCATCGTGATTACAATCACGTTGCGAAGTTCAAACGAACTTCGCATTGACCATAAACTGGTCAATGCAGAAAGTCAAACAAAGTTTGACTTTCGGACTCGAAAAGCAATAAAAGAACGAAGGAACACTTACGAAGGGTCCCCGAATGCTAATCTAGATCAAAATAGCTCAGGTATGAAACAAAGGTTTCAAATTAGAGCACATAAGATCAGATTAAAAGTGAAGGGTGGAGGTGGGTATTTATAGTTTTCGGTTCACCGTTAGGATCATTTCTTGGAAAAGGGGGCACGATCTAAGCCGTACACTTGTTGGAAAGTTGTGGTAACTCATTTGCCATCCACCATAAGAGTTTGACACTTGGCACTTGGCCTTTGGAGAGTGTTAAGGGCTGTTAACAGCTGAAAAAAAACGTTTTGCTGCATCTGGCCCCTACTTACGGACCTAGTTTGGCAGATTTACAGTTTCAGTCCCTGCAACCTCAAAACTTGGTTTTTGATGCGTTTTTTGACACGTTTAAGCCCCGTTAACCCCATTTACGACGGAATGCGCACAAGCGCGAAAAACGATCCAAATGACACGACGAATGGATTTTTCTTATGCCAAAAACTAAAATAAAATATTTTAGTGCTTACATAAATTTTTGGATGTCCGGATGTATTCAGAACGTAAGTTATGCGCAAAAGTGCAAACTTGTGCACTTTTTGACACTTTTAGTCCCTGAATGACCCAAAAGTTTATTTTAGCACACCGAACCACTCAAAGCCTATTTCTAATCTATGTAAAGGATATTTATGGTATGTTTAACTTATGGTCATGTTCCGGAATGTCTGTTACAGTTTAAATTGGCATACTTTCGTAGTTTGTCAAGTTTAGTCCCTGTAAGCGAATTAACTTGTTTTTGCCATACCAAAGCCTTTATAACTTATTTCTAAGTTATGTAAAGGTTATTTAAGGTATGTTAAGTATATGTTGATGTTCCGGAGTATTTGTCGCATTAAACTGATTACGTTTACGCATCAGTATGCGTATAACTCTCCAGAAAGCGATGTAGAGTTTGAAATCGAATAAAAGTCAAAACATGAAAAATGTAAAACACAACCAAACAAACATTGGGATCAAATAACATTGTTTTATTAATAATAGAACTGTTCACAATGATTTCAAGCACAGATGTTACAGTCTCCCCTACTTGTGGAAATTTCGTCCCGAAATTTATTTAGAGGAAACTCGTGGGAAAAGATGCGGATATTTCGCCTTCATTTGATCTTCGCGTTCCCAAGTAAACTCGGGTCCACGTTTAGCTTCCCAACGAACTTTGACCAAAGGAATGCGCTTGTGTTTGAACCACTTGACTTCACGTTCCATGACTTCCATAAGTTTCTCAACAAATTTCAGTGTTTTGCCAACACGAATTTCGTCAAGCGGTATGTGGAGGTTCTCATCAGCTAAACACCTCTTGAGATTGGACACGTGAAAAGATGGATGAACATTTCCAAGTTCAGGAGGTAACTCAAGTTTGTAGGCTACCTTACCGATTCTTTCGACGATCTTGAATGGTCCAACATATCTAGGTGTAAGTTTTCCTTTCTTTCCAAATCTGATCACACCTTTCCAAGGTGAGACTTTAAGTAATACTCGATCACCGACTTGAAATTCCAAGGGTTTGCGTTTTGGGTCCGCGTAACTCTTCTGACGGCTTCTAGCTGTCTGAAGGTTATCACGAACTTTCTTTATCTTGTCAGTAGTCTCTAAAATGAGGGCAGGTCCAGTAAGCTGAGCCTCGCCGATCTCATTCCAGCAGACTGATGAACGACATTTTCGACCATAGAGAGCCTCGAAAGGAGCCATTTTGATGCTGGTGTGATAACTGTTGTTGTAGGAGAATTCAATCAACTGAAGATGTGAATCCCAACTACCACCAAAATCGATCACACAAGCTCTAAGCATATCCTCCAGAGCCTGGATTGTTCTTTCAGATTGACCATCCGTTTGCGGATGATAAGCCGTGCTCAGATTAAGTTGGGTCCCCATAGCGGATTGCATGGTTTTCCAAAAATGAGAAGTGAAGCGAGCATCTCTGTCAGAAATGATGTTCAAAGGAACACCATGTCGAGCTACTATTTCATCCACATAGATTTTAGCAAGTTTGTCAGCAGAAAAATCCTCACGGATTGGCAAGAAATGCGCTGACTTAGTAAGACGATCAACAACTACCCAGATGGCATCATGACCTTTCTTTGTGCGTGGAAGTTGGTAACAAGATCCATAGTAATGTTTTCCCATTTCCAAACTGGGATCTCTGGTTGCACCAATAAACCCGAAGGACGTTGATGTTCAGCCTTAACTTTAAGACAAGTAAGGCATTTTGATACGTATAAGGCAATGTCTTTCTTCATACCAGGCCACCAATAATGAATACGAAGATCCTTATACATCTTATCTGAGCCCGGATGAATAGAATAACGAGACTTGTGGGCTTTATTCATAAGCAAGGTACGAAGATCATCCTGGCTTGGGACCCACAAACGGTCCATGAAGTAATACGATCCATTGTCCTTCAGTTCCAGATCAGGTGTTATGTGATAGGGAAATTCCTTATCCATCAAACCTTGTGAAACACAAGATTGTTGAGCCTAAGAAATGCGTGTTTGGATATCGGATCGAGCTTGAATAACAGATTGAACACGTACACAATGAAGCTTAGTACGTTCCTTACGACTCAATGCATCAGCTACGACATTCGCCTTACCAGGATGATAGCGAATTTCGCAGTCATAGTCGTTTAGAAGCTCAACCCAACGTCGTTGCCTCATGTTGAGTTCTTTCTGATTGAAGATGTGCTGAAGACTTTTGTGGTCCGTGAAAACTACACATTTTGTACCGTACAAATAGTGTCTCCAGATCTTTAGAGCGAAAACAACTGCAACCAACTCAAGATCATGAGTGGTGTAGTTCTTCTCATGTATCTTCAACTGCCTCGATGCATATGCTATGACTTTGTTCCTTTGCATCAGAACACAGCCAAGACCCAGTTTAGATGCATCACAATAAACGACGAAATCATCATTGCCCTCAAGCAAAGTCAGAACAGGCGCGTCGCAAAGCTTCTGCTTCAAGTTTTGAAAAGCTTCCTCTTGTTTGAATCCCCACTCAAAGGGCTTGTTCTTCTGTGTTAGGGCAGTTAGAGGAACTGCAATCTTTGAGAACTTTTCTATGAAGCGACGGTAATAACCCGCTAGACCAAGAAAAGAACGAACCTCAGTGGGAGTAGTAGGCGTATCCCAATCCTTAATCGCACTGATCTTGGAGGGATCTACATGAATACCTTGGTCGTTGATGATATGTCCTAAGAATTGAACTTCTTTAAGCTAGAATTCACACTTGGAGAATTTAGCGAAAAGTTGCTCTTTCTTTAGGAGTTCCAGAGTAAGACGAAGATGTTGCTCGTGATCAGCTCGCGTCTTAGAATAAATCAAGATATCGTCAATAAAAACAATGACGAACTGATCCAAATAAGGTTTGCAGACCCTATTCATTAAGTCCATGAAAACAGCAGGAGCATTAGTCAAACCGAATGGCATGACTGTGAACTCGTAATGCCCATACCGAGTGCGAAACGCCGTCTTGGGAATATCTTCTTCATACACCCGAAGTTGATGATACCCAGAACGTAGATCAATCTTCAAAAAATAAGAAGCGCCCTGTAACTGATCAAAGAGATCATCTATGCGAGGTAGGGGATATCGATTCTTGATGGTAAGCTTGTTAAGCTCACGATAATCGATACACATCCTAAAGGATCCATCCTTCTTCTTGACAAAAAGAACGGGAGCACCCCAGGGTGAAAAGCTAGGACGGATAAAACCTTTGTCAGAGAGCTCCTGAAGCTGCTTAGACAACTCTTGCATCTCAGATGGTGCAAGACGATATGGAGCTCTGGCAATAGGATTTGCACCAGGTACGAGATCAATGCGGAACTCGACTTGGCGTGCTGGGGGTAGACTAGGTAACTCTTCAGGGAATACTTCAGAATAATCCCGAACGATAGGAATATCTGAAATAGACTTACCCTTGCCTTTATCTGCTGTAACATGTGCTAAGAAAGCCACATAGTTCTTCCACAGATACTTCCGAGCTTTAAAACAAGACATGAGCTTGAGACCACCAGACGGTTTCTCACCTTGAACCTGTAGGATCTCGCCTGTCGAAAGCGGCACACAAACAATCTTCTCAGAAAAAACTATCTCTGCTTGATGCTTGGATAACCAATCCATACCCACAATAACGTCAAAGCTTCCAAGTTGCATTGGCGTGAGGTCAATAGGAAAAAGATGGTCGTTAAGGTTTAACTGGCAGTTGCGAAGAACAGAATCAAGAATAATGGGTTCACCACTAGCAACCTCTACTGTCAAAGGTTTACCTAGTTTTGTTCTAGACACGCGAAGCATTGGCTCAAAAGACAATGACACAAAACTCTTGTCGGCACCCGAATCAAAAAGAACAGATGCAGGCTGATTATTAATAAAGAACGTACCGTTCCCCACATTATCATCCGCCTGCGCCTCTTGGGCATTCATGTTGAAGACTCGCCCTCGAGCCTGAGCCTGATTCTGATTTGGATTTTGATTCTGGTTAGCCAGCCTTGGGCACCGATTTCTGTAATGGGTCAGATCCCCACAGTTATAACAAGCACCTGGTGGGTAGGGTGGTCGTGCAGCTTGACCCTGTTGCGGAGCAGGATGCTGAGCAACTTGTTGAGCCGGGTTCTGAACTGTGCGATTTTGAGCAAACCGACAAACATCGGCAAGATGACCAGACTTCCCACAGTTAGTACAGAAACGGCACTGATGTTGCGGCTGATGGTGACTGTTGCATCTATTGCACAAAGGTGCATTCCCTGAATAGGGCTTCTTCACTGGAGGCTGTGCGGGTTGGTTGGGAGCTGCCTGGTTAGCTTGGGCAGTGACAACATAGTTTTGGGAAGCCTTACGCTTCCTTGCCCTTTTCGATGAACCAGAATCCTTTCCATTCTTGTTTTGACCTTTCTTGTTATCTTCCTTGTCAGACGACTGTCTCTTGCCCTTGTCATCCTTCCTGTGTAACTTATTCTTCCGAATCTGTGACTCAGTCAATGTTGCTGATAACTCGATCACCTGACGGAGTGTGGTAGGGTTACTACCAGTAATGATGTCTTGTACTGAGTCAGGTAGGCCTTTGATGTATCTTTCGATAGCCTTGTCGAGTGGGGTAACCATTGTTGGGCATAGCAGACTCAACTCCTCAAACCTATCAGTATAAGCCCTGTGCTCGCCACTATCTTGCTTCAAGTCATCAAACTCTTTCTCCAACGCTCGCTGTTCATGGCGAGGACAGAATTCCCTCATCATAAGGTCCCTAAGTTCAGCCCAAGTTTGTGCTAGAGCAACTTCTGCACCACAGTCTCTCATAACCCCGTTCCACCATGTGAGAGCCCTCTTCTGAAACACACTCGAAGAAAACTCGACCTTCCGATTGTCAGGACACTGCACGTGGCGAAAAGTATTCTCAATGCTCTCGAACCATTGAAGAAGCCCAGTCGCTCCTTCAGAACCACTAAACTTGAGTGGTTTAGCCGAGTTAAAATCCTTGTATTTGCATGGAGCATTGTTGTTGTTGTTGGCTTGGTGCCATTGAGCAAAGAGATTTAGGAATTGAGCAGCCATCTGCTGCGCAATAATTTCTGCCAGTTCGGCAGTCTCTATCTGGTTCTCGCGTCGAGGAGGCATTCTAAAAGAGGAAAACATGAAAGGAAACGAGTGAGATGATTGGATGAAGAGAATGAGATGAAACAAAATCAACAAAAGCAAGGATGGTGGTCATTCGTCCGCATTACCAAGCAAACAAACGACACACAGTGACTAATCAAAGTAAATGGGTCAAAAATAATGTATCGCAAAGACATGCTCGCCTATAAGTGAACACTCATCCCAAGAATTCCCAGGTAAGCACAACTGGTCTCGCGTCTGATGAGATATATACGAAGTGCTTGCCTAGACAGAAAACCCAGAATACAAGCATTCACTCTTCCAGTTTGCACGTGTTCACATTATTTAAAACCCAAAATGTTGATGAGATTTTGAAAATTTGAAGGCACAAGGCCAAAAATTTAGTCAAACTGGAAGGGTTCAAAACCTTACAAAAGAGGGTTCAAAACCTTGTAATAAATCATCCAAAAACAGATGATTGTTTTTCAAAAATCGTTTTGGAAAATTTTGTTTTTGTTTTGATAATCACCTAAGGATAGGTGATGTGCATGTTTTAAGATCTAAACACAAGATAGCTTGTGTTAGGGTCCTAGAAAGGTTATAGTCTAGGTCAAAGAATTACTAATAACCTAATTCCCTATAACCATTGGCTCTGATACCAACTCTTCTGTCACACCCCGACCGCGTATAACATGCAACCGCGGCAGAAACGTCGGGGAGTGTTGTAACAGAATTGATTGTTTCATAACCATGGCATTCAAAGTTGTATTTTATTTATAAACATAAGAGTTACATTGTCTTAAACAGGAAATAAAGAGTTCAGAACATAATTAAACTAAGTCTATCTTCATTTTATGTCTCTAAGGCACAGGTCCGCCCTAGTGTCACGATCATCATCCTACGGAAAAGCTCCTGAAAACACATGTGAAAATAGGTACGTCAGCATAAAAATGCCTGTGAGATACATAGGTTTTGTGAAAATAGGATTCATGACTTATAAGTTTAGGAAAAATTGTTTAATAACAGTCAGTCATGAACCTTGTAAGTTGTTTTGTTTTGTAAATCATTAAAAAGCAATGATATGTATAAGTAAGAGAATAATATAAGGTTAAATGAATAACCAAGTAAAAATGAGTTTGTATAAGATAAGTTGTTTTCTAAATCAATGTCTTGTGAAAATAAGTTGTTTATGTAAAATGTAATATGTCAAATATTGAAATGATTTAAGTCACGCTACGACATGGAATGTTATACAAACACTTATATATAGGAAGTACCAGCGGCGTATCCACCATGCTTGTATCATATTACACTCGCCTCGTTACTCAAATCATTTACCCAAACCAACCATCAATGTAAATTGTTCATGTATAAATGAATTGTCATGTGTTAATGTGTAAACCATATTGAAATGTCTATGTCTAATGTAATCCACTAAATGTGTATATCAATGTCAAAATGTTTATGTTTAATGTAGATCATGTAATGTGTACCCAAGAATATCATGTATGGTAAGTGAAATATATCAACTAAACCATATGTAAAATGCACAAAAACAAGGTATTGAAGTAAAACATGGTTTAAATCAAAGTTATGTTTTGTGAAACAAATGCATGCTATACTGATACAAACATTTATGCGGTATTGTGAAAATGCATACATCCAAGCCTTGAGACTGTGGCGATAAACCCTTAAATAAATTAAAGGTTTATCTAAGTTATGTATATCGAATTCGGTCATTCCTTCCAATCCAAACAAACCCATGATTTCAGGAACGTGAGTTGTCAATTCCTATGGTACCACTACCTACTAACGAACGACATAGCTAATGTTAATGAATGTATTGTTCCATTGTAAACAACCCAAATGTCATAACAAAATGTAAGCATGTGATGAAAACAACTGTACTAAGTACGCACACAATGGGCATACATAGCATGAAATGTAATGTAAAATAATGTACTAAGTATGCACACAATGGACATACATAGCATGAAATGTAATGTAAAACAATGTACTAAGTATGCACACAATGGACATACATAGCATGAAATGTAATGTAAAACAATGTACTAAGTATGCACACAATGGACATACATAGCATGAAATGTAATGTAAAACAATGTACTAAGTACGCACACAATGGGCATACATAGCATGAACACAATGAAATCATGTACTATAAATGTACTAATGAACATAGCAAGTATACGATATGAAAGCAGGAAAGCACGAAAGTAACAAGTAGGCACATGTGTTTCACCCCAAAACAGTTTGAAAAACAGTAAAAGAGGGGTCTATGTACTCACTTGAGATTGCTCAGAAGTCCTAAGATAACCACCAAGCAATGCTAGAGATCACGGAATCAAACGTCACCTAATATATGTAACTATGTTAATAAACCGGACCTAAATCGGAGGATCGGATAGAATGAGGGTTTGTAAACCAAACGAGTATGGAGACTCGTGTCATATGGTTTAACAAAGCCCACATACTAAAACGAAACTTAACGTAAGTGTTTGTGACCCATTACGACCCGTTTAGGTAGCTTATGCTACTTTAACGTGTCGTTCGCGTGAAACGCGTTCGGACCGCCTAACTAGTCCTATGACAAGTAATATATTCCTTAACATGTCTAATATTGTTGTCAAATCAGTTTAGATGTTAAAAGTTATGTTACATATGTTTAAAATGAATTTTGGCATCAAAGGGCTATTTTTGTAATTTACCTAAGGCATATAAACTACCTATCATACAAATACTTAAACGAAGCGACCATAAGGTATAACCTCGGAAGGTTATTCCCTATATACTATGGTCACCTAATGTGTTTGGTCGGATCCTAATGATCGACCAAATGGGTCGGGTTCGAAGGTATAAGCGATTTATTAGATCGCTTACCCTTACGACCCTAGACAACGTGGTAATCATTAGGCATAGTCACAAGGGACTATAACCATCGTGATTACAATCACGTTGCAAAGTTCAAACGAGCTTCGCATTGACCATAAACTGGTCAACGCAGAAAGTCAAACAAAGTTTGACTTTCAGACTCGAAAAGCAATAAAAGAACGAAGGAACACTTACGAAGGGTCCCCGAATGCTAATCTAGATCAAAATAGCTCAGGTATGAAACAAAGGTTTCAACTTAGAGCACATAAGATCAGATTCTTGTGAGGAAAAGTGAAGGGTGGAGGTGGGTATTTATAGTTTTCGGTTCACCGTTAGGATAATTTCTTGGAAAAGGGGGCACGATCTAAGCCGTACACTTGTTGGAAAGTTGTGGTAACTCATTTGCCATCCACCATAAGAGTTTGACACTTGGCACTTGGCCTTTGGAGAGTGTTAAGGGCTGTTAACAGCTAAAAAAAAATGTTTTGCTGCATCTGGCCCCTACTTACGGACCTAGTTTGGCAGATTTACAGTTTCAGTCCCTACAACCTCAAAACTTGGTTTTTGATGCATTTTTTGACACGTTTAAGCCCCGTTAACTCCATTTCAAAGCTCTAAAATGAAGTTAAAGTATAGGGAACTTAAAATGTGTTCAAAAATATCTCGGGTGTCGGTTCGTTTAGCCGTACGGTTACGTTGTTCGGTTAATTACGACGGAATGCGCACAAGCGCGAAAAACGATCCAAATGACACGACGAATGGATTTTTCTTATGCCAAACACTAAAATAAAATATTTTAGTGCTTACATAAATTTTTGGATGTCCGGATGTATTCAGAACGTAAGTTATGCGCAAAAGTGCAAACTTGTGCACTTTTTGACACTTTTAGTCCCTGAATGACCCAAAAGTTTATTTTAGCACACCGAACCCCTCAAAGCCTATTTCAAAGCTATGTAAAGGATATTTATGGTATGTTTAACTTATGGTCATGTTCCGGAATGTATGTTATAGTTTAAATTGGCATACTTTCGCAGTTTGTCAAGTTTAGTCCATGTAAGCGAATTAACTTGTTTTTGCCATACCAAAGCCTTTAAAACTTATTTCTAAGTTATGTAAAGGTTATTTAAGGTATGTTAAGTATATGTTGATGTTCCGGAGTATTTGTCGCATTAAACTGATTACGTTTACGCATCAGTTTGCGTATAACTCTCTAGAAAGCGATGTAGAGTTTGAAATCGAATAAAAGTCAAAACATGAAAAATGTAAAACACAACCAAACAAACATTGGGATCAAATAACATTGTTTTATTGATAATAGAACTGTTCACAATGATTTCAAGCACAGATGTTACAACACACGCCTCGTTATTTAAATCACTTACCAAACAAACCACCAATGTAAAAATGTTCATGTATAACCAAATGTAATGTATAGTGAATAAAATCATTTACTAAATAAAAGCATTTAATCAACCCTATATGAAATAAATGTACAAAACAATGCATTTGATAAATTATAACCAAAAGTTATGTTTTGAAAAATAAATGCATGCTTTACTGATACAAACATCTATGCGGTAATGTTAAACGCATACATCCGATCCTTGAGACTGTAAGATAAACCCTAGAACAAGCCAGAGGTCTACCAAAAATGTTTTCGGATTCGGTCATTCCGTCCACCCAAACAAACCTAGGATTTCAGGAACGGGAGTTGTCAAGTCCTATGGTACCACTACCTATTACCGAGCGGCATGATCGGTGTTAATGAATATTTTTATGACCCGTTAAACAAACCAAATGTCATACCAAATGTAAGCATGTTTTATGATAATAATGTTCTTTAATATGCCAAATGAACATATAAAGTAGAAATGTAAAACAATGTGTCCATATGCTGAGTAAACATATGCAACAGAAATGCAATGTAAATCAATGTGTCCATATGCAGCAAAAATGCAACGTAAATCAATGTGCTAGCATGCTAAGTGAACATACATAGCAAAAACACGGAAGAAATCATGTACTATGTGTGTACTAATGAACATAGCAAGCATATGATATAAAAACATGAAAAGCACGAAAGTAACAAGTAGGCACATGTGTATCACCCCAAAACATTTGAAAAACAGTAAAAGTGAGGACTATGTACTCACTTGAGAGCGCTTAGAAGTCTTGAATAACAACCAAGCAAAGCTAGAGGGATCACGGAATCAAACGGCACCTAATATTGGTAACTATGTTAATAAACCAAACCTAAATCGGAAGATCGGATAGAATCAGGTTTCGTAAACCAAATGAGTATAGGAACTCGTGTAATATGGTTTAACAAATCCTACATTCTAAATCAAAACCTATCCTAAGTGCTTACGACTCGTTAAGATAGCTTACGCTAGTTTAACACGTCGTTTGCGTAAAACGCGTTCGGAACGCCTAACTAGTCCTATGACAAGTATTATATGCCTTAACATGTCTAATAATGTTACCTAATCAGGTTAGATGTAAAAATTTAGGTTACATATGCTTAAAATGAATTTATGCGTAAAAAGGGCATTTTGGGCATTTTCCTAAGGCATATAAATTACCTATCATACAACTAATTAAACGAAGTGACCATAAGGTATAACCTCGGAAGGTTATTCCCTATACAACTATGGTCACAATATTTGTTTGGTCGGATCCTAGTGATCAACCAAACGGGTCGGGTTCGAAAGTCTAAGCGGTTGTTTAGACCGCTTATCTTACGACCCTATATAAGCACTAAACCTAAAGTGACGAGTTAAACATGTTAAAATATGTTTAACGAAGTTAGAAAACAAGTTTGATATCAAAACAAAGGGTTTTGATACCAAGAATAGTTTGGTAGCAAAATACGCATAAACGCGTATTTTGACCGAAACTATGACTCGTCACTACGCCTAATCAACGTGGTAATCAGTAGGTGTAGTCACAAGGGACTATGACCATCGTGATTACGCTCACGTTGCGAAGTTTAAACGAACTTCGTGTTGACCATTAACTGGTCAAAGCACAAAGTCAAACACTGTTTGACTTTTATGCTTAAAAACGCATAAAAGTATGAAAGAAATTTACAAGAGGTCCAAGCAATGGAGATTTGATTCAAGTTGCTCAGGTATGAGGTGTGGAAACCCCAACTTAGAGCAGAAATGAACCAAGGAGTGAGGATTGCAAATGGGGAAGTGGGTATTTATAGAAATTGGACAACCGTTAGGATCGTTTCTCGAACTACGAGCTTTGATCTCAACCATCCAAGTGTTACCCACGGAAATACAATACTATGGGTGCCCAAAACAAGCCCATAGATTTGAAAAACCAAGTGCAAAAGCCTGAAAACGAGCTGCTTATTGAATAAACTGATTTTTGTAGGTCTGATGGGCTCTCGCTCCCGGCGTAAGAAATGGGCCAAGTCTTATGCCCCACTCCTAAGCCAACTTTGACAGAATGTCAAGTTTAGTCCCTGCAGGTGTAAAAGTTGGTTTTTGATGCATTTTTGACATGTTTAAGCCCCGTTAAGCCATTTTCAAGGCTCTAAAATGATGCCAAAGTGTAGGGGACATAAAACATGCTCAAAAACATCTCGTATGTCGGTTCGTTGCGATCACGATGTTCGGTTAATTACGACGAAACACGAATGGACGCGAAAAACGATCCAAATTACGCGAAGAATGGAATTTGAGCATGCCAATCACTAAAATAAAATATTTTAATGATTACATAAGTTTTTGGATGTCCGGATATGCCCAGAACGTAAGATATTGCTTGAAAATGCAAACTTAGGCACTTTTTGACGCTTTTAGTCCCTTTTGACCAAATAAGTTTATTTTTGCGCACCAAACACCTCTAAGCCTATTTCTAAGCCATGTAAAGGATATTTAAGGCATGTTTAACTTATGATCATATTCCAGAATGTTCGTTACAGTACGAATCGGCATACTTTCACAGTTTGTCAAAATTAGTCCCTGTAAGCGAATAAACTTGATTTCGACACACCAAACCCTCCAAACCTTATTTCTAAGTTATGTAAAGGTTATTTAGGGTATGTTAAGCCCATGTAACTATTTCAAAGTGTTTTTCGCGTTAAACTGATTACGTTTACGCATCAGTTCGCGTATAACTTTATAGAAAGCGATTTAGAACTCGAAATCGAACAAGATTTGATATGTGCAATTGATACACATATTTATTCAAATCCCAAGTATGAAACAAAATATTTCATTGATTTGGTATTTGTTTGATGGCCGTGGAGGCACATATGTCACAAAAATGTACGATTATGTGCATTTTGAGACGAAACTATTTTTGGGTATCAAAACACTTTGTTTTGATATCAAATCAGTTTTCTAACTTAGTTAAACATGTTTTAACATGTTTAACTTATCACTTTTAGTTTAGTGCTTATTTAGGGTCGTAAGTCAAGCAGTCTCGACAACCGCTTAAACTTTCAAACCCGACCCGTTTGGTCGATCATTAGGATTCGACCAAACACATTAGGTGACCATAGTTGTATAGGGAATAACCTTCCGAGGTTATACCTTATGGTCACTTCATTTAATTAGTTGTATGATTAGATGGCTTAGGCAAATGACCAAAATGCCCTTTTTGCAAATAATTTCAATTTAAGCATATGTAACCAAAATTTTGACACTTAAACTGATAATGCAACATTATTAAACATGTTTAGGCATATAATACTTATCATAGGACTAGTTAGGCCATCTGAACGCGCATTCGCGCAAATGACGCGTTAAAGTAGCGTAGACTACCTTAACGGGTCAAAAGCACTTAGGATAGGTATCAAATCAGAATGTAGGCTTGTATTAACCATATCATATGAGTTCCAACACTCATTTGGTTTACAACACCTCATTCTACCCGATCTCCCGATTTAGGTTCCGATTATTAACATAGTGATCCGATACTAGGTGCCACTTGATTCCTTGATTGCCCGAGCTTTGTTAGTTCACTTAATCGAGGTTCCCTTGTAATCTCAGGTGAGTACATAGCTCCCCTCTTTTATGCTTTCAATTGTTTTGGGGTGACTCATATGTGCTAAATGCTTTTTAAGTTTTCATAAACAAATGCTATGGTTCATATAAAACATGATGATTTCAATAATGTGAACGAACTTGTTGGAGCGTTTGTCGAAAGACAGACGAATGTCATTCATTAACTATGATCAAGCCGACTAGTAGTATGTTATGGTACCATAGGATCTGACAAATCCCGTTATCGGACTATCCCTTTGGTGGGTAATGTGGGTAACGACAGAAATTGTTATCTGATTAACAAATCATGTGTTGGTTTATTAGTCTTGTTAAAGAGGTTTTTCAGGGCCTATTAAAGATACCCCATGGGTGGTATAGTCGAGTAAGAACATAGGTTTGAATGTATTCATTAAAGAACGACCAAACGTTGTATTTCACAATTAAAACACGAACGAATGTACGATGGTTTATAACACGGACGATTGGAATAATTTGAACGATTGAAACTATTTGAACGACTTTGGACGAATGTTTTCAAACGATGGCACACAACGAGGTTTACTTAGAGATATAAACCATACAATGTTTACTTTCAAAGACGATTTACTACTTGGTTTTACAGGACAAATGTTTTCAGTCAAGATTCATGGCTACAATGATTTTGGTTTACTTGTATCATTTTGTAAAGATGATAAAACATATTGCAATATCAAACACTTTTTGATTTCAATGTACATACTAGACAACTCTCATAGTTGGCGAGGTGATATGGATTCAAAGCCATGCATTTGACATACAAAACCTATGTACTCGTCGACATTTTTATGCTGATTGTTTTCACATATGTTTCAGGTTCTATGATGTGACGATTATTGATTGTATGCTTCACATAGGATGGACGCGGGCTTTAGTGATTTAAAACTTGAAAGACAATTGTTGTACGTATTTGTTTTGTATCAAACAACGGGTCTATTAATGAAACAAAAAAAAAACTTCAATTACCATGTGTTGTGAAACAATGATTCTGTTACGACAATCCCCGACGTTTCCGCCGCGGTTTGTTGTATTACGTGGTCGGGGTGTGACAGAAGAGTTGGTATCAGAGCTCATGGTTATAGGGAAATAGGTTATTAATAATGCTCTTGACCTAGTCTATAACCTTCCTAGGAACCTAACGCAAGAAATTTGCGTTTAGATTCTTAATACAGTACTATCACCTATCCTTAGGTGAATACCAAAAACAAAACACAATTCATTCTCTTGAGTCAAAAAAAATTTCAAAACTTCACAAGAAATCATCTATCCTTAGATGATTTGTTTTAGGCTTTTAAAGCCTTTGCTGTTTTCAAAATCTCGTCAAAGTTTTGGGCTTTAAATGTGAACATGTGCAATCGAGAAGTGTGGGTGCCTGTACTGTGACATCTGTGCTTGTGTAATCATTGTATAACTCCGAACATTTCAAATATAAATAAAACAATTTGTATTGATCCCAATATTTGTTTATTTATGTTTGACATTTTATACGTTTTGATTTTTGTTCGATTTTAAACTCCAAATCGCTTTCTAGAAAGTTATACGAAAACTGATGCGCAAACGTAATCAGTTTAATGCAACAAACACTCTGGAACAACAAAATAATCTTAACATACCTTCAATCACCTTTACATAACTTAGAAATAAGTTTTGAAGGGTTTGGTATGGCAAAAACAAGTTTATTCGACTATAGGGACTATTTGCATCAAACTGCAAAAGTCTGCCGTTTCGTATGGAAACGTACGTTCCGGAACATGATCATAAGCTAAACTGTCACACCCCCAAAATCCACATGCGGAGTACTACCGCTTGGAGGCGTGACTGACCAGGATCCAGCCACCAATTATACTGAGTATTTGGGTAATAATAAAGATGATCACCAACTTAATAGTTCGTAAGCATCAAAGTTTAAAGTTCGAAAGTTAGGTTCAAATAACAGTTTAAGTAAATAGCGGAAGCATAGGCAAATTAGTTTAAACAAAGTTCGTAGTTCAAGTTATTTAGAACCCAACACGCGGGTTTAGACGACCACTACACTTCCCAAGCTGCAAGCTCCTGGGTCACTGGTTACCTGCAAAGCATGCAGTAAGGGGTCAACAATAATGCTGAGTGAGTTCACTAGTTATCCAGTTTTAATTACCAAAAACTTGTTTCACCAGTTAATTTATCCGTTTATACATGCCATGGGGAGCTACCCCAAAAGTTAGCGACTAAACTGTTTTTTCCAATACCGAACACTAGGTGACCGTTGCGTATCCGCAGAGTGCCCCGATGTCAATGTTCTATCATCATTGACGGATGCCTGAGTACATTAGTTCACGACCGATCCCATACCTTGGCACGGTGTGAGGTTGGTAAGACCTAAATAGCGCTATCAACTAATAACCCGTTCGCCTGGCCCCGGCGACTAATCGGTATTATGTAGTAGGGACTTTAAGTGATAGAGTTTCGTTTAGTGCCGTTTGTTGCAATCCGTATAAACAGTAATTAACTAAAAAGGTTCCCAATAACAAGGGAGGAAAAGTAAGTTGTATCCCTCATAAGGGGATAGTGTTGTTTTTAGTTCCGTTTCCCAAACCACCGGGAATACATGCTTTAGGTTGTGAACTCACCTTGGGTTGCTCGGTAGATTAATTACCCGGTCGATCACGTTGGTCACCACGTCCTAGCATGGTTACCGAATATGGGTCAAGTTGGGGTACAAGTAAACACGTATAGCAAACACGTACAGTCACACATAGCATGCGTTCATACAAACACTTGGGTTATTGGGCCTGCCTAACATTCCACAAACAAACAGTACAGGTACATATGCAGTCCAGTCAACAGATAGTCCAACAAGCTTTTGGCCCAATAACACTTAGGCAGCCCAGTCGAGACAAGGGCGGTTTCGACTCGAGAACACACGGTTGCGAGTCGTAACCGGATGTTTCGACTTGTCATGTTTCGGTTGCGAGTCGTAACTGGATGTTTCGACTTGTCATGTTTCGGTTGCGAGTCGTAACTGGATGTTTCGACTTGTCATGTTTCGGTTGCGAGTCGTAACTGGATGTTTCGACTTGTCATGTTTCGGTTGCGAGTCGTAACTGGATGTTTCGACTTGTCATGTTTCGGTTGCGAGTCGCAACCTTGGATACGTGCACAAGAATCCTTCTAGAACCTCTGATGTACTAACCAATAGAATTGAGATTTCATGCAAATTGTGTACTATCTCCAATAAACATGTTTTATTGTCTAAATTCCAACTAAATCAGATCAAACACAGCATTTTCAAATATTTTCATGATCTTCAAACTGTTCTTCATATATTCAAGTTATCTATTATGCACATTCATTCAAAACAGATCCAAATATTCAACTAAATCAAGCACACTTGTGTCACATATCATGAATATCACCAAATCCTACACTATCTCATTCATCCTAAGCCATCAAGATTCATTCTTATTATCTTAAAAACTCAATGCAATATTTATCAACAAGTTCTATGTTAGCAATAACACAATAGATCATACAACTCCTACTCAATTTCATCCGAGGTTCATCTATTATGACACATTATCATATATCTAAACATTCACCCAAGTAAACACTTTTAGCATGTGTTGTCATCTCATTTCGAGGGGAACAAACTAACCGATTGTTATGTGACACGAAGGCGTGTAAGAAGGTGATGTGATGAAGCCTCCGAGTGATGATCACAAGCTTGAACCGAGAGTCCTTGTTATCGCCGGTTTTGATCCGAGAGAGAAAGGAGAGCGGAGGTGAGCTTGATTTGCTAGGGTTTTAGTGATTTGGAGGAATGTAGGAGGGTGTGAGAAGGGTGGGAGTGTCAAATGAGAGAAGGAGGGCATGGGCATGGGTTTTATATCTCGAGTGGGTTAGGGGTCTCCGGGTGGGCTTCTAGGTTGCATGGCCCAACCGGCCCGAGTGTTTATTGTTCACTCGAGGCCGAGGGTGGTCTCGAGTCGGGTCCTTTTGGGGTCTTGGCCCACTCATATAACACACATACATATATAATATACATGCATTCATAACACTTAGCACAAGGATCACATAAAATCATCGAGATAACACGCACTAACATTTAATAACGTTTATACACATAATGCTAATACAAGATATTTGCTCGGGAAAACCTAGAGTGTCACATTATCCCCAAGTTTTAAGAACTTTCGTCCCGAAAGTTAAGGCAGCCACTGACAAGCTAGTGTAAATACGAACGTTTCAACGGGATGTCACATCATCCCCCCGTTAGTTTGGAATTTCGTCCCGAAATTCAGTTGTAGCTTTAGTGCTGGGGGTTTCATTTGGGAACAGCTGGGGATACTTGCGCTTCATCTGGTCTTCCCGCTCCCAGGTAAACTCTGGGCCACGGCGTGAGTTCCAACGAACTCGCACGAGAGGTATCTGGCTACGTTTGAGGGTTTTGATCTCACGATCCGTGATCTCAACCGGTTCCTCAGTAAAGTGTAGCTGTTCGTCAATAGTAAGTTCCTTGTAAGGAATGACGAGTGTTTCATCTGACAGGCACTTCTTCAGATTAGACACGTGGAAGACGTTGTGCACAGCACTCAGTTCTTCAGGCAGATTCAACCTGTAAGCGGCCGTGCCGACCTTTTCGGTAACCACAAAGGGTCCGACATATCTTGGATTAAGCTTGCCCCGTTTTCCAAAACGAACCACACCCTTCCAGGGTGAGACCTTAAGTAGAGCCCGTTCACCCACCTGGAACTCTTGCGGTTTCCTATCTTTATCAGCGTAGTACTTTTGGCGGTCACGAGCTGCCGCCATGCGTTGCCTAATCTGGGCAATCTTTTCTGTGGTGTCGACTACATGTTCCGGGCCTGTGATCTGGCTGTCACCAACCTCAGCCCAGCAGAGAGGCGATCAACATTTACGGCCGTACAATGCCTCAAAGGGTGCTGCCTGAATGCTGGTGTGGTAGCTGTTGTTGTAGGAGAATTCCACCAACGGTAGGTGCTTCTCCCAATTCTTGCCAAAATCGATCACACATGCCCTGAGCATGTCTTCGAGGGTTTGGATGGTGCGTTCCGACTGCCCATCCGTTTGCGGGTGATACGCGGTGCTCATGTCTAAACGTGAGCCAAAAGATTTGTGCATGGCTTGCCACAATTCAGAAGTAAAACGCGCATCTCGATCAGAAATAATGGAGGTAGGCACTCCGTGCTTCGAGACCACTTCCTTTAGGTATACCTCTGCTAGGGTAGAGAACTTGTCTGTTTCTTTAATAGCCAAGAAGTGTGCAGACTTAGTTAAGCGATCCACTATTACCCAAATGGTGTCATTTCCGCGCTGAGACCTAGGCAGGCCAGTAACAAAATCCATGGAAATCTGCTCCCATTTCCATTGCGGGATCTCTGGCTGTTGGAGTAGGCCTGATGGTTTCTGATACTCAGCCTTGACTCTTGCACAAGTTAAACATTTTCTGACGTAGGTTGCTATGTGGGCTTTCATGCCAGGCCACCAATAGGTAGCCCTTAAGTCGTGGTACATCTTATCCGAACCCGGATGTACCGAGTAACGGGACTTATGAGCTTCATCCATCACAAGGTCACGTAAATTTCCATAAAGCGGAACCCATATGCGTCCGGCTACGTAGTAAGCACCATCTTCTTTTTGTTCCAATCATTGTCTCGATCCTCGTAGGGACTCAGCCCTGATGTTCTCGGCTTTCAATGCTTCGACCTGAGCATTCCGAATTTGATTAAGGAGGTTCGAGTGGATAGTGAGCTGTAAGGCACGAACACGCTTGGGTTTGGTCTCCTTTCTGCTGAGGGCATCGGCTACCACATTAGCCTTGCCTGGGTGATATTTGATTGCACACTCGTAGTCATTTAGGAGTTCGACCCATCAGCGTTGCCGCATATTCAACTCCTTTTGTCCCATTATGTGCTGGAGACTCTTGTGATCAGTGTAAATCGTGCACTTGGTGCCGTACAAGTAGTGTCTCCAAAGCTTGAGCGCGAAGACCACAACTCCAAATTCTAAGTCATGCGTCGTGTAGTTCCGTTCGTGGACCTTGAGTTGTCGCGAGGCGTAAGCAATAACTTTCTCGCGTTGCATCAATACGCAGCCAAGTCCTTGAATAGAAGCGTCGCAGTAGACGACGAAGTCGTCGGTACCTTCGGGTAAGGAGAGGATAGGAGCACTACAAAGGTTCTTCTTTAGTTCCTGGAAGGCAGATTCCTGAGCACCACTCCATTTGTAAGCAACACCCTTCTGAGTGAGTGTCGTAAGTGGTTGAGCGATCTTAGAGAATCCCTTGATAAATCTTCGATAGTATCCCGCCAATCCCAAGAATTGGCGAACTTCGGTCGGAGTTTTAGGCACGGGCCAATTCTTAATGGACTCAATCTTAGCGGGGTCAACATGAATCCCTTCCTGATTGACGATGTGTCCAAGGAAATGGACTTCTCTAAGCCAGAAATCACATTTCGAGAATTTGGCGTACAGTTGCTCAGTGCGAAGAAGTTCGAGAATAAGACGTAGGTGTTGTTTATGCTCCTCTCGGCTCTTCGAGTAGATCAGGATGTCATCGATGAATACGATTACGAACTTATCGAGGTAGGATTTGCATACTCGGTTCATGAGATCCATAAAGATTGCAGGTGCATTGGTCATTCCGAAAGGCATAACAAGAAATTCGTAGTGACCATAGCGGGTTCTGAAAGCAGTCTTAGAGATGTCCTCATCGCGGACTCTCAGCTGGTGATAACCCGATCGCAGATCGATCTTGGAATAATAGCTCGACCCTTGCAGCTGGTCGAACAGGTCGTAGATACGGGGAAGTGGATAACGATTCTTGATGGTAACCTTGTTAAGTTCGCGGTAGTCAATGCACATTCGGAATGAGCCATCTTTCTTTTTGACGAAGAGCACTGGGGCTCCCCAGGGTGATGAACTAGGACGGATAAAACCTTTGTCCAAAAGTTCTTGTAGTTGGGTAGAAAGCTCCTTGAGCTCCGCGGGGGCTAATCGAAAAGGTGCACGAGCTATAGGCGCTGCTCCGGGAGCTAGCTCGATTTGAAATTCGACCTGACGGTGAGGAGGGAGTCCAGGTAGTTCCTCCGGGAATACCTCAGGATAGTCGCGTACAACTGGAAAGTCTTCAACCCTGTTTTCCATTTTCTGTGTGTCGGTAATGAGTGCTAAGATAGCGGTGTGCCCTTTTCGTAGATACTTCTGGGCCTTTAAGAATGAAATGATGCCTGTGACTTCTCCGCTCTTGTCGCCTTGAACTATAAGAGGTTTGCCAGGGGGACGAGGAATACGAATAGCTTTCTCCTGGCAGAGGATTTCAGCTCGATGTTTGGATAACCAATCCATACCAATGATGACGTCGAAGCTTCCAAGAACGATGGGGAAAAGATCGATACAGAAGGTCTGACCAGACAACTCTAATTTGCAGTTACGAATTATGTGTGAGGCCTCGAGGTTTCTACCATTAGCTATTTCAACGGTGTGCTTAGAGCTTAGCGGCGTAAGAGTGAGCTTAAGTTTCTTTCTAATACGTAGGGATACATAACTAGCATCTGCTCCGGAATCAAATAGTACGGAAACATAACGATCATTGAGTAGGAACTTACCCGCCACAACGTTGGGGTCATTCCTTGCTTCCCCAGCTCCAATCACAAAAGCTTTTCCTCTAGCACCATTTCCAGCATTGTTGTTATTGTTCCCAGCACCCTGATTGTTGTTGTTTTGATTCAGTTCAGGGCAATCCTTTCGCATGTGCCCCATTGCTCCACACTTGAAGCATCCACGGTTGTTTCCTTGTTGCTGCTGTTGCTGTGGTTGTTGCTGATTCTGCCTCGCTGGGAACTGGCTTCGGCAGTCTTTGGCTTCATGCCCCATCTTGTTGCAACGCTGACACTGACCTTTTCCACATGGCCCACTGTGATGTCGGTTACATTTGTTACACTTAGGGTGGTTTCCTCGATAGCCACCCTGTTGCTGAGGGCCCTTGTTGCTTTCAGTCTTCCTTTGTTGAACTGGGGCCTGAGTGGGGTTAGCATCCTTTCCCTGACTTCCATCCCATTTCGCTTGTTATCGCCAGAAGTTCCAGCAGTAGCACCGATCCTCTTGGGCAGCTTGCCCTCTTCCACAACCTGATTGGTGAGTTTGTGAGCAAGGCGAACCACAGGCTGTATGGTATTGAGGTTGGCTGAGGTCACATGACTTCTGATTTCTGGGACCAGGCCTTTGATGTACAATTCGATCCTTCGATACATAGGTTGGGACATGTTTGGGCAAAGTGCAGCATAGTCGTTGGACTGCTTGGTGTAGGTCTCAATCTCTGATCCAACCATCTTGAGCGCATAGTACTCGTTCTCGAGCTTGTGGATGTCATCCCTGTGACAGTACTCCTCTTTGATCATGTCCTTGAAATCTTCCCATGCCGTAGCATTAGCAGTTTCCAGACCAAGCATCTGAATCTGTGCTTTCCACCATGAAAGCGCGTTTCCTTCAAGCGTACCAGTTGCGTACTTAACCCAGTTAGCAGGGGGACACTCGCAGACAGCAAAGACAGCTTCGGCCTTTTCAATCCAGTGCAGAAGGCCTATGGCACCCTCAGTGCCGTTGAAAGGGAGAGGCTTGCCATCCATGAAGGTTTTGAAAGTACAAACACGTGGTTGCGCAGGCGCAGGCTGACCTGTTGTGAGAAATGGAGCGAATAGGTTTAGAGGTGAAAAGACGATGTGGGGGGGGGGGTAGGACCTAAACATCCTATAGCAACGAGTTTACCTCCAGGGTGAGCTGCGAAAGCGGCAGCCACCGTGTTGAGCAAGTTAGCGAATTGAGCCTGAGTCATGTTAACGCTTCCTCTTCCGCGTCCACTCATTGTCTTCATAGCCAGAAAACACAGTATGAGTGTAATGTCGTAACGTAGCGAGAATGAGGTAGAAGAGAAATATGTATCTATCTAATCAGGCACTCTAGTATGTATAGTAGAGCAGTCAATATAGGATAAACAAGCAAGTAAACACAAGTCTGAGCTACGAGGTCTAGTATGTCGAGTCTTGCCCTTGGAGTGTAGTGTCGTCACGAGTCACGGGTTATAGTCCGGTTTTTCTCAAAAAGACTTCCCTTTTTAAAACCAAGTTCACTATAACCAATGGCTCTGATACCAATCTGTCACACCCCCAAAATCCACATGCGGAGTACTACCGCTTGGAGGCGTGACTGACCAGGATCCAGCCACCAATTATACTGAGTATTTGGGTAATAATAAAGATGATCACCAACTTAATAGTTCGTAAGCATCAAAGTTTAAAGTTTGAAAGTTAGGTTCAAATAACAGTTTAAGTAAATAGCGGAAGCATAGGCAAATTAGTTTAAACAAAGTTCGTAGTTCAAGTTATTTAGAACCCAACACGCGGGTTTAGACGACCAAATACACTCCTTCTAACCCACCTATGCTTTAAGTTCGTAGTTCAAGTTATTTGGGAACGCATGCTTTAAGTAAAAAGTAGTGAACTCACCTTTGCTTTGCTCAGTAGACAATTTACTCGTGTTACGTTGGTCAACCATACCCTATTATGGTTTATAAATATTTATCAGGTTCGTATGCAAGTAGTGTCACGCAGTCACGTATAGTCCTACACGTATCTAACACATAACATGTATGTCATACTAGCATATACGTTATTGGGCCGGTTGGGCCATGCAACCTAGAAGCCCACCCGGAGACCCCTAACCCACTCGAGATATAAAACCCATGCCCATGCCCTCCTTCTCTCATTTGACACTCCCACCCTTCTCACACCCTCCTACATTCCTCCAAATCACTAAAACCCTAGCAAATCAAGCTCACCTCCGCTCTCCTTTCTCTCTCGGATCAAAACCGGTGATAACAAGGACTCTCGGTTCAAGCTTGTGATCATCACTCGGAGGCTTCATCACATCACCTTCTTACACGCCTTCGTGTCACATAACAATCGGTTAGTTTGTTCCCCTCGAAATGAGATGACAACACATGCTAAAAGTGTTTACTTGGGTGAATGTTTAGATATATGATAATGTGTCATAATAGATGAACCTCGGATGAAATTGAGTAGGAGTTGTATGATCTATTGTGTTATTGCTAACATAGAACTTGTTGATAAATATTGCATTGAGTTTTTAAGATAATAAGAATGAATCTTGATGGCTTAGGATGAATGAGATAGTGTAGGATTTGGTGATATTCATGATATGTGACACAAGTGTGCTTGATTTAGTTGAATATTTGGATCTGTTTTGAATGAATGTGCATAATAGATAACTTGAATATATGAAGAACAGTTTGAAGATCATGAAAATATTTGAAAATGCTGTGTTTGATCTGATTTAGTTGGAATTTAGACAATAAAACATGTTTATTGGATCTTGTTAAAAAAAGTGTTTTAAACTTGTAGGATGTTAAAAGGTTGCTAATGCTTATAATGTGATTAGAATCACACCTGTAGATTATGTATGGTAATAGTTGTGGTTAGATGTATGCAAACTATTTTAGAATGATTTCATGACTAATTGATTTGTAGTGTAAAAAGAGTATGCTGTACATATAATTTGAGTTGTTTTGTAGCATTTATCTTGCATCCCTTATAAGCTTTGACTTGTGAAATGAAAGTGTGCATATAAGTGTTGGTGACCAACTGCTTGTTTAAAACCTACACATTGGTTTGAGTTATTTGTTGAATTAGGAATACGTTGTGAATACAAATTGGTAAAGACAAATTGATCAATGGAAACTGATGGTTTTATTTTGGTCAAATGGATGAGTTCATTGTGATTTTTGAAATTGAAAATATACATATGCGGGCGACAAAAATTGTTAGTTTAGGATTGGAATCTTATATGATGATCTTGTATGATTATGGACTGTTTGTTTGTTTGGAAAAATATTTGAAATGTGTGCATTTGATCTGATTTAGAAGCTTGTACGGAATGCAAAACATGTTAAGGTAATTTGATTGGCTAGTACTGAATTGGATAAGAATTCTAGAAGAATTTCCATCAATGTCCTCATCAGTGGTTGCGAGTCGGAATCATGTGGTTTCGACTCGAGACCACTCAGCGACCACTCGACACCAGGCATCACACATCAGGGGACTCGGGACCGGGTTGGTGGCCTCGAGTGAACAATAAACACTCGGGCCGGTTAGGCCATGCAACCTAGAAGCCCACCCGGAGACCCCTAACCCACTCGAGATATAAAACCCATGCCCATGCCCTCCTTCTCTCATTTGACACTCCCACCCTTCTCACACCCTCCTACATTCCTCCAAATCACTAAAACCCTAGCAAATCAAGCTCACCTCCGCTCTCCTTTCTCTCTCAGATCAAAACCGGCGATAACAAGGACTCTCGGTTCAAGCTTGTGATCATCACTCGGAGGCTTCATCACATCACCTTCTTACACGCCTTCGTGTCACATAACAATCGGTTAGTTTGTTCCCCTCGAAATGAGATGACAACACATGCTAAAAGTGTTTACTTGGGTGAATGTTTAGATATATGATAATGTGTCATAATAGATGAACCTCGGATGAAATTGAGTAGGAGTTGTATGATCTATTGTGTTATTGCTAACATAGAACTTGTTGATAAATATTGCATTGAGTTTTTAAGATAATAAGAATGAATCTTGATGGCTTAGGATGAATGAGATAGTGTAGGATTTGGTGATATTCATGATATGTGACACAAGTGTGCTTGATTTAGTTGAATATTTGGATCTGTTTTGAATGAATGTGCATAATAGATAACTTGAATATATGAAGAACAGTTTGAAGATCATGAAAATATTTGAAAATGCTGTGTTTGATCTGATTTAGTTGGAATTTAGACAATAAAACATGTTTATTGGAGATAGTACACAATTTGCATGAAATCTCAATTCTATTGGTTAGTACATCAGAGGTTCTAGAAGGATTCTTGTGCACGTATCCAAGGTTGCGACTCGCAACCGAAACATGACAAGTCGAAACATCCAGTTACGACTCGCAACCGAAACATGACAAGTCGAAACATCCAGTTACGACTCGCAACCGAAACATGACAAGTCGAAACATCCAGTTACGACTCGCAACCGAAACATGACAAGTCGAAACATCCAGTTACGACTCGCAACCGAAACATGACAAGTCGAAACATCCGGTTACGACTCGCAACCGTGTGTTCTCGAGTCGAAACCGCCCTTGTCTCGACTGGGCTGCCTAAGTGTTATTGGGCCAAAAGCTTGTTGGACTATCTGTTGACTGGACTGCATATGTACCTGTACTGTTTGTTTGTGGAATGTTAGGCAGGCCCAATAACCCAAGTGTTTGTATGAACGCATGCTATGTGTGACTGTACGTGTTTGCTATACGTGTTTACTTGTACCCCAACTTGACCCATATTCGGTAACCATGCTAGGACGTGGTGACCAACGTGATCGACCGGGTAATTAATCTACCGAGCAACCCAAGGTGAGTTCACAACCTAAAGCATGTATTCCCGGTGGTTTGGGAAACGGAACTAAAAACAACACTATCCCCTTATGAGGGATACAACTTACTTTTCCTCCCTTGTTATTGGGAACCTTTTTAGTTAATTACTGTTTATACGGATTGCAACAAACGGCACTAAACGAAACTCTATCACTTAAAGTCCCTACTACATAATACCGATTAGTCGCCGGGGCCAGGCGAACGGGTTATTAGTTGATAGCGCTATTTAGGTCTTACCAACCTCACACCGTGCCAAGGTATGGGATCGGTCGTGAACTAATGTACTCAGGCATCCGTCAATGATGATAGAACATTGACATCGGGGCACTCTGCGGATACGCAACGGTCACCTAGTGTTCGGTATTGGAAAAACAGTTTAGTCGCTAACTTTTGGGGTAGCTCCCCATGGCATGTATAAACGGATAAATTAACTGGTGAAACAAGTTTTTGGTAATTAAAACTGGATAACTAGTGAACTCACTCAGCATTATTGTTGACCCCTTACTGCATGCTTTGCAGGTAACCAGTGACCCAGGAGCTTGCAGCTTGGGAAGTGTAGTGGTCGTCTAAACCCGCGTGTTGGGTTCTAAATAACTTGAACTACGAACTTTGTTTAAACTAATTTGCCTATGCTTCCGCTATTTACTTAAACTGTTATTTGAACCTAACTTTCGAACTTTAAACTTTGATGCTTACGAACTATTAAGTTGGTGATCATCTTTATTATTACCCAAATACTCAGTATAATTGGTGGCTGGATCCTGGTCAGTCACGCCTCCAAGCGGTAGTACTCCGCATGTGGATTTTGGGGGTGTGACATAAACATACCATAAATAACCTTAACATATCTTAGAAATAAGCTTTGAGTGGTTCGGTATGCGAAAATGCGCTTATTTGATCATAGGGACTATGTCACACCTCGACCACGTAAAACAACAAATCATGGCGGAAACGTCGGGGAGTGTTGTAACAGAGTTATTGTTTCACAACCATGGTAATTAAATTTATGTTTTATTTATAAAAAAGAGAGTTACATTGTCTTAAATAAAAGAAACAAGAGTACATAACATTTATTTTTAAACTAATCTTGCTTCTTTTTTGTTACTAAGGCCCGAGTCCACCCTAGTGTATCCTGAATCAAACCTATGCACCAGCTCCTGAAAACACGTGTGAAAATAGGTACGTCAGCATAAAAATTCCAGTGAGATACATAGGTTTTGTTAAAATATGATTCATGACTTTGAGTTTAAAGAAATGTTTAATAAAAATTAGTCATGGATCTTGTTAAGTGTTTTCTTTTATAAATCATACGAAAATGTGATAAGAAATCAGATTGTATAAAAGAAAGGTGTATGGTTAATTAAATAACCAAGTAAAATGATTTGTAGAAAATAAACTGTTTGTAAAACAATGACTTGTGAAAATATGTGAATTATGTAAATTGTAATATGTCTAATTTGAAATGGTTTACATAACGCTACGATATGTAATATCACAAAAGCACTTATATATAGGAAGTACCAGCGGCGTATCCACCATGTTTTTATCATATTACACACGCCTCGTTACTTAAATCACTTACCTAAACCACCAATGTAAATTGTTCATGTTTAAATTGATTGTCAAATGTTTATGTGTAAATAATTGTCTATTATCAAAATGTAAATTATGTAATGTGTAAACAAATGTCAAGATGTTTATGTCAAATGTAAATCATGTAATGTGTAAACAAATATCATGTATGGCAAGTGAAATATATCAACTAAACCATAGGTAAAAATGTACAAAACAAGGTATTTAAGTAAAACACAGTTTAAATCAAAGATATGTTTTGTGGAATAAATGCATGCTCTACTGATACAAACATCTATGCGGTATTGCGAAAATGCATACATTCAACCCTTGAGACTGTGGTGACAAACCCTTAAACAAATTAAAGGTTTATCTGAATTATGTGTATCGAATTCGCTCATTCCTTCAATCCAAACATACCTAGGATTTCAGGAACGGGAGTTGTCAATTCCTATGGTACCACTACCTACTAACGAGTGGCATGGCCAATGTTAATGAACATATTTTTGTCCCATTTAAACAAACCAAATGTCATACCAAAATGTAAGCATGTGATGTAAAACAAATGTACTAAGTATGCAACAAATGGACATACATAGCATGTGATGTGAAACAAATGTACTAAGTATGCAAAAAATGAACATACATAGCATGTGATGTAAAACAAATGTACTAAGTATGCAACAAATGAACATACATAGTATGTGATGTAAAAAAATGTACTAAGTATGCACTAAATAGAATACATAGCATAAAATGTAATGTAAAACGATGTACTAAGTATGCACTAAATGGACATACATAGCATAAAATATAATGAAATCATGTACTATAAGTGTACTAATGAACATAACAAGCATATGATATGAAACATGGAAAGCACGAAAGTAACAAGTAAGCTGTGACAACTCATATTTCAGGACCTTTCGTTGTACTTTGATGTAACCTGTATGTACGTTAGGTGATTAACTAATGTGATTATCTGCAATGGAATGTATTGTGTTGAATATGTTATGTGTTATGAAATTGTAATGTGAATATGTATCCTTTCGTTGCACAACATAAACCTAGTCGCACAAGAGGTGGCCGATTACACAAACTTGGTTGGGTCGTACACCTCACCTCTTGTCACTATCTCTAGGCCCACTCTTCTTGAAATCGAGACCAAAGGACAACCCAATGATGGGTTCGGCCCATTCCACTTATGCACATATCAGCAAGGGATTTGTGTATACTCCTCATAATCTAGAAAACAAGAAACTCACATCAAACCCTGACTCTCTCCTTCTCCTCTCTTCCTCTTGGTCGACGGCTATCCTTCCATTCGAAGCTCCTATCTCAGTCAAGCTAACATCACTTCCGGTTAGTGTTTACTGCCATGTTTTGATATTGTTCTATCATGTGATTTAATAGGGTTCATGCTAGTAAACATGTTAATAACAATTATAATCATGATTTGAATCTATGTGCGTGATTTCGGTGATATGTATATATGATGAAATATAATCGAACCAATGAATTAGGGTTGTTTGTTTGAATCACGAAATCCAATGTTTGATTAATCGGCTGTTATGAACTATATTCCGATAGTTTGTTAAGTTAGCTTGTTAGAGTGTATGTTCGTAATAGCAATCATCGATCAGTTATGGTGATTGAAGGCGATGATAAATTGTTATTCATAGCTAGATAATAATTTAGGGTTCATGAGAGTGATTGGAAAAAATTCCTGATTTAATCAAAGAAATAGTAACTGTTGTTTGTTGATTTGACCACATATATGGAAACTGTTAAATGGTGTAACTGAATTACATATGTTTAGGGAATTTGGTAGCAAATCGCACAAAACTTGGTCTGATCGTACAAGTTGCATCGCACAAGATCAGATCTTATCACACAAGCTTTCTGATCGCACAAGTCCTTGGTCGCACAAAGATTAGTCGCACAAGCTAGGTACTACTTGTAAAGCATAGCGTACTGTTTAAAGCTACATGATCGCACAAGACTTGTGAATTGCACAAGTTGGTGTCGATCGCACAAGTCTTGGGCCACGCACAAATGTTTGAACCTCATATATGTTTTTGGGCCAATCAACCCAGCCCAGTCGCACAAGTCATATTGGATCGCACAAGAGGAATTGGACCGCACAAGTGAATGTCTGTTATTTGTTTGGGCTGAATGAATCTTGGGTTGCATGTTTGGGTTGGGTTGACATTGGATCGCACAACCAGTTGTGAATCGCACAAGGTTGTGCTGGACGCACAACAGGTTGGGCCGGTTAGTCTTTGGGCTTTATTTGCTCGCACAAGATGATTGGGCTCGCACAAGCTCAACAGCCCAATCATCTGAGTCGCACAAGTTTGGGTTATGTCTATGTGAATTGTATGCTACTGTCAATATGATCGGTGTGTTTGCCATGTTCGCTATGTGTTGTGACTTGTTAGCTTATGTGTAAACCTACATACACTACTTGAACCTAGATCTGACTTGTATGGTAACCATGTTAGGACGTGGTTGACCACTAGCAGCTTGATTGACCTCTTTGTGTATCTGCCGAGCAAACCGAGGTGAGTTCACACTCTCTATAAGGCATGGGATTCCTGGTGGTTTGGAAATGGGTTAAGAAACTAAAACGGAACTTGCATATTCTCCTTGGGTAGAATATGTACCTCCATCCTCCATGGGAAGGATGACAACATTAAACCTGCGTATTCTCCTTGGGTAGATTACGTACCTCCATCCTCCATAGGAAGGACGACAACATTTAACATGCTAGACCAAAACTCTATCATGAAGTCCCTCATTTTTATATCGACTTAATCGCCGGGCCAATGGCGAGCGGGTCATTATTTAATAGCGCTATTAGGGTTGACAAGCCTCACACCGTGCCAGTAGGACGGACGTGTACTATTGGATCTGGGAACTTAGTCAATGATGATAGACATTGACGTAGGGCACAACTTTCTCAGTCAGCTGTCGATATGGTAACGGGTCTAGTGGTTAACATGGGGAAGCCCCCACTGGTTATGGTTTGGGAAAGAAGGAATTGATTAATCATATGGGGTAACCCCCACGGCAAGTAAGCCAGCTAAAGAAAAACTATGATTTTGAAACAACTTAAAACGAACACCCAACTGTGAACTCGCTCAACTTTATTGTTGATTTGTTGTTACATGCCTTGCAGGCCTTTAGGTGCATATTGTTGGAACTTGCTGTCTGGGAAGCTAGAGTGGTCATGGGTCGAGATACATGGAAACACAACACAAGACCAATGGCTTTTACATGTGGTTTATAAATACTTAACGACTGAATAATGCTTCCGTTGTAAACTGTGAATTATTTGTAACGTTGTAACATTTAATGTTAATAAATGAAAGATTTATTTAAATATAACTATGAGTTCAATGTGATTGGTGGCTAGATCCTAGTCAGTCACGCCTCTGGCGGTGATACTCCACTTGTGGATTTTGGGGGTGTTACAGATTAGTATCAGAGCCATTGGTTATAGTGAACTTGGTTCTAAAAAGGGGGAAAACGTTTTTGTAAAACCAGACTATAACCGAACAGTTCTGAAAACATGAATACGACCATGACACTCAGCTCCAGATTGCAAGGTTCGTCTCTCGTATACTCATTGTACTGCATAGCTAGTGAACACTTACATATGATATTGCATGAGATTGCATGTTTAGCACAACAGTATGAATTCATGTATTACTTGCATGTGTTATGTGACTGATAGGTTGGTACTTCCCTAAACATTCATGACTTACACTTCATGATGCTCTTTGTTTACTACTCGAGTTTGAGGAACCATTTGACATGAGTTAAGAGGAGCTGAGATGAGCATGCAAATCACAATATTATAGTGGGTGCACACATAATAATAATGTGGGGTGCATGCGAGTCCCAGTGAGCCTTAACAAGTGGAGGAAGGGGTTTCGCTCCGTTATTGATCGATGTGAAACATAACAAACCTATAGGGGTCATAGTGGTGATTGTCCCCTACTCGAACGTCAATTTTTCATTCATCTCTTGATCCTTTCGAATCTCGATGCTATCGAGTATTACCTGAACACCCATCTGAACGCCTAGCGAACTGTGTAGAATGTTAGGTTCTTATGAGTGTCCTGAGATGGATGTCTCCACGTCAAATGACTGGTCTATACCTTCCTCGCCTAACTTTGTTTGCTAGAATCTAGCGCGATAATGTCTTAGACTCCGAGGTGCGATCAATTTTGCAACGCTCAGGAAGCATATCGTGTAATACCCATCCAACTTGCAACATCAATGGACAGGAGGATGAGCGTAGTACTTTACCGACCACAGTACTTTAACAACCCTGATTACCGGCAACGAGTACCAGCGAATTGGTCTCAAGCGAATCCTTAACCCTTGTCAGCGACTCATGGGAGTAAACTTTTGCGAATCAACCAGGACATAAGCAATGACACTCGACTATGACGTGGAATGTGTAACTGCCAGCACAGTGAGTAGTACTTTAGGACGTGGCTCAGAATGTGGAAAGATGGACCTCGACGGCGAAGAATTGTAGGGCTCCGTTTCGAGCAAAGACATTGGGAGCAGCAGTCATAGCAACAACAAGGTATTCGTTACCCTAGCCTGCAGTAAGGAAAGAAAAGTGACTACAACATGGATTGGCCGTGGTTAAGTTAAGAAAACAACGCCCAAAGGAACAACGACTGTGACAACCCTCACAATTACAGGTATCCGTACAATTAATTAAAGTTAATTACGTGCTTAATGATTGTGCTTGATTACAACTGATGTCGTAAACGGCTTTCTGATTTCCGTATCATACATACATATGCATCACATTTCATACTGTCCCTCCATTCATTACATACAAACTTTAGTGACATACTTGATGCACAAAGCACAGTTAGCACACTGAGCGGATAACTCAGAAATATACTGACAGTGCCAGTACATAGACAGACAGTGTTTTGAGGCCAGTATGAGCCAGAGACAGGGTACTACACTAGTATGGAGTGTAGGGAAGTGAGGACCATAAAACTGCGTCACTAGGTGATAGTTAAAGTGCCCGGGAAGTGCCTAAAACTCACTAATAAGGCAGAATTCTGCATTATTTATCAGAAATTCAACATTTAACATAATGGTAATGTGCAAAATTTTGGCAGAATGGTCCCGTATGCTTTCCTAAGTGTCGGGAATTAAATGTGACACAAAAAGATCTATAAAAGGCATTATACGGAATAATTAAGCACTTTAACGAAACGGTATCTAACAGAATAACCGGACATTACCCGGGACACCAAATTTTTGCCAAACACATTGTTTTATTATTTCTTGGCTCGTCATGATCCCCGAATACCCTAACACCCAGTAGATACCAACTAACTAACACATTTAAGTATATACTTGGAATTTAACTATTATTTACCCATTTTTCACTAAAATATTACAATTAACCCCCCCCCCCCCCCATACATGTTTACGGTCCAAGGGACCCACCCAAATCACCAACATATCTCATTGGATATTACTTCAATATTTTATTTAGATTTTACTTGTTGTAGTGAACAAAATATTAGAAATGGGATTATAAGTATGGAGAAGGATATCAAAGATCATTACATATCTTTCTTAAGATCACACCACTCTCTCACACACTCTCCTCTCTCCCTCTCGGCCTCACCATAACCGCCACCACCACCACCATAACTCAACCATATTCTTCCATTTTCAAGCTCCGTACATGTGTTAAGAGGTGCTTTGTGAAGCTTGTAACTTGTGGATCATCATGGAGCTTCATTACTTGCTTTCATCATCCATTTTCACCATCTTTTTCACTAGAGATCTTCCCTAGCTTTAAGCTAGTAGTAAGTTCTTGATTTACTCTTGTTTACTTCTATTTTGAGTAGTTAAAAGTTGAGGTATGATGAATATCAAGAACACTAAGAACATGAACTAAAAGATTTAAACATAAAGCTTTACATAAAGTTTACATGAGGATGAAATGTTGTTAGTAGGATGTTTTTATGAATATGTTGTTAATTTCTTAGTAATTCTTGGTTATGTGATGTCAATCACCATATGGAACTTGTTAAATGATGTTTAGAAACATGATTTAACAAGACTAGGAAGGTGATTATGTGATACAAGAAATAATCACCTTCTAGTTTAAACATGAACTTGAAAGAAAATGATTTTCTTGAAATATAAGTGAACAAAGTGAATTGAGGATCATGTAGATCCAAGAGTTACAAAAGACTTTTCTAAGCAAACCAAGTTTAAAAATCGATTTTTAAAGGATTATGACCTTTACATACACTTACACCATTTTTGGAAATGAAATAAGTGTAAAAACCTTTTATTTACAATAAGAGTTCAAAAGATTAATTTTTGTAAAAAATGTTTACAAGTTGTAAACACTTAACTCTTTTAAGAAAATGATTTTTAAAGAAGTGAATACACTTCGAAAGATAACTAAGGCCACTAAACGCTCTACCAAGTTACTACGTGTTTTCGGGATCTATCAAGTTCATGATTAATATGTAACGCATATAGTTTTTGCTCTTGGTGATGTAAAGTTGTTTAAAGGATAATTGTTGATGATTATTGTGATTATTCTGAAAATAAAATGATATGCTTATTAGCATGGACGCCTCCATTTACAAAGGAAACTCTGGCGAAATTTCCTAAAATTCCAACACTTAGAAATTATTTTCTAACAAATGTTTGCAAATATGTTTTAACTTTGTCTTTCAAAATAAACTTCGCCATAAGTTTTGTTATGAAATTTCAAAGTGTCGGAGGTCGGTTTTCGTAAATAAAAGCGGATAAATATATATTTAGAATATGTATTTTATACTAAAACGCTTGTGTGAATATTTGTTTGATTTGTGAACTAATTATATTATTTAGGGCAAAATAATGTAACTTAGCAAAATACCATCACATTTATAACTTCGGAATAATACCAAATATTTCGGAAACTAAGAAGTGAAAATATACTATTTTTGGGAAAAATGTATATATTTTGGAATACGTTATTTTGACAGGAGTTATAATTATATTTCTAAGTCAGACTTAAAAATATATTATTTTCAGAACTACCAAAATACATGTTTAAAATACCCCCATCCTTGGGAAGGAAATACGCACATAAAATACTTGAGAAGTATGAATATGAAATAGTTGTCTAACTATTATTTCAAGACCTAAAAATATAATGTAAGTTAAAGTAATTATTATTATTTTAACAATAAGTCATAACTTGGAATAATATGAAAGTAACGTAACTCAAACCGTAAATACAAAAGTAAGGCATGGCTCGTTCGTCTAATAAACATTAGTACGGTGTAGGTTATCGTGTAGCTGACAAGGTTTGAGTACAAGCACAGGAGACGCACTACAGTGAGTTCATGTTTCCCCCTTTTCTCTTAACTATTTTCAGTTTTATAACTTTGGGGGTGAAATACATGTTACAATTATTACAAACATTTTTATACATGGTATGGTTAGCTTAAGGAGGGTTACTACTCAGATCATGTGAGTGGGTAGGCGGATACTTAAGGCCATTAATCCTCGTTGAAGGACCGAGGGACGTGAGTGATAGATCTATTCGGGTGTAGCGAGCCCCACTCCTGAGTCCACTGAGTGGACCATGAGGTGACTATGTCTTACCAACGAAATCTGCTAGGTTTGAGTCTTCCTGCATCACTTCACACATATCAATGGCCTTGCAAACCATTGGTGATCTCTTTTTTCCTTATTGCTACATACCAGGGACTTACATACATACTTACAACGTTACAAAGGTTTATACATACACACAAACGAACACATGAACTCGCTCAACTTTTGTTAATGTTTTCAAACTACATGTATTTCAGGGAATTTATAAGTGGATCTGGCAGGCGTTGGAAGTTTTTATGCTGCGTTAAGAACAAAGATGTCATCCATGGTCTTCGAGTTTGGTTAGTGTGTCTTTTTCCTGGACAAGACAATCCTTCTAAACCTTGGTGTTATTCAATATCTTTTGAAGAATCTTTAATGAACTCATAAACAATTTGTACGGTTTGTAAAACTTGAATTTGAAGTCTACGTTTTAAAGCAAGGTTGTTATGTTTTAAACTTATTTTTTATGGATGAAAAATCTAAGGTTTTATCATATAGTTGATGTTATGATTGAATGCAATGATATTAAATAAGTCACACCATAATCACGCTTCCGAAAAAGTCAGGGTGTGACAGCTTGGTATCAGAGCTTCGATCGTAGCGAACTAGGATTTATTCTCGAGTCTAGACTACGATCAATAGGGCTCTCATGAAAATACTTTTACAAACATGTTTTCATTGCATACACAAAACGCCCAGATCCAGGGAACAAACATTTTTACAAACAAAAGGAACAAATACACATTCCAAAATTTATGTTTATAATTCATCCTTAGAGGCTGAGGGAGGATCAGTCTTAGAGACTGAGGGATTCAATCTTAGAGATTGAGGGAGGTTCAACCTTAGAGGCTGAGGGAGGATCCGTCTTAGAGACTAAGGGATTCAATCTTAGAGATTGAAGGAGGTTCAGCCTTAGAAGCTGAGGGAGGTTCAGTCTTAGAGACTAAGGGATTCAATCTTAGAGATTGAGGGAGGTTCAGCCTTAGAGGCTGAGGGAGGTTCAGTCTTAGAGACTGAGGGGCTCAATCTTAGAGATTGGGGGGGGGGGGGATTTAGTCTTAGAGACCAGGGAATTGGTCTTAGAGACCAGGAAGTTAGTCATAGAGGCTGGGGAGTTGGTCTTAGAGACCAGGGATTTGGTCTTAGAGACCAGGGAGTTGGTCTTAGAGACCAGGGAGTTAGTCTAAGAGACGAGGAAGTTCAGTCTGAGAGGCTGGGTGGGATAGTCTGGGGAAGACTAGGAAGATTACTTGCTTACATTGTTATCACATACATGCTTAATTGCTGATTATTGATAAACGTGCATATGTGGTGATTGTTTGCATACGCTAACTGATAGTGATTACTATGGAAATACATACTATGACTACCATGTACCGATACACATGTCGCCTTGATCAAAAAGCGGGTTGTCAACCCTTGATGACCCTATGGCCGCCGCCACAAATGATGAGACTGTACTTGAACCAGAGATATTTACGTCAGACACTGAGAGTGATCCTGATATGCCGACCCAGGGCAAGGACAACTTACAACAGTCCGCGCTACCAGATTTTGGGATGATTTATCCTTGCTGAAGGCTTCTCTGACAAGAATCCTCCTGTTACTCTTGTTTCATTCCATGATCACTCCATGATCACTTCATCACTAGTCACCCCGATGGTGAACACACAATGGCTCCGATCCTCGACAATACACCTCCTGTGGACATTCCTTCCGAAGGTTGGCTACTCAACGAATAATTGATGATGACATTGACATATTATTGATGGTCCTTCTGATAACACCCATGATGATGGAAGGTTAGACGAGAACGTTGCTACTAAATTCACTTCTGGAGACCCCTGTTAGCAAGCTATCCTCTGAATCTTGCATGCATTCGATTTCAGACTCCTTTGAGTCTGTGACATCTGCAGTTTTACAGACAGCCAAATTACAGCTTTCTACTACTGACGCGGACGACGACGCCATTATGACTGCTGCACTATCACCTGCTCGAGGTACCACACTGTTATACGACCCAGAGCCTGCTCCTGAGCTAGCCTCTGCAACTTTTTGGGTTAGCCTGATGATACGCCTAATGATCTTAAGCCGATTTCTGATCCTAACCATGTTTCTTTTGGTTTACCTGACAACGCACCCCTTATACCTGACCCAATACCTGCACCTGATGATCTTCTCTTTTGATGAGACATTTGTTTTTGCACCCGCTGTCACACCCCGACCACGTATAACATTCTAAACGTGGCGGAAAACGTCGGGGAGTGTTGTAACAGAATTAATTGTTTCATAACCATGGCATACAAAGTTGTATTTTATTTATCAACATAAGAGTTACATTGTTTTAAACAGGAATCAAAGAGTTTAGAACATAATTAAACTAAGTCTATCTTCATTTTAAGTCTCTAAGGCACAGGTCCGCCCTAGTGTCACGATCATCGTCCTACGCAAAAGCTCCTGAAAACACATGTGAAAATAGGTACGTCAGCATAAAAATGCCTGTGAGATACATAGGTTTTGTGAAAATAGGATTCATGACTTAAGTTTAAGAAAAGGTTGTTTATCAAAAGTCAGTCATGAACCTTGTAAATCGTTTTGTTTTGTAAATCGTTTAAAAAGCGATAAGATCGAATGATATGTATAAATAAAAGAATAATGTGTGGTTAAATGTATAACCAAGTAAAATGAGTTGTATAAAATAAGTTGTTTGTAAAGAAATGTCTTGTGAAAGATATGTTATTTATATAAAATGTTATATGTCTCAAATTGAAATGATTCAAATAACGCTACGATATGTAACACCATACCAACACTTATATATAGGAAGTACTAGCGGCGTATCCACCATGCTTGTATCATATTACACACGCCTCGTTACTTAAATCACTTAAACAAACCACTAATGTATAAAGTCCATGTTTAAACCAATTGTCAAAAAGTACTTGTATAAGCCATGTCAAATGTTTAAAAGACCAAATGTAGTCAAGTAACGTGTGACAAATGTTATGTATTGTAAGTAAAGTATTGTCACATAGTCCAAATGTAGAAATGTACAAAACAAAGTATTTTGAATATATCAAAAAGTTATGTTTTGCAAAGTAATGCATGTTACATTGATACAAACATTTATGTGGTAAGTTAACACATACATTCAAGACTTGAGACAGTCGGATAACCCTAAGTCAAGGTTATCAAAAGAAATGTTTTCGGATTCAGTCATTCCTTACATCCAAACAAACCCGGGATGTCAGGAATGGGATTTGTCAAGTCCTATGGTACCAGTACTTACTACCGAGCAGCGTAGTAAGTCTCGTTTGTGCAAACCAAATGTTATAGCAATTGTGTACATGTCGTATGAAAACAATGTACTAAGTATGCTAAGTTAACATACAAAGCAGAAAAGTCATGTAAATCAATGTGCTAGCATGCTATCAATCAACATACATAGCAGAAATGTAAAGTAAAACAATGTACTAAGTATGCACACAATGGACATACATAGCATGAAATGTAATGTAAAGTGATGTACTAAGTACGCACACAATGGGCATACATAGCATGAAATGTAAGTAAATCATGTACTATAATGTACTAACGAACATAGTAGGTATATGATGTGAAAACAGGAAAGCATGAAAGTAACAAGTAGGCACATGTGTTTCACCCCAAAACAGTTTGAAAACAGTAAAAGAGGGGTCTATGTACTCACTTGAGATTGCTCAGAAGTCCTAAGATAACCACCAAGCAATGCTAGAGATCACGGAATCAAACGGCACCTAATATAGGTAACTATGTTAATAAACCGGACCTAAATCGGGAGATTTAGATAGAATGAGGGTTCGTAAACTAAACGAGTATGGAGACTCGTGTAATATGGTTTAACAAAGCCTACATACTAAATGAAACCTATCATAAGTGCTTACGACCCATTACGACCCGTTTAGGTAGCTTATGCTACTTTAACGCGTCGTTCGCGTGAAACGCGTTCGGACCGCCTAACTAGTCCTATGACAAGTAGAATATGGCTTAACATGCCTAATATTGTTGCCAAATCAGTTTAGATGTCAAACGTTATGTCACATATGTTTATAATGAATTTTGGCATCAAAGGGGTATTTTGGTAATTTACCTAAGGCATATAAACTACCTATCATACAACTATTTAAACGCCGTGACCATAAGGTATAACCTCGGAAGGTTATTCCCTACCTACTATGGTCACCTAATGTATTTGGTCGGATCCTAATGATCGACCAAATGGGTCGGGTTCGAAGGTATAAGCGATTTATTAGATCGCTTACCCTTACGACCCTAGACAACGTGGTAATCAGTAGGCATAGTCACAAGGGACTATAACCATCGTGATTACAATCACCTTGCGAAGTTCAAACGAACTTCGCATTGACCATAAACTGGTCAATGTAGAAAGTCAAACAAAGTTTGACTTTCGGACTCGAAAAGCAATAAAAGAACGAAGGAATACTTACGAAGGGTCCCCGAATGCTAATCGTGATTCAAGTAGCTCAGGTATGAAACAAAGGTTTCAACTTACAGCTTCTCAAATCATATTCTAGTGGGTTTTGAAGTTGGGGGATGTGGGTATTTATAGGATTTCCCGAACCGTTAGGATCGTTTCTTGGAAACCATGATCGAATCTAAGGCGTACACTTGTTGGAATGTTGTGGTGACTAAAAATGGCCTCTCATGAACTGAAAGGGCAAGTGTGGGTGTGTGGTTGGGAGTTTAACAGCTGTTAATACATTGAATCTGGTTTTTCTGTTCAGATGAGGCGCTCGCGTAGCGCGACTGCATTGGCATGGGATGCTCGCGCTACGCCACCATGTGTCCGACTCAGCAAAGTTTCAAAAATGACAGTTTTGGTCCCTGCACGTGTTTAAGGCCTTTTTCGATGCGTTTGAACCCCGTTAACCTCATTTCGAAGCCCTAAAATGAAGTTAAAGTATAGGGAACTTAAAATGTGCTCAAAAATATCTCGGATGTTGGTTCGTTTGGTCGTACGGTCGCGATGTTCGCTTAATTACGACGGAATGCGCATGAGCGCGAAAAACGATCCAAATGACGCGACGAATGGATTTTTCTTATGCCAAACACTAAAATAAAATATTTTAGTGCTTACATGAATTTTTGGATGTCCGGATGTATTCAGAACGTAAGTTATGCGCGAAAATGCAAACTTGTGCACTTTTTGTCGCTTTTAGTCCCTGAAAGACCTAAAAGTTTATTTTAGCATACCGAACCCCTAAAAGCCTATTTCTAAGCTATGTAAAGGATATTTATGGTATGTTTAACTTATGGTCATGTTCTGGAATGTTCGTTACTGTTCAAATTGGCATACTTTCGCAGTTTGTCAAGTTTAGTCCCTGTAGGCGAATTAACTTGTTTTTGCCATACCAAAGCCTTTAAAACTTATTTCTAAGTTATGTAAAGGTTATTTAAGGTATCTTAAGTATATGTTGATGTTCCAGAGTATTTGTCGCATTAAACTGATTACGTTTACGCACCAGTTTGCATTTAAATCTCCAGAAAGCGATATAGAGTTTGAAATTGAATAAAAGTCAAAACATGAAAAATGTAAAACACAACCAAACAAACATTGGGATCAAATAACATTGTTTTATTGATAATTGAACTTTTCACAATGATTACAAGCACAGATGTTACAGTCTCCCCTACTTGTGGAAATTTCGTCCCGAAATTTATTTAGAGGAAACTCGTGGGAAAAGATGCGGATATTTCGCCTTCATTTGATCTTCGCGTTCCCAAGTAAACTCGGGTCCACGTTTAGCTTCCCAGCGAACTTTGACCAAAGGAATGCGCTTGCGTTTAAGCCACTTGACTTCACGTTCCATGATTTCCACAGGTTTCTCGACAAATTTCAGTGTTTTGTCAACACGAATTTCGTCAAGCGGTATGTGGAGTTTCTCATCAGCTAAACACCTCTTGAGATTGGACACGTGAAAAGTTGGATGAACATTTCCAAGTTCAGGAGGTAACTCGTGTCTGTAGGCTACCTTACCGATTCTTTCGACGATCTTGAATGGTCCAACGTATCTAGGTGCAAGTTTTCCTTTCTTTCCAAATCTGATCACACCTTTCCAAGGTGAGACCATAAGTAATACTCGATCACCGACTTGAAATTCCAAGGGCTTGCGTTTTGGGTCCGCATAACTCTTTTGACGGCTTCTAGCTGTCTGAAGGTTATCACGAACTTTCTTAATCTTATCAGTTGTCTCTAAAATGAGGGCAGGTCCAGTAAGCTGAGCCTCACCGATCTCATTCCAGCAGACCGGTGAATGACATTTTCGACCATAGAGAGCCTCGAAAGGAGCTATTTTGATGCTGGTGTGATAACTGTTGTTGTAGGAGAATTCAATTAACGGAAGATGTGAATCCCAACTACCACCAAATTCGATCACACAAGCTCTAAGCATATCCTCCAGAGTCTGGATTGTTCTTTCAGATTGACCATCCGTTTGCGGATGATAAGCCATGCTCAGATTAAGTTGGGCCCCCATAGCAGATTGCATGGTTCTCCAAAAATGAGAAGTGAAACGAGCATCTCTGTCAGAAATGATGTTCAAAGGAACACCAAGTCGAGCTACAATTTCATCCACATAGATTTTAGCAAGTTTGTCAGCAGGAAAATCCTCACGGATTGGCAAGAAATGCGCTGACTTAGTAAGACGATCAACGACTACCCAGATGGCATCATGACCTTTCTTTGTGCGTGGAAGTTTGGTAATGAGATCCATAGTAATGTTTTCCCATTTCCAAACTGGGATCTCTGGTTGCACCAATAAACGCAAAGGACGTTGATGTTCAGCCTTAACCTTAAGACAAGTAAGGCATTTTGATACGTATAAGGCAATGTTTTTCTTCATACCAGGCCACCAATACTGAATACGAAGATCCTTATACATCTTATCTGAGCCAGGATGAACAGAATAATGTGACTTATGGGCTTCATCCATAAGCAAGGAGCGAAGGTTATCTTGGCTTGGGACCCACAAATGGTCCATGAAGTAATACGATCCATTGTCCTTCAGTTCTGGATCAGGTGTTATGTGATAGGGAAATTCCTTATCCATCAAACCTTGTGAAACACAAGATTGTTGAGCCTGAGAAATGCGTGCCTGAATATCGGATCGAGCTTGAATAACAGATTGAACACGAACACAATGAAGCTTAGTACGTTCCTTACGACTCAATGCATCGGCTACGACATTCGCCTTACCAGGATGGTAGCAAATTTCGCAGTCATAGTCGTTTAGAAGCTCGACCCAACGTCGTTGCCTCATGTTGAGTTCCTTCTGGTTGAAGATATGCTGAAGACTTTTGTGGTCCGTTAAAACCACACATTTTGTACCGTACAAATAGTGTCTCCAGATCTTAAGAGCGAAGACAACTGCACCCAACTCAAGACCATGAGTGGTGTAGTTTTTCTAATGTATCTTCAACTGCCTCGATGCATATGCTATGACTTTGTTCCTTTGCATTAGAACACAGCCAAGACCCAATTTAGATGCATCGCAATAAACGAAAAAATCATCATTGCCCTCATGCAAAGTTAGAACAGGCGCGTCGTAAAGTTTTTGTTTCAAGTTTTGAAAAGCTTCCTCTTGCTTGAATCCCCAATCAAAGGGCTTGTTCTTCTGAGTTAGAGCAGTTAGAGGAACTGCAATCTTTGAGAAGTTCTCAATGAAGCGGCGGTAATAACCCGCTAGACCAAGAAAAGAACGAACTTCAGTAGGAGTAGTAGGCGTATCCCAATCCTTAATTACACTGATCTTGGAGGGATCCACATGAATACCTTGTTCGTTGACAATATGTCCTAAAAATTGAACTTCTTTAAGCCAGAATTCACACTTGGAGAATTTGGCGAAAAGTTGCTCTTTCTTTAGGAGTTCCAGAGTAAGACGAAGATGTTGCTCATGATCAGCTCGCGTCTTAGAGTAAATCAAAATGTCATTAATAAAAACAATGACGAACTGATCCAAATAAGGTTTGCAGACCCTATTCATTAAGTCCATGAAAACAGCAGGAGCATTAGTCAAACCGAATGGCATGACTGTGAACTCATAGTGCCCATACCGAGTGCGGAACCCTGTCTTGGGAATATCTTCTTCATGCACACGAAGTTGATGATACCCGGAATGCAGATCAATCTTCGAAAAATAAGAAGCGCCCTGTAACTGATCAAAGAGATCATCTATGCGCGGTAGGGGATATCGATTCTTGATGGTAAGCTTGTTAAGCTCACGATAATCGATACACATCCTAAAGGATCCATCCTTCTTCTTGACAAAAAGAACGGGAGCACCCCAGGGTGAAAAGCTAGGAGGTATAAAACCTTTGTCAGCGAGCTCCTGAAGCTGCTTAGACAACTCTTGCATCTCAGATGGAGCAAGACAATATGGAGCTCTGGCAATGGGATTTGCACCAGGTACGAGGTCAATGCGGAACTCGACTTGGCGTGCTGGGGGTAGACCAGGTAACTCTTCAGGGAAAACTTCAGAATAATCCCGAACGACAGGGATATCTGAAATAGACTTACCCTTGCCTTTATCTGCTGTAACATGTGCTAAGAAAGCCACAAAGTTTTTCCGCAGATATTTCCGAGCTTTAAAACAAGACATGAGCTTGAGACCACCAGACGGTTTCTCACCTTGAACCTGTAGGATCTCGCCTGTCGAAAGCGGCACACGAACGATCTTCTCGAAACAAACTACTTCTGCGTGATCCTTGGATAACCAGTCCATACCCACAATGACATCGAAGCTTCCAAGTTGCATAGGCGTGAGGTTGATAGGAAAAAGATGGTCGTTAAGGTTCAACTGGCAGTTACGTAGAACAGAATCAAGAACAATGGGTTCACCACTAGCAACTTCTACTGTCAAGGGTTTCCTAGTTTCGTTCTAGACACGCGAAGCATTGGCTCAAAAGATAATGACACAAAACTCTTGTCGGCACCAGAATCGAAAAGAACAGATGCAAGCTGATTATTAATAAAGAACGTACCGTTCACCACTTCGTTGTCTGCTTGTGCCTCTTGAGCATTCATGTTGAAGACTCGACCTCGAGCCTGAGCTTGATTCTGATTTGGATTCTGATTCTGGTTGGCTAGCCTTGGGCATCGGTTCCTGTAGTGGGTCAGACCCCCACAATTGTAGCACGAACCAGGTGGAAAATGAGGTCGTGCAGCTTGACCTTGTTGCTGAGCAATAGGCTGAGCAACTTGTTGGGCTTGGTTCTGAACTGCCTGGTTCTGGTTAACAGGAATGCGACAAGTAGCGGCAAGATGACCAATTCTCCCACAGTTAGTGCAATGACGACATTGGAGATGTTGTAGGTGATGGCCGTTACACCTGTTGCACAAAGGTGCAGTGCCAAGATATGGCTTCTTGGCTAGTGGTTGCGCAGGCTGATTTGGTGCAACTTGGGCCTGTGCAGTAACGGCATAGTTTTGGGAAGCCTTTAGCTTCCTAGAACCCTTTGGGGAACCAGAATTCTTTCCATTCTTGTTTTGACCTTTCTTGTTATCCCCCTTGTCAGATGCCTGCTTCTTACCCTTGTCACCCTTTTTATGCAGCTTTCCCTTTCGAACCTGCGACTCAGTCAATGTCGCTGCTAACTCGATCGCCTGATGGAGTGTGGCAGGGTTACTACCAGTAATGATGTCTTGTACTGAGTCAGGTAGGCCGTCGATGTACCTTTCGATAACCTTGTCGAGTGGGGTAACCATAGTCGGGGAAAGTAGACTTAACTCCTCAAACTTGTCAGTATATGCCCTGTGCTCGCCACTGTCTTGTTTTAAGTCATCAAACTCTTTCTCCAACGCTCGCTGTTCATGACGAGGACAAAACTCCCTCATTATAAGGGCCCTAAGTTCAGCCCAAGTTTGTGCTAGAGCAACTTCTGCACCACGGTCTCTCATAACCCCGTTCCACCATGTGAGAGCCCTCTTCTGAAACACACTCGAAGAAAACTCGACCTTGCGATTGTCAGGACACTGTACGTGGCGGAAAGTATTCTCAATGCTCTCGAACCATTGAAGAAGCCTAGTCGCTCCTTCAGAACCACTAAACTTGAGTGGTTTAGCCGAGTTAAAATCCTTGTATTTGCATGGAGCATTGTTGTTGTTGTTGGCTTGGTTCCATTGAGCAAAGAGGTTTGGGAATTGAGCAGCCATCTGCTGCGCAATGATTTCTGCCAGTTCGGCAGTCGCTATCTGGTTTTCGCGTCGAGGAGGCATTCTAAAAGAGGAAAACATGAAAGGAAACGAGTGAGATGATTGGATGAAAAGAATGAGATGAAACAAAAATTGACAACAGCAAAGATGGTGGTCATTTGTTTGTTACAATAAGGCAAACAAACAACACACAGTGACTAATCAAAGTAAATGGGTCAAAAATAATGTATCGCGAAGACATGCTCGCCTATAAGTGAACACTCACCCCAAGAGTTCCCAGGTAAAAGTGACTGGTCCAATTATGTGGATTTATACGAACACTCTAGCCTTATACAGAAAACCCAGGGTACATGCATTCACTCTTCCAGTTTGCACGTGTTCACATTATTTAAAACCCAAAACCTTGACGAGATTTTGAAAACTCAAAGGGGTTCAAAACCATATAACAGAGGGTTCAAAACCTTGTAATAAATCATCCAAAAACAGGTGATTGTTTTTCAAAAATCGTTTCGGAAAAAATTGGTTTTTGTTTTGATAATCACCTAAGGATAGGTGATGTGCATGTTTTAAGGTCTAAACACAAGATAACTTGTGTTAGGGTCCTAGAAAGGTTATAGTCTAGGTCAAAGAATTACTAATAACCTAATTCCCTATAACCATTGGCTCGGATACCAACTTTTCTGTCACACCCCGACCACATATAACATACAAAACGTGGCGGAAAACGTCGGGGAGTGTTGTAACAGAATTAATTGTTTCATAACCATGGCATACAAAGTTGTATTTTATTTATCAACATAAGAGTTACATTGTTTTAAACAGGAATCAAAGATTTTAGAACATAACTAAACTAAGTCTATCTTCATTTTAAGTCTCTAAGGCACAGGTCCGCCCTAGTGTCACGATCATCGTCCTACGCAAAAGCTCCTGAAAACACATGTGAAATAGGTACGTCAGCATAAAAATGCCTGTGAGATACATAGGTTTTGTGAAAATAGGATTCATGACTTAAGTTTAAGAAAAGGTTGTTTATCAAAAGTCAGTCATGAACCTTGTAAATCATTTTGTTTTGTAAATCATTTAAAAAGCGATAAGATCGAATGATATGTATAAATAAAAGAATAATGGGTGGTTAAATGTATAACCAAGTAAAATGAGTTGTATAAAACAAGTTGTTTGTAAAGCAATGTCTTGTGAAAGATATGTTACCTATATAAAATGTTATAAGTCTCAAATTGAAATGATTCAAATAACGCTACGATATGTAATACCATACCAACACTTATATATAGGAAGTACTAGCGGCGTATCCACCATGCTTGTATCATATTACACACCCCTCGTTACTTAAATCACTTAAACAAACCACCAATGTATAAAGTCCATGTTTAAACCAATTTTCAAAAAGTCCTTGTATAAGCCATGTCAAATGTTTAAAAGTCCAAATGTAGTCAAGTAATGTGTAACAAATATTATGTATTGTAAGTAAAGTATTGTCACATAGTCCAAATGTAGAAATGTACAAAACAAAGTATTTTGAATATATGAAAAAGTTATATTTTGCAAAGTAATGCATGTTACATTGATACAAACATTTATGTGGTAAGTTAACGCATACATTCAAGCCTTGAGACAGTCGGATAACCCTAAGTCAAGGTTATCAAAAGAAATGTTTTCGGATTCAGTCATTCCTTACATCCAAACAAACCCGGGATGTCAGGAATGGGATTTGTCAAGTCCTATGGTACCAGTACTTACTACCGAGCGGCGTAGCTAATGTTAATGAACGTATATAAGTCTCGTTTGTGCAAACCAAATGTTATAGAAATTGTGTACATGTCGTATGAAAACAATGTACTAAGTATGCTAAGTTAACATACAAAGCAGAAAAGTCATGTAAATCAATGTGCTAGCATGCTATCAGTCAACATACATAGCATAAATGTAACGTAAAACAATGTACTAAGTATGCACACAATGGACATACATAGCATGAAATGTAATGTAAAGAGATGTACTAAGTACGCACACAATGGGCATACATAGCATGAAATGTAAGTAAATCATGTACTATAATGTACTAACGAAGATAGTAGGTATATGATGTGAAAACAGGAAAGCATGAAAGTAACAAGTAGGCACATGTGTTTCACCCCAAAACAGTTTGAAAACAGTAAAAGAGGGGTCTATGTACTCACTTGAGATTGCTCAGAAGTCCTAAGATAACCACCAAGCAATGCTAGAGATCACGGAATCAAACAGCACCTAATATAGGTAATTATGTTAATAAACCGGACCTAAATCGGGAGATTTAGATAGAATGAGGGTTCGTAAACCTAACGAGTATGGAGACTCGTGTAATATGGTTTAACAAAGCCTACATACTAAATGAAACCTATCATAAGTGCTTACGACCCATTACGACCCGTTTAGGTAGCTTATGCTACTTTAACGCGTCGTTCGCGTGAAACGCGTTCGGACCGCCTAACTTGTCCTATGACAAGTAGAATATGGCTTAACATGCCTAATATTGTTGCCAAATCAGTTTAGATGTCAAAAGTTATGTCACATATGTTTATAATGAATTTTGGCATCAAAGGGGTATTTTGGTAATTTACCTAAGGCATATAAACTACCTATCATACAACTATTTAAACGCCGTGACCATAAGGTATAACCTTGGAAGGTTATTCCCTACCTACTATGGTCACCTAATGTATTTGGTCGGATCCTAATGATCGACCAAATGGGTCAGGTTCGAAGGTATAAGCGATTTATTAGATCGCTTACCCTTACGACCCTAAACAACGTGGTAATCAGTAGGCATTGTCACAAGGGACTATAACCATCGTGATTACAATCACGTTGTGAAGTTCAAACGAACTTTGCATTGACCATAAATTGGTCAACGCAGAAAGTCAAACAAAGTTTGACTTTCGGACTCGAAAAGCAATTAAAGAACGAAGGAATACTTACGAAGGGTCCCCGAATGCTAATCTTGATTCAAGTACTTACAAAGGTTTCAACTTAGAGCTTCTCAAATCAGATTCTAGTGGGTTTTGAAGTTGGGGGATGTGCGTATTTATTGGATTTCCCGAACCGTTAGGATCGTTTCTTGGAAACCGTGATCGAATCTAAGGCGTACACTTGTTGGAATGTTGTGGTGACTAAAAATGGCCTCTCATGAACTGAAAGGGCAAGTGTGGGTGTGTGGTTGGGAGTTTAACAATTGTTAATACATTGAATCTGGTTTTTCTGTTCAGACGAGGCGCTCGCGTAGCGCGACTGCATAGGCATGGGATGCTCGCGCTACGCCACCATGTGTCAGACTCAGCAAAGTTTCAAAAATGACAGTTTTGGTCCCTGCACGTGTTTAAGGCATTTTTCGATGCGTTTGAACCCCGTTAACCTCATTTCAAAGCTCTAAAATGAAGTTAAAGTATAGGGAACTTAAAATGTGCTCAAAAAAATCTCGGATGTCGGTTCGTTTGGCCGTACGATCGCGATGTTCGCTTAATTACGACGGAATGCGCATAAGCGCGAAAAACGATCCAAATGACGCGACGAATGGATTTTTCTTATGCCAAACACTACAATAAAGTATTTTAGTGCTTACATAAATTTTTGGGTGTCCGGATGTATTCAGAACGTAAGTTATGCGCGAAAATGCAAACTTGTGCACTTTTTGACGCTTTTAGTCCCTGAAAGACCCAAAAGTTTATTTTAGCATACCGAACCCCTCAAAGCCTATTTCTAAGCTATGTAAAGGATATTTATGGTATGTTTAACTTATGGTCATGTTCTGGAATGTTCGCTACTGTTCAAATTGGCATACTTTCGCAGTTTGTCAAGTTTAGTCCCTGTAGGCGAATTAACTTGTTTTTGCCATACCAAACCCTTTAAAACTTATTTCTAAGTTATGTAAAGGTTATTTAAGGTATGTTAAGTATATGTTGATGTTCCGGAGTATTTTTCGCGTTAAACTGATTACGTTTACGCACCAGTTTGCGTATAACTCTCCAGAAAGCAATATAGAGTTTGAAATTGAATAAAAGTCAAAACATGAAAAATGTAAAACACAACCAAACAAACATTGGGATCAAATAACATTGTTTTATTGATAATTAAACTGTTCACAATGATTACAAGCACAGATGTACACCCGCAACCGCTGATGTTGTTCTTTTTCCCCTATGGAGACCGACGTCCAATTACACTGGCATGCCTATCGCTTTCTTTCAAGACACACCCGTAAACCGGGAAGGTACTCCAGGTCAGCACCCGCGTAATGATCCCTTTTGCTACAGCAGCATTTTCCCTGACCTCACAGGACGCACCGTTTGCTACTTTCACCTCTACATCGCTGGATGAGCCATTTTGACGGTTCTTATCATACACTACGCTAATGTTAGACCCTTACACTATGGAGGCTACACCAGGGATGAATTGCTCCTATAACATCAGCTATAGTTTGAATATAGAAGTCGCAGAATGTTGGAGCTTGAGCTGACACCACGTCCTCCACCCTGTCTATTGCCAGCATACTTTGATCCCCCATATATATCGAGGTTCCTTTTGCGCTCTCAACCGTTGCTATTACACCTTTCCTAGGATTGTGATGCTCATTTCTTTACTATTGAGCAGCAGAGCAGATAATTACTTCGACGTGTACACAAGCCCGAGGAGGAAGTCCACACATGTTAACCGTTTACTTTTCTTTCATCCTCCACCTTAGACACCGGTATAGTGGTTTCTGGATTATGCGGATTGCATTACATTTGGGTAAAGACACTAATAATAAGCCGGGATTGTGGAGACTTTTAAAGACCACTTCAGACTATGTGATTTTGAGACACTGATATACTTGTTGGGCAAGGGTAGGGTGACCCTGTGTCCCTCATGATGTGATACATTTTGAAAGACGATACAATTGTGGTCGGAGAATAATGAGAGCCCAATCATCATAAAACATGCGACAATACTTTGTGGCCAATGACCAACGAAAGCTCAGTCGCTATGTCTTCGTTAAGCACGATTGTTGATCCATATATGTGTTCTGTAATTATAATGCTACGTGCTTGCTTACTATGCTCTCATTAAACATAATTACCAAATTACTTGGTTATACTATGATTATGCTATTTCTTGATTGGCTGATATAAAAATCAAATACATGTATGTACATATGACCTCGAAACGACTATATGCATTCCCTGAACAAATATAACCTGACCTAACCAGTCTTCTTCTTAGAAGATTTCGATACAAGGGAACATCGCTACCAACAACCCTCTGCCAACAACAGCGGCGGAACTACAAGAGCGCATCTCACAGGCCATTGCACAGCTCGAGGCCCTTTGCTCCGAACACAGCGAAGGCTGCACCTATAAGCATTTCTTAGACCACAAACCTCGAGAATTTAACGGCACCGGGGGTGCCTTAGCCTTCGTGTGCTGGGTTGAGAAAACGGATTTTGTCTTATAATTGAGTAAATGCGCCCCAGAACATCAGGTTACGTACACAGCGGGGCTGTTTGTAGATGGGGCTCTGTCATGGTGGAACCTTCAGTTTCAGACAATGGGCGAGACTACTGCGTATGCTTTGACTTGGGATGAACCGAAGGAACTGATGTGCAAAAGATATTGCTCTAGGGCAGAAGTCCAGAAGTTGGAAACTGAATTGTGGAACTTGAAAATGAAAGGTCCAAAGATAGCCGAGTATGTGCGTAGATTTAACGATTTATCACAAGTTGCTACGGTCCTGGTGGGACTAGAGTTTAAGAGAATTGAACGTTTCATAGGGGGATTGGTACCTCAGATTCTAAGCCTGGTAACAACATCTAAACATTCAACGATCATCGAGGCTATCGACACAAGCGTGGCGCTCACTGAAGAAGCGGTTAGACTAGGAAAATTTTCCGGTATGGAAGGAAGAGAGGAGACTCCTGTAGAGTCATCTGGAGATAACAAGAGAAAGCTCGCAAATTTCAAAAAGATTACTCTGGCGAGTAACAAGAAGAGCGCCAAACAGGGAAAAGACTACATGGGTATCCTACCTAAGTGCGACAATTGTCTACGCTATCATGTCGGGCGATGTAAATATGGAAAATGTGATAACTGTGGCAAAAGAGGGCATCCTAAGGAAACTTGTAGGCAAGATACTGAACAAAGAAAAGGAGGCCAAGATAGTAGCGAGAATCACAGAGGGAACAACGACAGTGACGATTATCCAGGCAGGACAAGTGAAAGACAGAAACGTGCTCAAGGTTGTTTTAACTGTGGAAGCAAAAAAGCATTTCAGAAAATATTACCCTAAAAACGATCAGGCACAAGAATGAAAGCTCAACACCGGAGCAAGGGAGACACGCCAGTAATTCAAGCATGGATATCAGTACGTTCCATATTACTCAATGTTACGCATCTGTGTTGCCAAATACAGTTGCAAATTTTAAGCTTCGCATCTCTAGAATTTGAGAGTATACTTGGTTTAGGAGCAAGTAAGTTAGATAACTCGCACTCGATGGAACTAGCTAGGTGAAGCTAGTAGAAGCCAACGCAGTAACTAGAAACGGCAAGATAGAACCCGGAGAGCGTAAGTTTACGCTTGATCTGCTGCCAGTTGAGTTGGGAAACTTCGACGAGGTAATTGGGGTGGATTAATTGCCGAGTGATCGATCGGAGATTGATGTCCGCATCCCGATGGCGAATAAAGGAACAATCATGACTCATGAAGCAGGATACGCCCCTACAAATTACTAATTGCTGGAAGGCACGAAAGTTGTTGCGTAAAGGATGTGTTGTTTTCTTGGCTCATGACGGGGACAGGAAGCCTAAGAACCAAGACTCGAAGGTACCCCTGTGATAAGGAAATATCCTGAAGCCTTCCCCGAAGACTTACCAGAATTATCTCCTCAACGATTAGTCAAATCTCGCATCGATTTAATTCCAGGCGCCGCACCTGTAGTCGATGCACCGTAGCGACTTACATCCTCGGAGATGCAAGAATTGACAGTATAACTTCAATAGTAGATAGAGAAGGAAGATAACAGACCAAGTTTCCCGTTTTAGGTAACCCCAGTTCTACTCATCAAGAAGAAAGACGATGATTTTCTCAATGAGCATCAAATACCAGGAGCTGAACAAGCTAACCAACAAAAGTCGGTGACTCTTGCTAAGGATTAACGAATTACTTACCTAACTAACTGTGGGGATCCAACTACTATTTCACGATTAATCGACGATCGAGTGTCGTTATCAGTGAATTCAGGAAGAAAGTATACCGAGGGAAAATTTTGGGACAATAACTTGTTTTAAACGTACTCAAAAATGGTGTTTCCTACACAATGCACAAAATAGAGTTACACAGAATACGAAACCTTGAGGATCTAGAAAACATATGCTTAAGACCTTCGGGAACCCAGGTCCAAACTTGTAAAGGTTGTTACTTAGAGACCATATCTGTTAACTCAATCGAACACCATTAACCTGACATATATGCCATTTCAGTTAACAAAACAGAAAGTACCTAAATTTCTTTCATTAAAATCCTCACTTTTGCTTATAGCGAGTAGATATTTGCATCTCTACTCCCCTTAACGGTAGTTGCATCGCATTAAATTCCTTCCCTGAGAGCGAACATAAATTTACTTCGAATACTTGGTCATTTCTTCATTTTAGCAAATACTCATTGTTCCAGTAGTCGGAACCTATTATGTCACACATGCACCAATTGCTACGCATGTGGTTTTGTTTTGGATAAATGCTTCATTGAGATTTAAGTATCATCTTGCTAAATCTAATCACTGATTTGTGATTCGAATGACCTACATTATTATAATTATTGGCACTTTTGTTACCAAGTCAACACACCTTCTCGAAACTTCTTTTCTTTCAAGTTACATTCATGGGATTATTTTTGTAAACCATGCTGAGATTCCCCTTATTGGTACATACGTTTATTGTTGTAGGATCGTGAAACGACCTAACGAGTCGATCAGAAGAGTGCTCAGACATAATCAGAGGCGGAATTCATTGATTCTGTCTTTGTTTAGCTTGTATTCACTATTAATTGTCTTGTATATTGATCTTGAAACGATTTACAGCACGTAGACACTTCGACAGCACCTCGGCGTCAGAAACAAGAAGGTTACAAATTAACTAGACATGAGGAGTATTTATAGTGAGGTTAATTTCGTTTGAATGTGGCATTGCCCATTTCAAACGAAATTAAACATTCAAATTTCGTTTGAAAGTGGCAATGTCATTTTCAAACGAAATTACCTCTTTAACACACAAAACCTCCTATAATCTCGTATAACGTGCCCTGATCTATCAATTCTAGTATAAGACTCGATACAAGATGAAATCGACAGACGTATGTACTAACATACTCCCCCTCGGATGTTGACGAGTCTGAAGTATCGAGTGTTCTCATTCTTCAGTCTTTACCAGTCTTCGGGCTCTTTCACAATCTGAGACTCGAACGAAGATGAAGTCGACAGACAACTGTACCAACAATAATAATGTGGGGTGCATGTGAGTCCAAGTGAGGCTTAACAAGTTAAGAAGGGGTTCTGCTCTGTTATTCGATCAATGAAAAACGTAACAAATTTATAGGAGTCATAGTAGTGATTGTCTCCTACTTGAATGTGATCTTTTCATTTCCCTCTGAAACCTCTCGAATCTTGATGCTATCGAGTATTATTTGAATACCCATCTGAACGGCTAGCGAACTGTGTAGAACTTTAGGTGCTTGTATGAACATCCCTGAGTTGGATGTTGCAACGACAGTGATTGGTCTATACCTTTCTCACCTTTCCTCGTTTGCTGGAACTTAACGTATTGGCGTCTTAAATCCCGAAGTGCGATCACTTCTGCAACACACCCGCAATATACCGTGTATAACTCAGTCAACTTGTAAGAACGATGGACAACAGGGTAAATGTAGTACGTTACCGACTTCAGCATTTGAATGACCCTAGTTACCGGCAACGAACATCAGCGATTTAACTCCAAACGAATCCTTAACCCTAGTCAATGACTTATGGGAGCCGACTTTTATGAATCAAGCGGGACATAAACGATGACAATTGACCATGATGTGGAATGTGTAACTGCCAGCACAATGAGTAGCGCCTTAGAACGTGGCACGGAATGTGAAAATATGGACATTGTTAGTGAAAGATCGCAGGACTCCATTTCGAGCAACGACATTAGAAGCAACAGTCACGATGATAGCAAGGTACTCGCAAATCATGATTTTCGGTATGGAAATGATGGTGGCTTCAACAGGGAATGGCCGATGTTAAGGCAAGACGCCAACAACAGATGGAGCAATGACAGTTTTGGGAATTCTAGTAGCAATAGCAACAACACTGGATGTGGTACTCGTGAAGGGCATTTAGGATTGGCATGGGCGACGCCAGGATTATAACAACATGGTGGCCTACACGTTCTTAGTAACTAATCGCTTCGTCAATTGTTTTGCTTAACCCCGATGCTTCTTGAAACCGAACCTGCTATGGAATCGACTGATGGAAAGCCAACTGAAACCTCATATGATTGTTGGGATGCAAACTCGACCTTGTGGGACAAGTGTTCGACGTCGATCATCCTTTTACTACTCTTGACAGTTTTTAGGCAGTAGTTAGGGTGGGTTGGTTATTCAGATATCGCGCAGATATACCCTGTAAGAAGGTAGTTTTACTTATTCCTCTCCCTAGCGGAAGACCGTTGTCTGTTCCAAAGCGTCAGAGGGGTGCAACGGGTTAGCGCCATTCCAGCTATGAGGGCCCAGAAGTGTCTACGGAGGGATGACCCCGCTATGTTAGCAACTGTTTCTGATTATAAGGCTAAGGAAAATAGGATCAAGGATCCACCAATTGTTTATGACTCATTTCAGTGTGCTATTCGAGGAACTCTCAGGTTTACTACCACAACTGTTAGTCGGAATCTCACTTGATCTCACGCCAGAGGCAGATCCGAATACTCGTACTCTTACCGTCTTGCACCAGGAGGGTTGCAAGAACTGTATAAGCTACTACGAGAACTGTTGGACAGGAGTTTTGTCGGACCTAGTTTTCGCTTTGGGAAGCCCCAGTTATATCCGTGAAGATAAGACTTTTTGTGTGTGTACTGATTATCGAGAACTCATCCAGGCGACAGTTGGGAACCGTTTGCCTCGACCATGTATTGACAACTTGTCGACTAGTTGCAAGGGACGAGCTTTCATTCGAGGATTGATTTACAAGCGAACTATTATCAGATGGAAGTCCAAGGGGAGAATGTTCTTAAAGCGGCTTATCAGACGCAATTCAGCCATATGACTTTGTATTCCATGACCTTTGGGGTAATCATCACACCAGCAGCGTTATGGATCATGTGAACCGACCATGCTATTGGGTGACATTTTGAATCCATTCCAGGAGAAAAGAACATCATGGACAGCTTTGTATCTTATTTGAGAGCTCCTGAGGGAGGAGCCACACCGTGCGATGTCTTGATAAATGTAACTTCTGGGTTCAAGAGGTACCCTTTTTGGGTCATATAATCAACGAAGTGGGAATGCACGTGGAGCTCGCTAAGACCCGTTTTGGTTGGAAACTGATTGACACCAAAGAGTCCTTCGAGGATACAACAATTTCTTGGTCTCGCTTGATACTATCGCAGATTAATCACAGGATTTTTGAAGGTCGCGCAGCTTAAACCTGTTTAGCACAGCAGGGTGCTGTGTTCATGAAAGACAGAACAGGAGGACGTCTTTTCAGCTTTCGAATCCCAACTCTGCAATGCACTAAGCATCGTCTTTACCTGAGGGTGTGGGTGATTTAGTGGTATATCCTTATGGTTCGAATCAGAGTCCCAGTTACACGTCGACGCAACACAAGAGAGTGATGACTTACGTAATGGAGTTACAAGAGGAACTGCACGACACACAACCGGCAGTGGAAACCGTGGTCTTTGGATTTACTTGGAGGCATTACTTGGATGATACCGAATGCGTTACTTAGACCGATTACAAGGGCCTCCCGTGTACCCTGGTCTCGGAAGAGCTAAATCAGTTAATGGCATCGCTGGATAGAACTTTTAGAGAATTACGACTGTGGAACTCGAACGTGTATGAGCTTTGCAGCTCACTATCGACTCTAACTTACCTGATCAGACTCGTTCTGTTCAAACTGAAGAACTAACGGAGGAGAATTTTCAAGTTGAGTCCATGCGAGGCATGGAGGAGCAACTTTGGCAAGACGGACGAAATTTACTACCTCATGGAACGAATGTAAATCTCATTTCACGGCAACGGTAGGGAATTGTGTTGAGCAAAGCACCCCGGCTTTGAAATTCTAGTCATCTGGGTTTTGATGAAAGATGTTTGGATCTGTAAATCTTGTACTAATGATTGGGCATGAAAACCCACCTAACAATGTATGTGTATGACGTTTGACTTGTGGGAAAGTCCAGACAAAGTATCAGAAACCGGAAACACCCATATGGAAGATGGAGCAGACTGCCATGGATTTTGTCACTAGTTTACTTACAACTCGAAACGAAAGAAGTAACACATGGATGATCGTTGATTGCCTCATGTAGGCAGCACACCTTCTTGCAGTCAAGGGAACTAACAAGTCTTCTCAGCTTGTGAATATTCCTCTGGGAGAGACGGCTTTTAGGCATGAGGTGCCAACTCCTGTTACCTTTGATTTTGAGCTATACCTGATATAAGGCAGGCAATACGCAACACCCTTGGCTCACATCTAGACATGAGCATTACTTATCACCGTAGGACATCCGAGCATAGTAACGAACCATTCGGACACATGAAGACATGTTGCGAGCATGTGCATGATCGACTTTAGTAAAGATTTGGGAAGGACACTTATCTTTGGGAGAGCTCTACTGCAGCTTTTACCGTATTAGTATGCATACAGCTCTGTTTGAGACATCGCATGGACAGTAATGCTAATCTCCTTGTTGGATTAAGGTGGGTGACAACCTAATCACAGATCCAGGACTTGTACTCGAAACTCTTAAAACGTGCTTGGATCGGAAATTGTTTGACGACAACGCGTGACTGTCACGAAAGCTGATAAGCTTAGGAAACACTAGGAGTTCGCTGTAGGAGAACGTGTCATAATCGAAAGTCCCACCCTGGGAGGGTGCGATACGCTATAGACAACGTGGCAAGCTTAGTTTATGATGAGTTGGGACATCCGGATCTCTGGAATGAATCGGTGACATGGCTCACAAACTTGAGTTAACTGACGAAATGGAATAACGGTCACGATGATATTTATACCTCGAATTTAAGGCAGTGTTTGTCCGATGAAACACTTGTGATACCTTTACCAGAGTCTGAGGTTATCAGACCAGTTGTATTTATCAGGGAATCTATCGAAAACATGGACCAAGAGGTCAAGGTGCGTTAGCATAAGCCTTATGACAATAGTGAGAGTTCGTTGAAACTCAATACGTGGACCGGAGTTCACGTGGGAACATAAAGATCTGGTAAAGCTCTAATATCCTTAATTGTTCAAGTGGTTGAACCAATTTTTGTGGTCAGTGGCGAATTTCGGGACGAAATTCCCTTTCAAGTTGGGGATGATGTGGTACCCGAAAAAATCCACAGTCATCCTGATCTAACACCTTGTTGTTTAGGAGCACTTGTCTGGGATTGCTTATCAAATTTAGGGACAAAATTTCTTTCAAGTTGGGGATGATGTGACAACCCGAGATTCCAAGACCTTTTCCTTTACGCGTCATCGGTTTTGCAACCCTGTTTCACTTTCGTTGTACGTTATGTCGCTTGTTTTATTTTAAAATGATTTCTTTTAAGTTAGTTATTTGGTGAGTTAATGTTTGGGCCTTTAAATAAAACCTATTATAACAAAAGTAGTGTTCGACGAAACAAATGGTGCATGTGAGCCCGACAAAAGTTGGACCCAACCCATTGATGTTTCGCCATCACTTATGCTCGACGAAACCCTGGACTTTCGTCGAGTTGGGGTTTTCGCCGAAGCGTGCTTTTGGCCCATGTGAGGCCCAAAAGCATCTAGGTTATATAACTGTGTATTCACACCATTGCACGTAACATGAACGAACCCTAGATCTCTCTCTATGAACTGACGGCAGCCTTTGGCTCTTTGATTGTCCTGATTTATGATCTTTTCCACTCGGTTAGTATGTACTGATCTTTACTCCCTGTGATCCTCTTTTTGTGCAGATCGTATGATTACCTGTTATTGAGTTAGAATCATAGGATCATCATTGGAATGGCATTGTAATCATAGAATTATAGATCTAGAACTCGTGTATTTAAACTAATGATGATTTGAGGTGTATAATCTGATGTACAGTGTGTTGATGTTGAATTGATGATGATCGGTTAGGGTATTGTATTTATGTAATTGAGTGTGTTTTGTTTTGCATAATGATTGGTGATGTTAAACTGTTTACAACCATAACCAGACGTGCTTGTACAATGAACTTAGAAATCGATTGGACTGTGATTTGCAATGGGGTAACTGTGAACATTAGGGTTTAGATGAATGATGAAACTGTTGGGTTGAAGTTGACGAAACTATGGTCTTTCATCATGATTGAAGTCGACGAAACTATGGTAGTTTCGCCATGATTGAAGTCGACGAAACTTAGGGTGGTTTCACCATGAATAAAGCCGACGAAAGTGAGGTCTTTCTTCGTATGAGTAATAACTTGAACAGTGAGTGATGTTATGCATGTTATCTTACAGTTGTGCTTGCTGCATGAAGTTAAGACTATTTAGAAATAAGGTACTTATATAGACTATTATGAGTAGTCTAAGGTAAACTGTTTAATGTTAATAACTGATGCAACCTGGAAAGTTACGAGCACTGTTATGTGATTGATTTGCATGTGAAACCCACACACTTGTTATATGAATTCATGATAAAATTTATAGATCAACGGATTGTATGTTTAACAGTTACGATAACGTATAAGTACGTGTGTCATACTTGCCTGCTACTTGTGCAACGTGTGCGTTAGATACGTGATATGTGTGAACACTATACTGATTGTTTTTGGTAACCACGGTAGGGTTTGGTTGACCGACTTGGAACGGGTAAAGTAACTTGTTAAATACCGAGCAAATATAAGGTGAGTTCACTGCTCTTTTTCCAAGCATGCGTCCCGTGGAGGGAAATCTGGTAAATGTTTCGGGGAGGAATGCTGGGTTATTGGGATGTTTGTTAATACTCGCATATCTATCAATCAAGTCCCATCTACCGATTGTTGCCGAGGAGGCAATGGGATATTAGTTAATAGCGCTATTTAGGCTTGGCAACCTTACACCGCACCGGGGAGGTCGGGAGTGAACTAATGATCCCAGTCTTGACCATTGCTTTGATAGAGGCAATGGGGTTTGGGCAAAACAACTTTAAGCCATCAGCGGTAAACGAGTTATTACAACATCAAATCATTAAAACGTTTTAATCTGGTAACTGGTATCTACACACGTTAACAAAACTTTGAACTCACCAGCATCGTCTGACACACTTGTCTGCATGCTTGCAGGTTTATAGGTTTATATCATTGGGTCTTGCTGTCTTGGATGCTGGAGTGGTCATGGGTCGAGATACATGGGTTCGCAGTACAAGCTTAATGGTTTATGTAAACTTGGTTTATGAAACACTTAATAAACGAGTTATGCTTCCGCTGTATACAATGAATGTTATGTAACGTTTGAATCACTTTATGATAATGAATGAAAGTTATTTAAATGTATTTATGAGTTCAATGTGATTGGTGGCTAAGATCCTGGTACGTCACACGCCTCGCGGTGTTTCCGCAAGTGGTATTTTGGGGGTGTGACAACAAACGTGATTCTATTGAATATACGACAAGTACAAGCACCACGAATCACCTTGAGCACTAGTTTCTCTCTCTAAGCACCAAGCTCCAAATCTATCAAATGGGCAAAAGTTCTAAAATGAAACACTAACTCCTCTATTTATAGGCCAAGGCATAAGGGATTTCCCCTTATTTACAAGTTTGCCACCTTGCCTTTTTTTACTACATATTTCACAATAAAATCATGTTTTCTTCTATTCTCTGCTACGAACTGGATTGACAGAGGCGAAAGACAATAGTGCACTCACAAACTCATGTCACAATCTACCGCACACTACTTCAAGAGTTTTGGTGGAATGCAGAAACCATCTACAGAGGCACCAGCATGTGGATACAAAGCAAGGTGATGAACAGGGTAATCATTCTAAAGGAGGAAACTCTTAGAGATGCCCTCCAGTTGAATGATGACCCAGACACCACCTTCTTCCAAAGGGAAAATCTAGAAGAAACCCTGAGGGAAATGGGTTATCGCACAACCAACCTTTCGAGGCAGATCAGCAAATCTGGGTTTATTCCACCATACCGGTATTTGGTAGCATAGCTCAATGTCTGCTTCTCAAAGAAGATTGGACACTTCAATGAGCTGTCTTACAGGCTGATGGAAGTGGTACATGCAGTTGTACAAGAGAAACCGTACAACTTCTCCAAGTTTCTCATGAGAGATTTGGAGGCAAACATGCACACTCGTCAAACTTTTCTGATCTTTCCTTGTTTTGTGACCAAGGTGATAACAAGCCAGCCAGACTTCAAAGGAGTAACAAACTGGTACCCAAGGGCCCAGGTTGTTCTACAAGAAGATTTGAATGTTCCCTCCCTAGTTCCAACACATAATCACAGTGGACGCAGAACCGATCTATGGGTGTATGCTACTTGTTTCTATAATGATTAGTTTTTCTTTTTTATTGTACGTTTTTTTTGTTTGTTTGAATAGTATATATTTGCTTTGTTTTAAAGAAAAACATCACAATAGATCTAGGGGGAAGTAAAATGGCATATCTGATAAAATCATGAAAAATCTGATGAAGTATAAAGAAATCTGGTAAAAATTAGAAAGTCTGATGAATCTGATAAACTTATCAGAAAATCTGATGATTCACCAGAAAATCTGATAAATCATCAGGAAATCTTTTAACTAACCAGAAAATCTGATAAATCAACAGAAAAATGAGAAGAATTATCAGATAACATTGCTTAAAACCAGATTTAAAACAATGACAAAGAAACTTGTGACAAAACAAAAAAAAAGGATTCATAAAAGTTTCAGTCAAAAATTGAAAATTTTTCTGGACAGTCAATGTTCAAAAGGATGAAACAAAAATGATGTTAAATAGATGTCAAATTTTTCACAACAAATACTCCTTGAAGATCAGAGCAAAGATTTGAAGTTCAGAAATGCTATGTAAGTAGTATCTTCAAAACTCTACTTATTCCCTCTCATCTCAAAAAAAAAAACTATGATTCAATCTCCAAATTTGAATCCAATGAATTCTGAGGAAGTATAGAGAAAATCTAACACTCAAAAGTTTATTTAAGGATTTTCTGGTACATATCATCACAAGGACTTTTTGGGAACCAGGTCAGTTTCAAAAAGGGTTTTTATTGGACCTCCGTATAACAAAAGGGTCCCACAGAAAGAAAAGGTGCAAGTTGGATGCTAGTATTTATCTTCTAAATCTTTGAAATCTCCTATTTTTAATAAAAGATATGTATAAAAAAGTTTCGGAGATATACCAAGGGTTTTGTAAAACGGCTGTTTCCTTAACACATCATTAAGGTGTCATTAACCACCTTAAATACAAACCACCCGTGATAAATACTCAAAGATCTCTGTCTCAAAACACTATAAATACATCTTGCAAATGGCAGAGCATTCCACCTTCAACTTCCATCCTCAAAAGCAAGAACCCTAAAAATCCTTTTCGAAGCAAAACTCAAATCACCATTGCCGCAATCAACATCAACATGCCACTAATTGAACACTCTGTTCAATTCATCAATGAAGCAGAGTTCCTTCCCTTAAAAAGCAACAATGAAGAGATGAACACCAACATTGGAAATATGACATGAAATACGAAATCCTGATTGAATTTCTGACAAGGTGTCCTATTGCTCGAGCCCTAACAAAGACCAGAGATGTATCGGAAATTCTTATACAACAAGCGGTGAAGACACTCAAACATTCAAATACAAACGAGCTGATAGCACACTTGTTGGGAAATATCTTCATTGTAATTACACCGGAGAAGATAAGGGAATGCCTGGAGTTGCCTATAACCCAAAATTATGATCCGGCACAAACAAAAGATGACAAGTTTGCACAGCTTGATGCTGTGATGGGATATAAGGTAAAGATCTAAAAAATTGGCGATTTTAAAAGAAACAAGCTGCCTGCCTTATGGCAAGTATTAATGGAGATCTTAAACAATTGCATATCATCAAAAATTGGGGGAACAGACCAGATTAATAGGAATTTTCTGACAATCATGTTCAGTCTCATCACAGGGATGAACATTGATTTTGGAGCAGAAATCTTTAATCTGATCAGAAGATCAATATTGACAAATACTGGGAGAATTGATTCACATCTACCCTTTCCCAGATTTGTGTCAATCCTGATTTCTGATGCCTTTTATGAAAGGAATATGGAAATTCCTACATCAGAAAATATGTGGAGTACTAAGGTGATGAGACCATGGTTTGCATTTGGCTTCTGGAAATCAGATTTTGATGTGCCTGCCCTTTCAGATGTCACACCCCGACCGAGTTAAAACAACAAAACCACGGCAGAAATATCGGGGAGTGGAGTAACAGAATCATTGTTTCGCAACGCATGGATTAAACTTTCATTTTATTGAATTAGTTATTACATTGTCTTGAAATTAAAAGCAAAACACAAACATATTGTCTTTCATTGTTATTAAGTCACTAAGGCCTCGTTCGATCCTATGTGAGCATGCATCGTAATCATCATCAAACAACATCACCTGAAACATATGTGAAAATAAAGTCAGCATAAAAATGCCGGCGAGCACATAGGTTTTGTGAGTGTGTCAGATTCATGGCTTGTATACGTGATGCAATACCTCGTACGAATACAAGAGTCGATAATTGAAAACTGTGTTTTGAAAAGTGTTTTGTATTGCAATACGATTAACCAACTTAAAACAAGTTGGTTATAGTTTATAAAACCTCATTGCCATGAATCTTGACTCAAAACATTTGCTTTTATAAACTAAATTGTAAATCGTTCTTGTAATAAAACTCGTATGGTTTATATCTTTTAGTAAACATCGTTGCTTGTCATCGTTTGAAAACATTTGTCCAAAATCGTTCAATTCGTTAGTGATGCGTGTGAAGTGTGTATATAAGTTTAAGTATATTTTAAGCCCTTTTACACATTTTTAGCCAAGTTTTAAATTTATAAAACACGATATTTACTAGCACTAAACACACATATGGGCAAGTGCACCCATCGTGAGCGTAGTATAGTGTTGGTAAGATACCGTGGTCGTCCAAGGACACAAGAGCTTTTAGTACTGATTTATCCTCAACGTCTAATCAAATAAAAAAATAGAAAAAAAGGTTTTTAAAACTAGAAAAATAAAAACTAACTAAAATGCTGAAAATAAAATAAAAGTAAAAACAGATAGACAGGATGAATCACTTGGCTCCGACTCATGTTTAGTGTAACCTTTGATTATTTCCGCACTTTTGCACTTTTTAAGAGATTATCTTAGTTATTGTAGTAGGCCCCTCTTTTGAAGGTGACGTTACCCTTAACCTAGTAGTTTGAGTCAGCAAGGATACAATCCTAATGGGTCGGATTATTGAAAGATAATTAATTAAGTTATTAATGCATATTATGGTAGGCCCCTCTTTTGAAGGTGACGTTACCCTCGGCTAAGTAGTATGAGTCAGCAGGGATATAGTCCTAAGTAGCCGGGTAAAAGTATTAATAGTAGCTTACATATGAGGGGGTCAAAGAGTTTGGACCCCAGCCATCCAATACCGTTAAGTATTGAGGGGGTCAAAGAGTTTGGACCCCAGCCATCCAATACCGTTAAGAGTTTGGACCCCATCCAATACACTGAACAAGGCAAGACTCTTACCAAACTGTTCCCTTAACCCCCGACCAGGTAGCCAACATACCTCCATATAGACCGTGGAGATATGAATGGTGAAAATCTTTTATTTTATATAGACAGTAAAATAATGCCAAGACACCACGGACAAACGATAAGGAAAAATCACCTTCAACATAAGAAACTAGTTATTAAAGTCATTAAAACAAAACCAAGTAAAAAGTGTGAAAAGATTAAAAATAAAAAGTATTACACTAGACACTTTGTCTTCACCAAGTGATGTAAGAGACTTAGGCAAACATGGCCTTGATTGTCAAGAACTCTTACGATCAATCTTGGATCCCGAGATGACTCACACACTCTATGATGGACAATGGATGATGGTGGTGGATGATGGTGTTATGGTAGTGGTGGGTGGTGGGTGAAGTGTGAGAGAGGTGGTGTACCAAGGGATGATTTGCACTTGAGCCAAGCACTCCTATTTATAGGTTGAACAGAAGCTCGGGCACGGCCCCATGTCCATCCTCTTCTCTGTTTTCATTAATTGCAGTAAGAACACAATCTATGTTATGATGAAGAATATAACACACGTTTTCTGCAGTAAGAACGCAACTTGAGCTGCTGTCCAAAAACAGACCTTTAAAAAAAGTAAACTACCTTGAAAAATTACGATTCCAGTGCCATTTGATCCGTTTTTCGAAAATACATAATTTAAGCTTCAGAAAATCAGTTTTTCGATTTATTATGATCTGTTTACAGCCAGTTGAAGTTGGCTGAAAATGTAAATCAGCATGTTTCTTTATAGTTTAAACGTTACTAAATCGTATTAACAAATGTCCTAACAACGGGTTTATCAAGAAATCAACGATCAAATATCATGCATGTTTTAACCAACCATAATCCAACAAGATTTCATCTTCATCTTCATGTTTCATCCTTTGAACATAACCATCATACTACAACTTTTAACTACCAAGACAAGATGAACAAGGGTGTAACAAGGACTTACTACTAGCACAAAGGCTAGGGATGTTTCTAGTGAAGAAGATGATGAAGAATGATGATGAAAAAGCAAGAAACAAAGTCCTTTGAAGCTCCACAAGTTGCAACTTCCTTGAATCACCTTATAAGCTTGAATGGAACTTGAAAATTTGATGAAGAAGGTGAACTTGTGGTCGTGATGGGGGCGGTTATGTGTGACCGAGAAGAGGGAGAGAGAGTGAGGAAAGAGGGTGTAATCTTGTGAAGGATATGAAGGAATGATGAGTGATCTTGATAGCCATACTTATAATCTCTACTACATATTTTGTTAACTATCACAAGTAACCATCAAATAAAATATAAGATATGAAGTATGGTGGGAATGTTTATGGGTCCACTTGGGACCGAAATCGATTGGGGGACGGGGGGGGGGGGGGGGGTTGGTTGTAAGTTTTTGTTACTAGGTTGGTAAATATTAGTTAAATATCAAGTATGAACTTGCACATATTAGTTACTTGATATTTAGTGGGTGTTAGGGTGTTCAGGGATCACGACTGGCCAAGAAATAAATAAACAATGTGTTTGGCAAAAATTTGGGATCCCGGGTAATGTCTGGTTGTTCGGTTGGGTACCGTTCCGTTAAAGTGTTTAATTATTCCGTAAAGTGTCTTTTACATATATTCTTGTAACACTTTTAATTCCCGGCACTTAGGAAAGCATACAGGACCATTCTGCCATATTTTTGCACTTTACTAGTATGTTGCAGTGCTGAATTTTATTAATAAATGCAGAATTCTGCACTTAAAGTGTGTTTTAGGCACTTCCCGGCACTATAACTATCACCTAGTGACGCAGTTTTATGGTCCTCACTTCCCTACACTCCATACTAGTGTAGTACCTTATCCCTGGCTCATACTGGCCTCAATAACATTGTCTGTCTATGTGCTGGCATTGTCAGCATGTTTCTGAATTATCCGTTCAGTGTGCTAACTGTGCTTTGTGCATCAAGTATGTCACTAAAGTTTGTGTGTAATAAATGGAGTGACTGTACGAAATATGATGCATATGTATGTATGATACAAAAATCATAAAGCAGTTTAAATTGTCAGTTGTAATCAAGCACAATCATTAAGCACATAATTAAAATTAATTAATCGTACGGATACCTGTAATTGTGAGGGTTGTCACAGAATGAGGTCTCATAAACCAAATGAGTGTTGAAACTCATATGATATGGTTTAAACAAGCCTACAATCTGAGTTGAAACCTATCCTAAGTGCTTTTGACCCGTTAAGGTAAGCTACGCTACTTTAACGCGTCATTTACGCAAAAGCACATTCGAATAGCCTAACTAGTCCTATGACAAGTATTATATGCCCTAACGTGTTTAATATTGTTGCATAATCAGTTTAGGTGTCAAAATTAAAGTTACATAGGCTTAAATTCAAATTATACGTAAAAAGGGCATCTTGGTCATTTTCCTAAGGCATATAAACTACCTATCATACAACTAATTAAACTAAGTAACCATAAGGTATAACCTCGGAAGGTTATTCCCTATACAATTATGGTCACAAAATATGTTTGGTCGGATCCTAATGATCGACCAAACGGGTCGGGTTCGAAAGTCTAAGCGGTTGTTTAGACCACTTGACTTACGACCCTAAATAAGCACTAAACTAAAAGTGAGGAGTTAAACATGTTAAAACAGGTTTAACTAACTTAGAAAACGGATTTGATATCAAAACAAAGTTTTTTGATACCCGAAAATAGTTTCGTCGCAAAATGTACATAATCGTGCATTTTGACCAAAACTTTGACTCGTCACTTCGACTAGTCAACGTGGTAATCAGTAGGTATAGTCGCAAGGGACTATGACCTTCATGATTACGCTCATGTTGCAAAGTTCAAACGAACTTTATCTTGACCAAATCATGGTCAAAGCTGAAAGTCAAACATTGTTTAACGTTCTTGCTTGAAATAAATAACAAAGCATTAAAGAACACTTAAAAGTGTCCTAAGCTTGAAAAAATGACTAAGAAAACTCAGATTTGAAGCCTCAAACCAAGTGTGATAGCCTCAATAGAGCAGATGTGAAAGAAAATGAAGATGAGCAAGTTGAAGTGTTGAAAGGCCTTGCTATTTATAGGAAATAAAGCACCATTGGATCATTGCCATGTGTTCTTGAGTTAATCAAAGCATGATCATGACCATACACTTGTTAGGCACTGATTAGGGGACTTGGAGAGCACACAAACCAGCCCACAAGATGCAAAAACTAGCATTAAAACTGGTTGCAACAGCTGGGTTTGAAGAAACTGGATTCTGATGTGATGGAACAAGCTTACGGACCATAAGGTCATTCCCATACGGTCCATATGGGACCTGCAGAGCAGCAAGTTTCGAAATTTGGCAGTTTTAGTCCCTGTGTGTGTTTTGTCGCGTTTTGGCACATCTAACACCCGTCAAGCCCTTTTTCAAGCTCAATGATGAAGTTAAAGTATATTTAACTTGAATTACACTCAAAAAATGTCAAGGATGTCAGTTTGTTTGGCTGTACGGTTGCGTTTTCGGTTAATTACGACGGAATCGTAACGGACGCGAAAACGATCCAAATGGCGAAACGAATGGTATTTTTGCATTCCCATCACTAAAATACAATATTTTAATGATCGCAAAAATTTTTGGATGTCCGGATATGGTCAGAACGCAAGATATGCTCGAATTTGCATACTTTCACAGTTTTAATGCTTTTAGTCCCTGTGATCAAATAAGCGTATTTTCGCTTCCCGATGTCACACCCTGGCTTTTGCGGAAGCGTGGGTTTATTTTGGTGTGACTTCTTAATACCATAGCTTAATCACAACAAGCTATATGAATTTAAAACCACGATGATCATCCATTACTTCATGTTTTAAAAACAAAATACCACAACATTGTTATCAAATGTCGACACATGCAACGAAAATGCAACATAACAAACTAAAAACATTGTTCAAAGACATAACCACAGACATGAAACAAACATAGCTCAAGACTTGTGACTCGTCCAGGTAAAAGCCATAACTCCCAAACTTGGATGACATCGCACTTCTTAGGCAGCTTGAAAACATAACATACCTCACCAGATCCCTAATTCCCTGAAATACATGTAAGTTGAAAAATCAACATAAAGTTGAGCGAGTTCAAGTGAAAGTGAGTATGTAAAACCGTTGTAAGTATAAAATCCCTGGTATGTAGCAAATAAGGAAATAAGAGATCACCAATGGTTTGCAAGGCCATTGATATGTGTGAAGTGCAGTAGGAAGACTCAAACCTAGCAGATTTTTGCGTCGGGTACCAAGTCACCCCGAGGTCCGTACTGTTGGGCCTGGGGCTGGGCTCGCTACACCCAGATAGATCTACCGCTAAAGACCCTCGGTCCTACAATGAGGATTAATGGCCTCCAGTTCCCGCCTACCCACTCACATGATCTAAGTTGTAACCCTCCTTACGCTAACCATACCATGTAAAAAGTATTCGTAATCATAGTAACATGTATTTCACCCCCGAAGTATAAAAACTGAAAATAGTTAATAGAAAAAGGGGGACATGAACTCACAGAAGTGTGTCTCGAAATAGTAAATCCCAAATCAACCTGCTGCGTGACGACCTACACGTACTAACTTCTATTAGACGGACGGTCGTGCCTTGGCTTAAGGTTTAACGTTTTTAGGAAATAGTTAGGCAACTATTTTGTATTTACACTTCTTAATTATTTAATAGTTGTATTCCTTCCCAAGGATGAGGGTTTTAATACATGTGCGTTTTGTAATTCCAGAAATATATTTTTAAGTCTCACTTAATAAAATATATTTTTATTCATTTGTCTAAAATATTCTATCTCCAAAATATACATATTTTTCCCAAAAATATTATATTTTATTCCATACAATTTTCCAAAATAATACTTTTATCAAAATACGCATTTAAGAGTATTTTTCCAAAATACATAAGTTACATTTAAAGTTCGGATGGTAATAATAATACCGGTGTAACTTAGACATTTATTTGTGAAGGCATTGGTATTATTTTGGAGTCGTTACTTCCTGATATTTTTCAGGTTATATTATTTTTACTCTAAAAATAATATATAGTTCTCAAAATAATCATAAAATCACACAAGTGTTTTATTATGAAATATATATTCTCAATATATATTTAACAAGTTTTATTTAAGAAAATCCACCTCCGACACTTGGTAATTTTGTAATAAAAATCATGGCGAAGTTTGTTTGGAAAACAAGTCAAAAATATATTGATAAACACTTGTCACCCAAAATATTCTAAGTGTTATTTTCTGGAAAAATTTCGCCAGAGTTTCCTCTATAACTGGAGGTGGCCACGCTTACTAGCGTATCATTTTCTTTTCAAAATTCAATCAACAGTTTTCCAATCATCAATATTCAATGTTCAATCGTGAAACTAGTCAAAATAAGCATAAATCGCAAACACATGAACTTGTAAGTTGTGTAAAAGTATGTAGTAAATTTCTAACATTTTTAGTAGATCTCTCCATCTTTAAAAATAAAATCAGTTTCTTGAAAACTTTATTTTTAAAGAATATGTAACTTTACAACTTATAGTCAAAAATTACGAAAATATTTCTTTGTTAAATCCTGTTATCACACAAATGTTTACACACTTTTTTGTTCACAAAAATGCCTTTAGTTCATGAAAGATCCGGCTTTTAAACATGATATGGATCTTACACTTGGTTCTTCGAAAATACCACTTGTAAATCTGTAGATCTACTAGTTTAGAACTCCATTTTACAAGAAAAACTATTTTTACACAAGTTCGTGTTTATGTATGAAAGGGTTCGTCATCTTGTAACTTTCCTACTTAACATAATGCTAGTTCATGTTCCATGAACATGATCTAGCATGGTTAGATGACGATCCGTTCCACTACTAGCAACCAACAACATAAAATAACCATAACTAAACAAGATTCATGAGTTTTACACCATTATTTTCTCTTTAACCATCTTGTTTATCATTCTTACAAGACTTTTAGTTTTGATCTTAAGTGTTCATGATTTTTATCCGTTAAATCTCTTATTAACCAATTGAAACATGAACAAGAGAGTGTTTAGAATCACTTACAACTAGCTCAAGGCTAGGGAAGAATCAAAGCGAAAACTAGGTGGATAAAAGCGACGTAGTTAGGTCCTTGAGATTCCGTAAGCACCGAGCCTCCTTGTGTGTGACCTTTCACCTTTGTATGTAAGTGGAATTGCAAGATCATAACTTGAAGATGGTGAGATGGTGGGTGTGGGTTTCGGCCGATCCAAAGGAAGAAGGAAGAGACAAAGTGAGTTGGTTGATGTTGTGTTCAAGAAAGAGATTGGTTATCTTTAGTGTTTATTTATGGACCAAATTTCATCTTTATCCAACATGTCTTATGTTTACTAGATACTAGACACAAGGATTAAAATAATCAACAAGGATAAAGGTGTCTCACCCATGTGGTGACCGTTCGGTTAAGGGGGGGGGGGTTTCTTAGTCGGATTTCAAAAGTGTAGTTAAGAGATCAAGTTTGTTTAGTTAAGTAACTAATTTAGTGTAATAGTGTTTTATGAAATATAACGGGTGTTAGGGTGTTCGGAGACCCTAACTAGCTCAGAAAAGGATAAACAATGTTATTGACAATATTTTTATGTTCCGGGTAAAGTCCGGTTGTTCGGTTGGATATTAATCCGTTAAAGTGCTAAATAAGCATTTAAAGTGTCGTTAATATTTGTTTTAGTGACACAATGAATTCCTGACACTTTGGATAGCGTCTAGTATTATTTTCCCATGTTTTTGCACTTTACTAGTTAACTTAAATGCTGAATTTTGGTAATAAAGTGCATAATTTTGTAGTTAAAGTATGTTTTAGGCACATCCGGTCACTATAAATATCACCTAGTGACGCAGTTTTATAATCCTCACCTCCCTACACTCCCTACTAGTGTAGTAATCTATTCCCGGCTCATAATGGCCTCAGAGACAGTATCTGTCTAGTGCTGGCTATGTCAGCATGTTTACTGGGTTATCCGTATAGTGTGCTCACTGTGCTTTTGTGCATTAAGGTTGTCACTAATGTTTGTGTGTAAATAATAGAGTGACAGTATAAAATGTGATGCATGAATTTGTATGTATCAGAATTCAAGTAGCCGTTTAATCACAACTGTAAGCAAGCACAGCAATCAAGCATTAATTAAATATTAATTAATTCGTATGGATACCTGGTTTGGTGAGGGTTGTCACATTCTCCCCCCGTTAAAGAAATTTCGTCCCGAAATTTTAGGCTCTGCTTCTAGTTGCAGGGGTCTTAGGAAATAAATGGGGGTATTTCTTTTTCATACGATCCTCACGTTCCCACGTGAATTCTGGTCCATGCCTTGCATTCCATCCAACTTTGACGAGTTTGACACTGCTCCTGCGCGTTTTGTTAATTTTCCAATCAGTGACCTCAATAGGTTCTTCAGTGAAGTGGAGCGTGTCGTCGATATGAACTTCGTCAGCAGGAATGACCACTGTTTCTTGTGTTGGACTCTTCCTCAAATTTGATACATGGAATGTATCGTGAACACCATTTAGTTCAGCAGGTAGGTCCAACTTGTAGGCAACAAGCCCAATCCTTTGCAGGATTCTGAAAGGGCCAATGTAACGCGGATTCAACTTCCCACGCTTTTCGAAGCGTGCCACACCCTTCTAGGGTGAAACTTTCAATAAAACCATATCCCCAACTTGAAATTCCAAAGGTTTCCACTTTGGATCTGCATAGGCTTTCTGTCTGTCACGAGCCGCCTCGATGCGTTTTCGAATCTGCGAAATCTTGTCTGTCGTCTCTTGGACTAATTCAGGACCAACAAGCTGCCTATCACCTGCATCAGCCCAGTATAGTGGTGATCGACACTTGCGTCCGTAAAGAGCTTCAAATGGCACGGCTCCAATACTGGTGTGGTAGCTGTTGTTGTACAAAAACTCGACCAAAGGTAAATGTTTATCCCAGCTACCACCCAAATCCATTACACATGCTCTCAGCTCCTCCAATGTCTGTATAGTTCGTTCACTTTGGCCGTCAGTTTGCGGATGAAATGCAGTGCTCAGATTTAACTGTGAGCCAAAAGCTTCTTGGAAGGATTGCCAAATCCTTGATATGAAACATCCATCTCTATCAGAGATGATCGAGAGAGGCACTCCATGACGTGCAACGATCTCTCGCATGTATATTTCTGCAAGTTTACTCGTGTTGTCCTTTTCTTTGATTGGTAAGAAATGTGCAGACTTTGTTAGGCGGTCAACTATCACCCAAATCATATCATGGCCTCTGGGCGTCCTTGGCAACTTAGTTATGAAGTCCATTGAAATATGTTCCCATTTCCGCTTGGGAATCTCAGGTTGCTGCAGAAGTCCTGAAGGCTTCCGGTATTCAGCTTTCACCTTGGCGCACGTTAAACACTTGCTAACATAAACAGCAACATCGCCTTTCAACCTAGGCCACCAATAATAATCCTTAAGGTCCTGGTACATCTTATCCGCTCCTGGGTGGATAGAGTACCATGATTTGTGGGCTTCATCAAAAATAACCTTCCTTAATCCACCAAACAGAGGAACCCAAATCCTTTTCATGAAGCATAGCGTTCCTTCCTCGTTTGGCACTAATTGCTTCTCCATCCCATGGAGATATTCCTCTTCAATGTTCCTTTCTTTCAGAGCTTCTCTTTGTGCGGCACAAATGCGTAAAGCGAGATCCATCTGGACGATCATTTCCAAAGCCCTAACCCTTATGGGCTTGATCCTCTCTTTTCGACTCAGGGCATCGGCGACCACATTCGCTTTCCCTGGATGATGCTTGATCTCGCAGTCGTAATTGTTCAATAATTCGAACCAACGTGTTTGTCTCATATTCAGCTCTTTCTGGTCGAATATGTGCTGCAGACTTTTATGATCCATAAAGATTGTACACTTTGTACCATACAAATAATGTCTCCAGATTTTCAGCGCAAATACCACTGCGCCTAGCTCTAGCTCATGCGTGGTATAGTTCTTTTCATGAACTTTCCATTGGCGTAAAGCGTAAGCTATAAATTTCTGGCGTTGCATCAACACGCAACCCAATCCTTGACGCGAGGCGTCACAGTATACCACGAAATCATCACTTCCTTCTGGTAGCGCTAAGATCGGCGCATTGCAAAGCTTGTCTTTCAGTAACTGGAATGCTTCTTCCTGTTTGATTCCCCAATCAAACTTCTTATCCTTCTATGTGAGCGCGGTCAGTGGTTGAGCGATTTTTGAAAAATCCTCAATAAATCTTCGATAATAGCCAGCCAAACCTAAGAACTGGCGAATCTCGGTCGGCGTCTTTGTAGTCTCCCAGCTCTTTATCGCCTCGATCTTTGTGGGATCAACATGGATTCCATTTCCATTAACCACGTGTCCAAGAAACTGGACTTCGCGTAGCCAAAACTCGCACTTTGAGAATTTGGCATACAACTTTTCCTTTTTCAGCAACTCCAAAATAGCTCTTAGATGTTGTTCGTGTTCATTCTTCGTCTTTGAATAAATCAAGATATCGTCTATGAACACAATCACAAACTTGTCCACGTACGGCTTACAAACTCTATTCATCAAATCCATAAAAACAGCTGGCGCATTTGTCAACCCAAACGGCATCACCAGAAACTCGTAGTGTCCATAGCGAGTTCTGAAAGCGGTTCTAGGAATACTTTCCTCTTGTATTCTCAGCTGATGGTAACCAGATCGCAAATCGATCTTCGAGTAGTAGCTTAAACCTTGCAGTTGGTCGAAAAGATCATCGATTCTCGGCAAAGGGTACCTGTTCTTGATGGTCAACTTATTAAGCTCGCGGTAGTCTATGCATATACGAAAACTACCGTCCTTCTTCTTAACGAACACTACTGGAGCTCCCCAAGGTGAGAAGCTTGGTCTGATGAATCCTTTATCCAACAGCTCCTGGAGTTGTGTCGACAACTCCTGCATCTCTGACGGTGCAAGTCTATAAGGTGCCTTGGCTACAGGCGCGGCACCTGGAACCAAGTCAATGTGGCACTCGACTTGCCTTTGAGGCGGTAATCCTGGAAAGTCTTCTGGAAAGACCTCCGGATATTCCTTGATGACTGGAATGTCTTCAATCTTTGGCTCAGCAGCTTTCTTATCCATGATGCGTGCTAAGAATGCAACACATCCCTTCCGTAAACACTTTCTAGCTTTCAGGCAGCTAACAATTCTCAACGGCGTTTCATGCTTCTCTCCGTGCACTATGATTATTTCTTCATCCGTCAACGGGATGCGGATGGTCTTCTCATGGCAAACAATCTCGGCCTTGTTACTCGATAGCTAATCCATTCCCACTACCACATCAAAGCTTCCCAACTCGACAAGTAGTAAGTCTAGCGTAAACTCGTGCCCTCCTAATTCAATCACACATCCTCGGACAACTTCACTGGTCGCAACTAGTTTCCCATTTGCTAATTCGATGGAATACGGAACGTCTAACTTACTAGGCATCAACCCAAGTTTATTCTTAAATTCTAATGACACGAAACTATAATCCGCACCAGTATCAAACAAAACGGATGCAAATCGTTGGTTTATAGGGAACGTACAAGTAACAACGTTGGGATCCTGGCGCGCTTCCCTCGCCTCAATGTTAAACACTCTTCCGCGGGCTTGATTCAATCCTGGGCAGTCCCTCTTAAAATGCCCAATGTCACCGCAGTTAAAACAACCCAATTTTTTACCATTTCCTCCTCCGTTCCCCGCTTGATTGTTGTTTTGATTTCGATTCACATTACCTGCTTGATTCACGTTGTTGCCTCGGTTTCCATTTCCTTCATTGTTTCCTTGTACACGATTTCCATTGCCACCTCGATTATTGTTCCGATTACCAAAACCTCCTTGGCCTCCCCGGCTTGCACTAGCCCAACAGTTATCCTTCAGGTGGCCAACTTTTCCACAAGCTTCACATACTTTTGGCCCATATCAGCCAGAATGATGACGCTGGCAGGTGTTACACTTGGGATGCGTACTCATATATCCTTTCCCCTTCTTTCCAACACCGGTTGCAGCTTGGACCGGTTCTCCTTTCTTTCCAACACTGCTAGTTCCCTGCTTGAAGTTCGAGAATTCCCTCTTATTCTCACCAGACGACTCTACGTGAGTCTCTTTCTTCTTTGGCTCAACATTCGAAAACTTGTTCAGGTGGATGGCTTCCTCAGTAAGAGACACGCTCAGATCGATAGCCTCTGTGATTGTTGCAGGCTTGGAAGTAGTGACCATACTCATGATCTGTGGAGCTAAACCCCAGATAAAGCGCTCGATTCGTTTGAATTCCGGTGTGTCCATGTATGGCACAACGTGGGATAAATCATGAAATCTTTGGACGTACTCTGCGATCTTAGGACCGTCCATCCTTAAATGCCAGAACTCAGTCTCCAGCCTTTGTATCTCAGCACGAGAACAATACTTCCTTCGCATCAACTCTTTTAACTCAGCCCAGGTCAACGCGTAAACAGCGGTTTCACCAAGAGTTTGCACTTATAAGTTCCACCAGGACAGGGCTCCGTCCAAAAATAGCCCAGAAATGTAAGTCACTTGTTGGTCTGGAGCGCACCTGCTCATTCGGAGAACAGACTCCGTCTTTTCGACCCATCTTACAAAAGCAACAGCACCTCCGGTGTCGTCAAAGTTCACAGGCTTGCAGTCTAGGAACTGCTTGTAAGTGCACCCTGCACATACGTTAGAATATACAAATGGTATTAGCGGACGTGCTATAAATATCTAAATGTATTGTAATACGTCCCAAACGACTTAACATTACCATGTGGTGGATTGTTATTGCCGTTATTTTTTGAATTGCTTCCGCTGGTTCCTCCTTATGAGGTTGCATATTGTGCAATGGCGGCAGCAATGATTCCTTGTAGTTCTGCCTCGTTGGCAGGCATACGCGTTTGGCGTCTTGGTGGCATCTTCTAAAAGATTGTTCACGTTGGTCAGGCCATAGTAAGTAAAGTGTACGTATGTATTCAACAATATCAACACATAACATCTCATGTTATAAATAAATCAACCACATAACATCTCATGTTATAGAACATAAACAATCACTTAACATCAAATATAATGAAAATACTGCGATTGCGCTGTCATAAATCAAGACCACAATGTAAGGTTTACAAGTACATAACTGTATCGTACATCATCAGTGACTAAGGGCCACATCGCCCTAGTCTAAACTATCTAATCAGTGACATCAGCAACAAATATACAAATCATCAAAACCCACAATCATCAAAATGTGGTCTCCAAAAGCTGTGTAGTCTGCACAATCGCGGTCGTCTCACCAAAAGTCTACCCGTGTCGTACAAAAAGGCCTATGCCTCCTCCATAGCATGATGAGAGCGCAATAAGTATGCTATCTGCTGCTCGGGAGTCCAAAAACGAGCGGCAGAATCAGGTGAAAGTGGTCGAGGAGGGTGTGATACGGCAGGTGGGGTCTGGGACTGGCACGGGAGTCGCTGAGCTTTCTCTAGCTCCTGTACGCGACGGGTTAACGCCTCCTGCTGTATCATGAAAGATGTGAGAACATCCTCCGTAGAATACCCCATGTGGTATGGGTGATACGGATCCATCGGTGGCATAATGGGTGGCGTGGTCCAGAGGAACGGCTCACTAGATGAAGCGAAGGATGGTACAGTAAATGGTGCAACAGTGGAAACAACAGTGGGATGAGCAATCTGAGGCACAAACTGGCCTCCTCCTAACACAAATGGTGTTTGACCAAACGGATGACGTGACGAACCCTCCCCAGGACGGGGTGGAGGAATGTCCTGGAGGTAAGTGATCGGGAGATATGTGCGGTGAGTATCTGTGATATGTGTGGGAAGCAAAGGTACGTCGATGGGAGCTGAAACAGGGGCTGAAACGGGGGCTACAGGTGGTGCAACTGGTATCACGTAAGGTGGGTAATCATCGTCGTCATCTATCCACCCATTGTGGGTGTGTGCGTATCGTGGATCAATGTGGGTCGCGAAAGGTGCACGATCGAACATCACCGGCATAGGATCTGGAAGTGGGTCGACAGCAGGATCCTCTAACAACAATGGAGCATCAATATGAACATCAACAGCATGATCATCCACCAACTGTGGAACAACAAGAGGATGATCATCAACAGGTATATCATCAACAAAAGGAGCAACAGCAGGTGCATCGGCATGAACAGGGTCATGCTCAAATGTCGGGTCAGGAGCGACAACTGGCTCAGGGGCCACAGCCGGCTCCGGATCAACAAACTCCATCTCGAAATCAGCTGGATCAGCAAATAAGGGATCGACAGGGGCTACAGGATCCTCCAGGGGCTGGTCTAAGTGTACGAACTCGATGTCATGGTCTGGATCAAAACCAGGTGGAAAAATAGGATCATCCTCAATATCGTGATCAAACTCAAAGTCATGTGTAGGTGCAGCTGATGACGCCATATCAGGGTCGGCGTCATGTGAGTGGTGCTGCACTCCCTGTGTATGCAAAGATGCGGACGCCACAGACTCAAATGAGTCTGGGACAGGTGAATGAGCATGAGCCTCCTCTGCAGGAACATCAGTAAGCAGTAGGATATCATCAGCAGCAATATGGGCCTCGCCCTCAAGGTTATCCTCAAGTGGGTCCTCCTCAAATAAATCGACATCATCGTCAGAAACATCAACAAGTGGCATATCAACAACCGGATAAGCGGCAAGGGGTATAGGAGCAGGGATCACCATGAGTGGTAAATCCCCAGCGAGATGGCCATCAGCAGGCTCGGCTATGACATCAGGCAGCGCAAAGGGCTAAAAGTCGTCATCGTCTGTGCTGGTAGTATCGGAAGTGTACACCTCGTGCTTCGATGAAACTATGTCGTCTGATACTATGGCCATGGGATCTGTAGTGTCTGACTCTCCAGTACCTGACGAAGGCATGGCGTCTGTAACACAAACACACACATGCAAAAATAATCAATCATATAATCAAATAAACATGTTAGTCACTAATAAGCAATCAACTAATTCTCCTAGTCCCACTAGTCTAACCTCCCAGCCTCTTAGACTGAACCTCCTAGTCCCACTAGATTAACCTCCCAGCCTCCCAGACTGAACCCTCTAGTCCCACTAGACTAACCTCCCAGACTGAACCCTCTAGTCCAACTAGACTAACCTCCCAGCCTCCCAGACTAAACCCTCTAGTCCCACAAGACTACTCCATCAGTCTCTCAGACTGAGCCTCCTAGTCCCACTAGACTACTCCCTCAGCCTCTCAGACTGCGCCATAACCTTTAAAAATATTTTGCACTATGGATCTGGACGTAGTGTATGCAATGTAAAAATGTTTTCGTGTGAGCCCTGGTGATCATAGTCTAAACTCGAGAAGGAATCCTAGTTCGCTATGATCAAGGCTCTGATACCAAGCTGTCACACCCTGGCTTTTGCGGAAGCGTGGGTTTATTTCGTTGTGACTTCTTAATACCATAGCTTAATCACAACAAGCTATATGAATTTAAAACCACGATGATCATCCATTACTTCATATTTTAAAAACAAAATACCACAACATTGTTTTCAAATGTCGACACATGCAACGAAAATGCAACATAACAAACTAAAAACATTGTTCAAAGACACAACCACATACATGAAACAAACATAGCTCAAGACTTGTGACTCGTGCAGGTAAAAGCCACAACTCCCAAACTTGGATGACATCGCACTTCTTATGCAACTTGAAAACATAACATACCTCGCCAGATCCCTAATTCCCTGAAATACATGTAAGTTAAAAAATCAACATAAAGTTGAGCGAGTTCATGTGAAAGTGAGTATGTAAAACCGTTGTAAGTATAAAATCCCTGGTATTTAGCAAATAAGGAAATAAGAGATCACCAATGGTTTGCAAGGCCATTGATATGTGTGAAGTGCAGTAGGAAGACTCAAACCTAGCAGATTTTTGCGTCGGGTACCAAGTCACCCTGAGGTCCGTACTGTTGGGCCTGGGGCTGGGCTCGCTACACCCAGATAGATCGACCGCTAAAGACCCTCAGTCCTACAATGAGGATTAATGGCCTCCAGTTCCCGCCTACCCACTCACATGATCTAAGTTGTAACCCTCCTTACGCTAACCATACCATGTAAAAAGTATTCTTAATCATAGTAACATGTATTTCACCCCTGAAGTATAAAAACTGAAAACAGTTAAGCGAAAAAGGGGGACATGAACTCACAGAAGTGCGTCTCGAAATAGTAAATCCCAAATCAACCTGCTGCGTGACGACCTACACGTACTAACTTCTATTAGACGGATGGCCGTGCATTGGCTTAAGGTTTAATGTTTTTGGGAAATAGTTAGGCAACTATTTCGTATTTACACTTTTTAATTATTTAATAGTTGTATTCCTTCCTAAGGATGGGGGTTTTAATACATGTGCGTTTTGTAATTCCAGAAATATATTTTTAAGTCTCACTTAATAAAATATATTTTTATTCATTTGTCTAAAATATTCTATCTCCAAAATATACATATTTTTTCCAAAAATATTATATTTTATTCCATACAATTTTCCGAAATAATACTTTTATCAAAATACGCATTTAAGAGTATTTTTCCAAAATACATAAGTTACATTTAAAGTTCGGATGGTAATAATAATACCGGTGTAAGTTAGACATTTATTTGTTAAGGCGTTGGTATTATTTTGGAGTCGTTACTTCATGATATTTTCCAGGTTATATTATTTTTACTCTAAAAATAATATATAGTTATCAAAATAATCATAAAATCACACAAGTGTTTTATTATGAAATATATATTCTCAATATATATTTAACAAGTTTTATTTAAGAAAATCCACCTCCGACACTTGGTAATTTTGTAATAAAAATCATGGCGAAGTTTGTTTGGAAAACAAGTCAAAAATATATTTATAAACACTTGTCACCCAAAATATTCTAAGTGTTATTTTCAGGAAAAATTTCGCCAGAGTTTCCTCTGTAACTGGAGGTGGCCACGCTTACTAGCGTATCATTTTCTTTTCAAAATTCAATCAACAATTTTCCAATCATCAATGTTCAATGTTCAATCGTCAAACTAGTCAAAATAAGCATAAATCGAAAACACATGAACTTGTAAGTTGTGTAAAAGTATGTAGTAACTTTCTAACATTTTTAGTAGATCTCTCCATCTATAAAAATAAAATCAATTTCTTGAAAACTTTATTTTTAAAGAATATGTAACTTTACAACTTATAGTCAAAAATTACGAAAATATTTCTTTGTTAAATCCTTTTATCACACAAGTGTTTACACACTTGTTTGTTCACAAAAATGCCTTTAGTTCATGAAAGATCCGGCTTTTAAACATGATATGCATCTTACACTTGGTTCTTCGAAAATACCACTTTTAAATCTTTAGATCTACTAGTTTAGAACTCCATTTTACAACAAAAATATTTTTACACAAGTTCATGTTTATGTATGAAAGGGTTCGTCATCTTGTAACTTTCCTACTTAACATAATGCTAGTTCATGTTCCATGAACATGATCTAGCGTGGTTAGATGACGATCCGTTCCACTACTAGCAACCAACAACATAAAATAACCATAACTAAACAAGATTCATGAGTTTTACACCATTATTTTCTCTTTAACCATCTTGTTTATCATTCTTACAAGACTTTTAGTTTTGATCTTAAGTGTTCATGATTTTTATCCATTAAATCTCTTATTAACCACTTTAAACATGAACAAGAGAGTGTTTAGAATCACTTACAACTAGCTCAAGGCTAGGGAAGAATCAAAGCGAAAACTAGGTGGATAAAAGCGACGTAGTGAGGTCCTTGAGATTCCGTAAGCACCGAGCCTCCTTGTGTGTGACCTTTCACCTTTGTATGTAAGTGGAATTGCAAGATCAAAACTTGAAGATGGTGAGATGGTGGGTGTGGGTTTCGGCCGATCCAAAGGAAGAAGGAAGAGAGAAAGTGAGTTGGTTGATGTTGTGTTCAAGAAAGAGATTGGTTATCTTTAGTGTTTATTTATGGACCAAATTTCATCTTTATCCAACATGTATTATGTTTACTAGATACTAGACACAAGGATTAAAATAATCAACAAGGACAAAGGTGTGTCACCCTTGTGGTGACCGTTTGGTTAGGGGGGGGGGGGGTGTTTCTTAGTTGAATTTCAAAAGTGTAATTAAGAGATCAAGTTTGTTTAGTTAAGTAACTAATTTAGTGTAATAGTGTGTTATGAAATATAACGGGTGTTAGGGTGTTTGGGGACCCTAACTAGCTCAGAAAAGGATAAACAATGTTATTGACAATATTTTTATGTTTCGGGTAAAGTCCGGTTGTTCGGTTGGATATTAATCCGTTAAAGTGCTAAATAAGCATTTAAAGTGTCGTTAATATTTGTTTTAGTGACATAATGAATTCCTGACACTTTGGAAAGCGACTAGTATTATTTTCCCATGTTTTTGCACTTTACTAGTTAACTTAAATGCTGAATTTTGGTAATAAAGTGCAGAATTTTGTAGTTAAAGTATGTTTTAGGCACATCCGGTCACTATAAATATCACCTAGTGACGCAGTTTTATAATCCTCGCCTCCCTACACTCCCTACTAGTGTAGTAATCTATTCCCGGCTCATAATGGCCTCAGAGACAGTATCTGTCTGGTGCTGGCTATGTCAGCATGTTTACTAGGTTATCCGTATAGTGTGCTCACTGTGCTTTTGTGCATCAAGGTTGTCACTAATGTTTGTGTGTAAATAATAGAGTGACAATATGAAATGTGATGCATGAATATGTATGTATCCGAATTCAAGTAGCAGTTTAATCACAACTGTAAGCAAGCACATCAATCAAGCATTAATTAAATATTAATTAATTCGTACGGATACCTGGTTTGGTGAGGGTTGTCACAACCGAACCCCTCAAAACTTATTTCTAAGCTATGTAAAGGATATTTAGGGTATGTTTAGCTTATGATCTTGTTCCGAAGTGTACATTGTTATACGAATTGGCAGACTTTTGCAGTTTGTCGCAAATAGTCCCTATGATAGAATAAACGTGTTTTTGACACACCAAATCCTTCAAAACTTATTTCTAACTTATGTAAAGTTATATAAGGTACGTTAAGCATATGTCAATATTCCGGAGTATTTGTCGCGTTAAACTGATTACGTTTACGTAACAGTTTGCGTATAACTTTCAAAAAGCGATTAAAAGCTTGAAATCGAACTAGAATCAAAACGTGAAATTGTCAAACACAAATGCACAAATATTGAGACCAAAACACATCGTTTCGTTGATAATTGATATTGTTCTACATCATATAGTGTTTATAGAGCACAAATGTAACAGTCTCCCCTACTTTAGGAAATTTCGTCCCGAAATTTTAACTAGAGGAAACATGTGAAAACAAATGTGGATATTTCGCCTTCATTTTTTCCTCACATTCCCAAGTTACATCGATGACAGTTGCCTTTACCACATGACAGTTGCATCGATGACAGTTGCCTTTACCACATGGCCCCATATGGTGCAAGTTACAACGATTACATTTGGGGTGATTTCCCTTGTATCCACCCTGACCTTGATTCCAAAAGACTACTGACTGGGGCTCCTGTACTCATCTGTCTTCCGCTGCTGGGACTGAGCTGAAGTAGAACCTTTGCCTGAATTCCCATCCCATTTTCGCTTGTTATCATTAGGTGCGTCAGCAGTAGCAGCACCAATACGCTTGGGCAGTTTGTGTTGTTCCACAGCTTGATCGGTGAGACGATGGGCTAACTTAATGATCTGCTGAATGGTACCCAGGTTAGCCGAAGTCACGTGACTCTGAATCTCGGGTACAAGGCCCTTGAGGTAAAGCTCAATACGTTTGATGGGAGGGTCCACCATAGTAGGGCACAGGATGGCCAGTTCATTCGACCTCTTGGTATACGCCTCAATCTTAGACCCCGTCATCTTCAGATTGAAAAATTCCACCTCCAGTTTGTGGATGTCATCCCGACTACAGTATTCCTCTTTGATCAGTTCCTTGAAACCGTTCCATGGGGTGGCATTAGAAGCATCCAACCCCAGCAGCTGAACCTGAGCGTTCCACCATGTGAGCGCTACCCCTTCAAGTGTTCCGGTAGCATATTTCACCCTACGCTCTTCGGGGCATTCGCACATCTCGAAAACTGACTCAAGCTTTTCAAACCAGTGAAGAAGGCCCACTGCTCCTTCGGTGCCACTGAAAGTGGTAGGTCGGCAGTCCATGAACGTCTTGAACGTGCACACAGGAGGTTGAGCATGTTGACCTCCTGCTGGATTGGCTGCAAGTGCTTCAGCGACTCGTTCGTTGATCAAAGCCGTCAACTGGGCTTGAGTGAGGTTGATACGTCCTCCGCGTCCGCTCATGATCTTCATAACGAAGCAACGTAGGTGAGAAAAGTGTCGCGAAAGTGCGTAAGTGTGGGATGACAATAGAGAGTAAGCACACAAGGTTCAAATAGCAACTACCACATTATCTAATGCACAGTGAGAACTATCTAACCGACAATATAACATAAATCATACCACTTATGGTGTCGAGTCTTGCGCGTGGAGCGTAGCGTCATTGTGGATCGTTGAGCACTGTACTGGTTGTAGTCTGGTTTTATAAAAAACTTTTCCCTTTTTAAAACCAAGTTCACTATAACCAACGGCTCTGATACCAATCTGTCACACCCCCAAAATCCACCATGCGGAGTACCACCGCTTGGAGGCATGACGTGACCAGGATCGAGCCACCAATCATATTGAACAACATAATTAAGTAAATAAAACCAAACACAATACGATTGGTGACCAAAAGGAAGTGAACCGATTTTAGGTTAACAGCAGAAGCATAAAACATAAGTTCATAGTTCATAAGTTTAAAGTCCAAAATGTAGGTTTAGTAAGTTCACAAAGTTTATTCATTAAGTACGGGACATATCAGTTCGCATCCCACAACGACCACCTCCATATGCAAGCTCCATAGCATCTAACGACCTGCAAAGCATGTAATAACGAGTCAACAACAAAGTTGAGTGAGTTCACGGTTGGTTGTCCATTTTAGAGTTGTTTCCAAAAACATAGTTTAATCTCATTCGGCTATCCTGCCGTGGGGGTTACCCCATAGTTCGAAAACGTTTATTTGTTAACCATCCCATGTCCACCTTCCCTGGCTATCCAGCCCGGCACTTTGGCCGTGGGGAGCTACCCCAGTATTTTAAACTACCAGACTCGTTTATCATATCGACTACTAACAAAAATCAATTGTGCCCTAGCATCGGTGTTCTATCACCACCGACGTGCCATAGTCCATTAGTACACACCCGTCCGACTGGCACGGTGTGAGGTTTGTTAAACCTAATAGCGCTATTAACTAATGACCCGCTCGCCATAGCCTCGGCGCTTAAGTCGATACAAAAAGGGAGGGACTTCGCTGATAGAGTTCTAGTCCAGTAAGTCTAATACGTCCCAACAGGACGAGGAATTTACATTCCTGAACACGTCTCAAAGGACGAGGAATCCCTATTCCTGAACCCATTCCCATTCCCACCGTGAATTAACATGCTTTGTAGAAAAGTGTGAACTCACCTCTGTTTGCTCGGTTAGATTCTCAAATATAGCTAACAGTCAAGGTCGGTCAATCACGTCCTAGTATGATTTACCAGTTAGTCATTTAGTGGCTTACAAATAGAGCACAAAGTTCCTACACGTATCTATCACATAGCATGCATTACTTTAACTGTTTATGCCCGTATATATACTTCCCATCCATTCCCCACTCATAAGCAAACATACGATAGTGTACGTAACACATATAACAAGTTAGATCATTTACCGATAGCACACTCGACCTTTAGACACGCAAATTACAGCTTATGTCATTTCAGCATAATTATTCAAAACCGAGATGTTTTCGGACATTTTAATAAAATAGTTAATTTATTCCAAAAATTCCCAAATTTTTACAAAATGTCTTAAACGTTCCAAATTTCATTGTGTAAAAATATTGGGGTCTGGTTCCTTACCAATATTTTATAAAAATTCATTTTCCGGGCTGAATTCAGATTTATATTTTTCTGACCACAGTCCACGAGATAATTTATTTAAAATTCATCGAGTGTCCGATTTATGAAATTCCAATGGGGTAATTAGAAATGCATTGGTTGTCATCTACTGTACAAATTTCATGGTCCGATTCATCACAAAACTCAGATTATGACTGAAAGTATGACACCCATTTATTGCTGTCAAAATTCAGCTTAAGCTGTTGTTACAAATCGACACATTAAAAATAGTAAACGAAGTCCAAAAATTACGATTCTGGTGCCATTAGAACCGTATTTCATAATAACATATTTTAGATTCAAAATATTGGTTTTTCGTTGAGTTTATGACCTGTTTACAGCCAACTGAAGTTGGCTGTAAAACCGGGACAGATTCTGCTTTCACTCTTTAACTTCTTAGTTCGTGTTCGATTGATTTCCGTTAGCAAGTTTATTAATCACAACAACATTAAACATCAATACTAACCAACAAAACATCAGATAATCAACCAAGAATCATAACAAAACTAGTTTCAAAAGTTTTACACTAACATTCATTCATTAACCACCATGTTTATTATTTTTAGTGGACTTTTAGTTTTGAACTCTAGTGTTCATGATTTTTATCCGACAAAATTCTTATTAACCACTTTAGATATGAACAATAGGGTGTTTAGAGTCACTTACTACTAGCTCATGGCTAGGGAAGAAACTAGACGAAAAACGAGTGGTTAAAAGCGTTATGGTGAGGTCCTTGGCAATCCGTAAGCACCGAGCCTCCTTGTATGAGATCCTTCACACTTGAATGTGAATAAAATGCCTTGATCAAATTTGAAAAGTGGTGGTGGATGGGGCTTGGTGGTCGGCCGAGAGTAGTAAGCAAGAGGGAGAGAGATGTGACTTTTGTGAAGTGAATTATGAATGTCAAAGATAATGGTGAGCTCATTGGTTTAATTTATAAACCATATTCTCTATTTACCCACTAGATAAAATGTCAAGTAGATATTAGGCAAACAATTAAATTAATCATTTTCTTGTAAGGGTGTGTCCCCCTTGGGGGACCGAATCGGTTACAAGGGGTGGGGTAAGTGTGTTGGTTTTGAACTATTAGTTAAGCTAGTTAGTTAAGTTAGGAGTTTAAGATTAGCTGTCTTGTGTGTTGTAATTTATAACGGGCGTTAGGGTATCCGGGGACCCTAACTGGCTCATAAAAAGAAAAACAATATCAATGACAATATTTTTATGTTCCGGGTTAAGTCCGGTTGTTCGGTTTGATACTGTTCCGTTAAAGTGTTTAATTAATCCGTAAAGTGTCTTTTATGTATATTTTTGTAACACTTTTAATTTCTAACACTTAGGAAATTATAACAGACTATTTAGTGAATTTTAGGCATACTACTAGTATGTTAACAAGCACAAACACAGATATCAGAAAGCAGTTAAGTAATTCCACACAGTCGTCAAGCACATTAATTATTATTAATAAATTGTACGGAATACATGGAATTATGAGGGTTGTCACACACAAGTACGTTGAGCTTGAAAGACGTGAGTTTGAATATCAGATTGAGTTCGAACACAATGAAGCTTGACTCTTTCCTTTCGACTTAGTGCATCGGCTACGACATTCGCCTTACCAGGATGGTAGCGAATTTCGCACTCGTAATCGTTCAAGAGTTCAACCCAGCGTCGTTGTCTCATGTTTAGCTCCTTCTGATTGAAAACATGTTGGAGACTTTTGTGGTCTGTGAAAACCACACATTTCATGCCATAGAGATAGTGTCTCCAGATTTTGAGAGCAAAAACTACAACGCCTAACTCAAGTTCATGAGTCGTGTAGTTCCTCTCGTTTATTTTCAATTGCCTTGACGCATAGGCTATGACTTTACCTCATTGCATGAGAACACAACCAAGACCTAGATTCGATGTGTCACAATAGACAAAGCAATCATCATTGCCACCAGGTAAAGATAAGACAGGAGCATCACAGAGTTTTTGTTTCAGTGTTTGGAAAGCTTCCTCTTGTTTGGGTCCCCACTCAAAAGGCTTATTCTTTTGAGTCAAAGCGGTATGAGGAACCAAGATCTTTGAGAAGTTCGCGATAAATCGCCGATAGTATCCAGCAAGACCAAGAAAAGAGCGAATTTCTGTGGATGTAGTAGGTGTGTTCCAATCCTTTATCGCAGCGATTTTGGAAGGATCCACATGAATACCCTGCTCATTGACAATATGACCCAAAAACTGAACTTCCTTAAGCCAAAATTCACACTTGGAGAATTTGGCAAAGAGTTGTTCCTTTTTCAGGAGTTCCATTGTCAGACGAAGTTGTTGTTCATGATCAGCTCGAGACTTAGAATAAATAAGAATATCCTCACTGAAAACAATGATGAACTTGTCTAAATAAGGTTTACAAACCCTATTCATTAAGTCCATGAAAACAGCTGGAGCATTCATCAAACCAAAAGGCATGATAGTGAACTCATAGTGACCATATCTTGTGCAGAAAGTAGTTTTGGGAATATCTTCTTCGAGTACACGAAGCTGATGATACCCAGAACGCAAATCGATCTTGGAAAAACATGTAGCACCTTGCAGCTGATCAAAGAGATCATCAATTCGTGGTAGGGAATATCGTTTCTTGATTGTGAGTTTATTGAGCTCATGATAATCGATACACATACGGAATGATCCATCTTTCTTTTTCACAAATAGGACTGGAATGCCCCAAGGTGAATAACTTGGACGGATGAATCCTTTGTCAGATAACTCTTAAAGCTGTTTCGATAACTCTTGCATCTCATACGGTGCAAGACGGTAGGGTGCTTTGGCAATCGGGTTGGCATTAGGTACAAGGTCAATATGAAATTCGACTTGACGAACTGGAGGTAAACCAGGCAGTTCATAAGGAAACACCTCTGGATAATTTTGAACAATCGGAATATCTTGAATACTTTTGCTCTTTCCTTTCTCCTCTACGACATGTGCCAGAAAGGCCACATATCCTTTTCGTAGGTATTTTTAGGCTTTAGTACACGACATGAGTTTCAAACCATTTGAAGGTTTCTCGCCATGAACTTCTAAGATTTCACCAGACGAAAGAGGGATACGAACAATCTTATCGAAACAAACCACCTCGGCATGATGTTTAGTTAACCAATCCATTCCTACGATAATATCAAAACTCCCAAGTAGCATCGGTGTGAGGTCAATAGGAAAAAGATGGTTATCGAGGTTAATTGGCAATCACGAATAAGAAAATCGAGTACAAGAGGTTCACCAGTAGCAATCTCAACTGATAATGGCTTTCCTAGTTTAGTTCTAGGCATCGCAAGTAAAGGCTCAAAGGCTAACGATACAAAGCTTCTATCGGCACCAGAATCGAAAAGAACAGATGCAGGTTGATGGTTAACAAGGAATGTACCATTAACGACTTTGTTATCAGCATGGGCATCGTTAGCATTCAAGTTGTATACTCGTCCACGAGCGGGATTGGCATTTGCATTGGCATTGGCATTTGCAAGCTTCGGGCAGTTGTTCCTAAAGCGACCCATTTCTCCGCAGTTAAAACATGAACCAGGTGGGAATGGAGGTCTAGCAGCGTTTCCCTGAGCTTGTGCTGGGTTCTGTGCAGCTTGGTTAGGAACAACTCGACAAATGTTGGCCGTGTGGCCAAGCCTTCTGTGACACCTGGGTCACTGCAACCATCAAACAAATACCAAACCAATGAAATATTGTATTTCATACTTGGGATTTGTATAAATATGAGGATCATTTGCACATATCAATTTTTTATTCAATTTCAAACTCTATATCACTTTCTGGAGAGTTATACGCAAACTGGTGCGTAAACGTAACCAGTTTAATGCGAAAAATACTCCGGAACATCAACATATGCTTAACATACCTTAAATAACCCTTACATAACTTAGAAATAAGTTTTGAAGGCTTGGGTATGGCAAAAACAAGTTAATTCGCTTAAAGGGACTAAACTTGACAAACTGTGAAAGTATGCCAATTTGGACGGTAACGAACATTCCGGAACATGAACATAAGTTAAACATACCATAGATATCCTTTACATAGCTTAGAAATAGGCTTTGAGGGGTTTGGTGTGCTAAAATAAACTTTTGGGTCATTCAGGGACTAAAAGCGTCAAAAATTGCACAAGTTTGCATTTTCGCGCATAACTTACGTTCTGAATACATACGGACATCCAAAAATTTATGTAAGCACTAAAATATTTTATTTTAGTGTTTGGCTTGAGAAAAATCCATTCGTTCGCGCAATTTGGATCGTTTTTCGCGCTTGTGCGCATTCCGTCGTAATTAAGCGATCATCGCGATCGTCGACCAAACGAACCAACATCCGGAATATTTTTGAGCATGTTTCATGTCCACAATGTTTAGGCATCATTTTAGGGCCTTAACGTTGGCTTAACGGCCCTTAAACGTGTCGGAAATGGCTTAAATACGTAACAGGGACCAAAACTGTCATTTATGAAAGTTGGTTTCTGACCAGTCAGGCCAGGCGTCCCGCGTAAAACCAGGGCTATCCTTTACGCGGCCCGTGTTAGACTCCCAGATCAGATAAGATCAATTAATCAGCAGATTACAGCTGTTAAGCTCCCAACCACTCACCCACACTTGCCCTTTCAGTTCATGATAGGCCATTTTTAGTCACCACAACATTCCAACAAGTGTACGCACGAGATTCGATCAAGTTATTCAAGAAACGATCTTAACGGTTCGAGAAACACTATAAATACCCAACCCCCTTCCATTCAAAACCCACCAAATCTGATCAAAATGCTCTAAGTTGAGGCCTTTGCTTCATACCTGAGCTATTCGATCACGATTTGCTTGCGGGGACCCTTTGTAAGTGTTCCTTCGTTCTTTTATTGCTTTTCGAGTCTGAAAGTCAAACTATGTTTGACTTTCGGCGTTGACCAGTCAATGGTCAACGCGAAGTTCGTTTGAACTTCATAACGTGATCGTAATCACGTTGGTTATAGTCCCTAGTGACTATACCTACTGATTACCACGTTATCTAGGCTCAGTGACGAGTCGTAGTTTCGGCCAAAATGCGCATTCTTAAGTATTTTGTAACCAAACTACTCTTAGGTATCAAAACCATTTGTTTTGATACCAAACCTGTTTTCAAAACTTAGTTAAGCATGTTTTAACATGCTTAGCTCGTCACTTTTAGTTTAGTGCTTATATAGGGTCGTAAGGTAAGCGATCTAAACAATCGCTTATACTTTCGAACCCGACCCGTTTGGTCGATCATTAGGATCCGACCAAACACATTAGGTGACCATAGTATACAGGGAATAACCTTCCGAGGTTTTACCTTATGGTCACGACGTTTACTTAGTTGTATGATAGGTGGGTTATATGCCTTAGGTAAATTACCAAAATACCCCTTTGACACCAAAATTCATTTTAAGCATATGTAACATAACTTTTGGCATCTAAACTGATTTAGCAACAATATTAGACATGTTAAGGCATATTTTACTTATCATAGGGCTAGTTAGGCGTTCCGAACGCGTTTTACGCGAACGACGCGTTAAAGTAGCATAAGCTACCTAAATGGGTCGTAATGGGTCGTAAGCACTTAGGTTAGGTTTCATTTTAGTATGTAGGCCTTGTTAAACCAAACTACATGAGTTCCCATACTCATTTGGTTTACGAGCCCTCATTCTATCCGATCCTCCGACATAGGTCCGGTTTATTAACATAGTTACCTATACTAGGTGCCGTTTGATTCCGTGATCTCTAGCATTGCTTGGTGGTTATCTTAGGACTTCTGAGCAATCTCAAGTGAGTACATAGACCCCTCTTTTACTGTTTTCCAAATATTTTTGGGTGGAACACATGTGCCTACTTGTTACTTTCATGCTTTCTTGCTTTCACATCATATACTTGCTATATTCATTTGTACATTTATAGTACATGATTTCATTGTGTTTTATGCTATGTATGCCCATTGTGTGCGTACTTAGTACATTATTTTACATTACATTTTATGCTATGTATGCCCATTGTGTGTGTACTTAGTACATTATTTTACATTACATTGTATGCTTTGTATGCCCATTGTGTGCGTACTTAGTACATTATTTTACATTACATTCTATGCTATGTATGCCCATTGTGTGCGTACTTAGTACATTATTTTACATTACATTACATTTTATTCTATGTATGCCCATTGTGTGTATACTTTGTACATTGTTTTACATTACATTACATGCAATGTATGTTCATCATACTTAGTACATTCGTTTCACATCACATGCTATGTATGTTTATCATACTTAGTACATTCATTATTCATTCACATGCTTACATTTTGATATGATATTTGGTTTGTTTTGATGGATCAATATACATTCATTAACACCGATCACGCCGTTCGTTAGTAGGTAGTGGTACCATAGGAATTGACAACTCCCGTTCCGGACATCCTGGGTAGGTTTGGATGAAAGGAATGACCGAATTCGATATACATAACTTAGATAAACCTTTAATTTGTTTAAGGGTTTATCGCCACAGTCTCAAGGCTTGGATGTATGCATTCTCACAATATCGCATAGATGTTTATATCAGTATAGCATGCATTTGTTCCACAAAACATAGCTTTGATTTAAACCATGTTTTACTTCAATACTTTGTTTTAGTGCATATGGTTTAGTTGATATATTTCACTAGCCATACATATCATTTTGGTTACACATTACATGATTTACATTTGACACATAAACATTATTGACATTGGTTATACATTACATGACTTTCATCTTGACATAAACATTTTGACATATTATTCAATAAGTTTGGCAATTGGTTTAAACATAGACATCTTACATTGTTGGTTTGGTTTGAGTAAGTAATTTAAGTAACGAGGCGTGTGTAATATGATACAAGCATGGTGGATACGCCGCTGGTACTTCCTATATATAAGTGTTTGTATGATATCACATATTGTAGCGTTGTTTGAATCATTTCAATTTGAGACATATAACATTTTATACAAATAACATACTTTTCACAAGACATTGTTTTACAAAACAACTTATCTTATACACACTCATTTTACTTGGTTATTCATTTAACCATACATTATTCTCTTACTTATACATATCAACTGATCTTATTGCTTTTCAAATGATTTACAAAACAAAGCAAACTACAAGGTTCATGACTAAACATTTTCTTAAACATAAGTCATGAATCTCATTTTCACAAAACCTATGTATCTCACAGGCATTTTTATGCTGACGTACCTATTTTTACATGTGTTTCAGGATATGTTGCATAGGACTTATCAAGATACACATAGGCGGACTTGGACCTTAGTGACAATAAAAGATGCAAGACTAGTTATTTATGTTATGTTTCTTTGATTGTCAAGACTTTGTAACTCTTTTAATCAATAAAACAATATTTCAATTTCCATGTGTTATGAAACAATGATTCTGTTACAACACTCCCCGACGTTTCCGCCACGTTTTGTTGTTTTACGTGGTCGGGGTGTGACAGAAAAGTTGGTATCAGAGCTCATGGTTATAGGGAATTAGGTTATTAGTAATGCTTTGACCTAGTCTATAACCTTCCTAGGACCCTAACGCGAGTTTACTTGCGTTTAGTCATAAAACAATACTGTCACCTATCCTTAGGCGACAACCACAACAAGAACGCAAATTTCAAAACCGCTTCGAAAACTAATCATTTGTTCTAGGATGATTGATTACTAGGTTTTGAACCCTCTGTTATAAGGTTTTGAACCCTCTATTGTAAGGTTTTGAACCCTCTGTTTTAAGGTTTTGAACCCTCTAAGTTTTTCAAATCTCATCAAAGTTGGGTCTTATAATGTGAACACGTGCAAACTGGAAGAGTGAATGCCTGTACCCTGAGTTTTCTGTCGAAGGCTAGAGTGTTCGTACAAATCCGCAGTGTTAGACCAGTCACTCTTACCTGGGAACTCTTGGGGTGAGTGTTCACTTATAGGCGAGCATGTCTTCAGTGATACATTAATATGAGCTGTTTACTTTGATTAGTCACCGTCTCATTTGTTTACCTTAAGTAACAAACAAATGATCGCAATTTTCATGCGTTACCATTCTGTTTTGATTATCCAATAACCTTTCACTTGTTTCTTCCTACTTCTTTCATTTCCTTCTAGAATGTCTCTTCCTCTCAGCAACGGTCAAATGTCCGAGCAAACAACCAAATTTGCCCAGCGAATAAGCGAAGTAGTCCTGAAGACTGTTGAATTAGCTACTGCCATGTATCGTCTCCAGGATGAAGCCACCCAAGAGTCACCAAGACAGGCAGGACCTAGTCAGGTGACAGCACCACCAGCCAAGAAACCAATCGAGGAATCAAAGACCATGGATGAACGATCGCCTAAGAAGTCAAAAAAGCGAAAGGCTTCTCAGAACTTCGTCGTGGTCGCTCACAATGGTCAAGCCGTCCCCAACCAACCAGCTCAACCCCCTGCTAGGAAGCCATACAATGGAACTGCACCCTTGTGCAACCAATGTAACCTTCATCATCATGCTAGGGTGAGGTGCCGCAAATGCCAGATTTGTGGACTTATAGGTCATACAGCAAGGGTTTGCCCAACTGCAGCTGTACCAAATCAAGCTGGCGACAATCCTGCTCAAGCTCGTTTATCACGAGGGTCTTGCTACAACTGTGGCGAGATGGGCCATTTCCAAAGGGATTGCCCAAAGCTTGCTAATGCAAATCAGACCCACGGATGAGCAGTTGGCTGAGTAGAAGATGTTGCTGTCTTATGCTTTTGTTTCTTTCGTTTTCTAGTAATGTGAAACAATATGTCTTGTTCATAAATAAAAGTAGTTGTTCGCAATTCTGATATACAAGTATAGTTACATGTGTGTATGACATTTCCCTAAAATACCTACATTAAGGAGCTATGTTTCTTACAAACTACTTTTGCGAATTTCCCATTTTTGTGTCTACTCATGATTCCCTTGAAAAATTTTAAGTACTCGTTTCATTCCAGGAGACGAAGTACAAGAAATAAAGGGAAATTATGAGTAATCGTGCTTTCTGCACATCTGTGCCTTTGAATCCTTGGTTAGATAACTAAGGGTATTTTCAAATCTCATACCCATTACGTTTTGATTTTTCAACATACACAGTACAAGTATTTCAAAAACAATCTTCATGATCTCAAAACATTTCATATAGTTTGAAAACATTTTTTTTTAAATGCATTGTCTATGTTATTTCAAAAACATTGGCTATGCTTTCAAAAACAACCTTCATAATTTCAAAATGTTTCATATAGTCTGAAAACAATATTAACATAGTATATTTTCTTATCAAGTGCATGATCTCGAAAAGCATCATTCATGTTTTCAAAAACCTTATACATAATTTCAAAATTCATCTCGCATGATTTAAAAAAAAACAAATTTTTTTATAAATATATACCTACCTAATACACCTACTTTATGATTTCAAATGTATTATATATAAGGTTTCAAAAACATTGATCACATTTTTTTAAGAACCCCATGCATAGTTTTCAAAAATATTTTTTTCATACATTGACTTAACTTTCAAATTTCGCTTCACATGTCGCCTTGGCATATCTGGCATCTCAACTTCATAAGCATTTTACTTCATGTTTTGACCTAAGCACATCAAATACAAGGTTTCAAAATATCTTCAACTTCTAAAATCCATATGGGATCTTTTTATCTTCACATTTAGACCCTTGTGGATGATTATCATTCAAATCAGAGTCCTTGATTGGATTCCTTATGTACCTAAATTCGAACATTTCGGTTCCTTATAATCGAGTTCGTATTTTTCTTTTAAAAATCTTTCTATCTTTATAGTTAGATTCTTGATAATGTTTAAAGTACCAAATGAAATCCACGGAATGGGTTCCTAGTGTGCTTTAAATACATGTACACAATCAACGAAACAAATTAACAAATAAACAATCTTTGTGGTTTTATGACTATGTGTTATGCATCCTGTGTTTTCTTTTATGCATTTTGTGTTTTTATACGCTGGGTATTTATTATCCAAATCCTCGTAGAATCTTTCATATCTTCATATGAGGGATTCATAGTAGGATATTCAAAAAGGTACTACCTTAAATCCTAAATGGGCTTCTATGTAATAGTTAAGACCCTTGGATTATATAGTACTATTCCATGATTCATAAGAGACCCTTTTAGGGGGTCTAGTAAAAAAGATTGATTGAAAAATCTGGTTAAGAATGACATGTGATGATATAAGCTGAAAAGACTCCTTGGTTGTCTATTAAAATCATTTATTGATTTAATAAAAGGGACCCTATGGTGGTCTAGTCACACTCATCACAGGTTTGTTCATTTAGTTTCTCCTACACATTATAAAATAGACTGTGTGAATTATGCAATAAATTGTCTAATTATGGACGCGTACATAATTATGAAATTTAGTGCACAGAAACCCAGTAAGATTTATTATGTGTAAGAACCGATAGTGACAACAATAACAAAATGTGAACGATGTAATGGAGGTATGGTGGACGCACCAATGACGCTTCATATACTTGTATATAAGTATCCCTCTTACATTGTAAGCATGATATTATTTAAAGTTACTAGAAGTTCAAGAACTCCAACCAGTGTTGTTCGATCTTTTCAACTTCATGTTTTCAAGCTCTCACAAGTTTCCTCTGATTAAATTTCGGGACAAAATTTCCTAAAGTAGGGGAGACTGTGACACCTGGGTCACTGCAACCATCAAACAAATACCAAACCAATGAAATATTGTATTTCATACTTGGGATTTGTATAAATATGAGGATCATTTGCACATATCAAATTTTTATTCAATTTCAAACTCTATATCACTTTCTGGAGAGTTATACGCAAACTTGTGCGTAAACGTAACCAGTTTAATGCGAAAAATACTCTGGAACATCAACATATACTTAACATACCTTAAATAACCCTTACATAACTTAGAAATAAGTTTTGAAGGCTTGGGTATGGCAAAAACAAGTTAATTCGCTTACTGGGACTAAACTTGACAAACTGCGAAAGTATGCCAATTTGGACTGTAACGAACATTCCGGAACATGAGCATAAGTTAAACATACCATAAATATCCTTTACATAGCTTAGAAATTGTAACATCTGTGCTTGTTATCATTGTGAACAGTTAGTTTATCAATAAAACAATGTTATTTGATCCCAATGTTTGTTTGGTTATGTTTTACATTTTTCGTGTTTTGACTTTTGTCCAATTTCAAACTCTATATCACTTTCTGGAGATTTATACGCAAACTGGTGCGAAAACGTAATCAGTTTAATGTGACAAATACTCTGGAACTTCAACATATACTTAACATACCTTAAATAACCCTTACATAACTTAGAAATAAGTTTTGAAGGCTTTGGTATGGCAAAAACAAGTTAATTCGTATACGAGGGACTAAAGCGTCAATGTTGAAAATTATGACTTTTCGGGTAACAATTAAGTTAACCAAGGACTTAGAAAATGGGGTATAAGTCTTGAAGCCCTTATAGGAAAATAAGAAGGGGTCAAATTGCAAAATATAAGCTTAGTTGCCCTTTCGAAGAACCAAGAGCCAGGGATGCAAACTGAAAAAGAAAACATTGCCCTGATGACAAGCTTACGGACCGTAAAGGTCCACCCTTACGGTCCGTAAGGGATGCCCAGCGACAGCAAGTTGGCTGTTTTGCTGTTTAAACGCAAAACTCGACCCTTAAACGATTTTCCACATCTTTCTTGACCCCTAAACAACCCCTAAACACTAGGGACACATGTGAGAATGTTGTAGTCACTTGTAGACTTGTGTGTCAATAAATTGTGGTGTTAAAATCACTATAAAAGGCCAATGAAGTTGCAAACATTGAACACACCTTCCATCTGCAATTGAGGAGCTTTCTGGAGCACAAGTCTTCTCTCAAGTGATCCCTGGTCATTCTTAGGACTCTTGTAAGTTTGCCTAACCTTCCTTAGTTTAAGTTTTAGCTTAGTTTAGCCTAAAAGTCAACCGTCGTAATTAACGGTTGACTTAACAATTAATCACTAATGGTCCAGTGATTAGTCGAAACAAAAGTAGTTATAAGTTGGTAATTATGTGGGTAATAAACCCTTAAAAAGGTTCCCCCTGATTCCCACTCTAACTAGGTCAAAAGTCGGGTCAAACTTGCTAATAAAAAGTCAACATGATGCTTAAATTCTAATTTATGCATAAATAACAATGTAGAACATACACAACCTGTTTGATCATCATTATAACTTAGTAATTAGTGTAAGAACATGTCTAAACATATTCAACCAGACGATTTCCTGTTTAGACCCGGTTCGGAACCGAAAGTCGCATAGTTTGACTTTTACTTTGACTTTCAGTTCTGACCCGTTCAGGCATGTTTTAGAAATGCCTCAGAGCTTTAATTGGACTAGGTTACATACTAGTATAACCCTCTGTGATTATACACCTTGGTTCATTAGTTATCTAATTAATATGCATGTTTTCGTTAATTGCTCATATGATGACCATTATGCCCTTTTCACTTTAAAACGTGATTTTTGAAAATGTAAAAGAGTAGAAACCTTTGTTACTGATATCTAAACTTGTATCCAAAATTTGAGGTCAATTGGTGGTGTAGATTGAGAGTTATGCTCATTAGCGCAAAATGAAAGCTTTTTGTTAATTAAATGGCGTAATTAGCGTATAGGCTAGTTAAGCCTACTTTTTGATATCAAAATTATTACCCACTGATGTAATATATTATTTTGGGATTTTTGAAGATTTTTAATTAATTTTAGGCTGAGCATAACTTATAGTCGTAGGCTTAATCCGGTAATTGTCGTTTTTGCCCTTACGGGCTATAAAATGAGTTTTACATATCTAAATGACTCCAAACCTTTTGCTACAGATCTTAAAAGATAAATAAATTATTTTAAGCCTTCTGGAATAATAAAAATATCAGCTTTATGTATATAACCCGGAAACGGCTCCAAATCGCCTTTCTGAGCGTTTTTAACGCATAGTATGTACTAAGACTATTTTAGACATACAAGGGTTGATACCTACTGATATTTTAGGTAAATTAGGATGTTTTAACAGTAAGCAAAAGTTGTTTAACTCAGACTTCAGTTTTGAGCTTTACGGTTTATGTGAAATTACCAAAATGCCCCTACGGTGCATAGTTTGGTTATAATTGATAAATTTCAAATATATACTTTACCCTACTGATATAACTTAGCAAATTGAGTATATTTTCTGATTACAGTAGACCCGTAACTCAGGTAAATACTTAAACTCTTTTATAACCTTTTAAATTACCAAACTACCCCTACGGGACCTAGTTTGTGTTTAAATTCGTTTCGGGCATAATGAAAGACATCTTACTGATGTCACAACATATTTGAAGCATATTAACTTTGGAAACCTGTATATGGCTCTTACGTATACCCGTTACGCTTATTACGCGTTCAGTTCGGTTTATATAACTAGTTTACATAAATTAGCCGAAGCGGGTCAAACCTTTTCGGTTTTACCTCAAAAATTCAGAGTGTGTATGAAATACCCCTATTAAACAAGTCTTCAAACTTGTTGGGTCTAAATCACATTCCATCCGATCTTCCGATTTAGGTCCGGTTTATTAATGTAGTTACCTATATTATGTGCCGTTTGATATTCCGTGATCTCTAGCATTGCTTGGTGGTTATCTTAGGACTTCTGAGCAATCTCATGTGAGTACATAGACCCCTCTTTTACTGTTTTCCAAACTGTTTTGGGGTGAAACACATGTGCCTACTTGTTACTTTCATGCTTTCCTGTTTTCACATCATATACCCGCTATGTTTGTTAGTACATTATAGTACATGATTTCATTACATGCTATGTATGCCCATTGTGTGCGTACTTAGTACATCGTTTTACATTACATTTTATGCTATGTATGTCCATTGTGTGCATACTTAGTACATCGTTTTACAATACATTTCTGCTATGTATGTTAACTGATAGCATGCTAGCACATTGATTTACATGACTTTTCTGCTTTGTATGTTAACTTAGCATACTTAGTACATTGTTTTCATATAACATGTTCACTTTTGCTATGACATTTGGTTTGCACAAACGAGACTATTATACGTTCATTAACATTAGCTACGCCGCTCGGGAGTAAGTAGTGGTACCATAGGACTTGACAAATCCCATTCCTGACATCTCGGGTTTGTTTGGATGTAAGGAATGACTGAATCCGAAAACATTTCTTTTGATAACCTTGACTGAAAGGGTTATCCGACTGTCTCAAGGCTTGAATGTATGCGTTAACTTACCACATAAATGTTTGTATCATTGTAACATGCATTACTCTGCAAAACATAACTTTTGATATATTCAGAATACTTTGTTTTGTACATTTATACATTTTGGACTATGTGACAATACATAACTTTTGTTACACATTACTTGACTACGTTTGGACTTTTAAACATTTGCATGGCTTATACAAGGACTTTTTGACGATTGGTTTAAACTTGGACTTTATACAATGGTGGTTTGTTTAAGTCATTTGAGTAACGAGGCATGTGTAATATGATACAAGCATGGTGGATACGCCGCTAGTATTTCCTATATATAAGTGTTCGTATGGTATTACATATTGTAGTGTTATTTGAATCATTTCAATTTAAACATATGACATTTTATACAAATAACATACTTTTCACAAGACATTGTTTTACAAAACAACTTATCTTATACAAACTCATTTTACTTGGTTATTTATTTAACCATACTTTATTCTCTTATTTATACATATCATATGATTTTATCACTTTTCAAATGATTTACAAGACAAAACAATTTACAAGGTTCATGACTGACTGTTATAAACAATTTTCGTAAACTTAAGTCATGAATCCTATTTTCACAAAACCTATGTATCTCACAAGCATTTTTATGCTGACGTACCTATTTTCACATGTGTTTTCAGGAGCTTTTGCGTAGGACGATGATCGTGACACTAGGGCGGACCTGTGCCTTAGAGACATAAAATGAAGATAGACTTAGTTTAATGATGTTCTGAACTCTTTATTTCCTGTTTAAGACAATGTAACATGCTTGTTGATAAATAAATACAACTTTGTATGCCATGGTTATGAAACAATAAATTTTGTTACAACACTCCCCGACGTTTTCCGCCACGTTTTGTATGTTATACGTGGTCGTGGTGTGACAGAAGAGTTGGTATCAGAGCCAATGGTTATAGGGAATTAGGTTATTAGTAATTCTTTGACCTAGACTATAACCTTTCTAGGACCCTAACACAAGTTATCTTGTGTTTAGATTTTAAAACATGTACTTCACCAATCTTTAGGTGATAACCACAACGGGAACATCAAGTTCGAATCCGCTTTGAAAATGAATCATCTGTTCTAGGATAATTGATTACTAGGTTTTGAACCCTCTAGTGTAAGGTTTTGAACCCTCTGTTATATGGTTTTGAACCCCTTTAAATTTTCAAAATCACGTCAAAGTTTTGGGTTCTAAATAGTGTTCATTTATAGGCGAGCATGTCTTCGCGATACATTATTTTTGACCCATTTACTTTGATTAGTCACTGTTTGTCATTTGTTTGCTTTGTGATGCGGACAAATGACCACCATCTTTGCTTTTGTTGATTTTGTTTCATCTCATTCTTTTCACCCAATCATCTCAATCGTTTCCTTTCATGTTCCTCTTTTAGAATGCCTCCTCGACGCGACAATCTGATTGCGACTGCCGAACTGGTAGAAATTATTACGCAGCAGATGGCTGCTCAATTTCCAAATCTCTTTGCTCAATGGCACCAAGCCAACAACAACAACGCTCCATGCAAATACAAGGATTTTAACTCGGCTAAACCACTCAAGTTTAGTGGTTCTGAGGGAGCGACTGGGCTTCTTCAATGGTTCGAGAGCATTGAGAATACTTTTCGCCACGTGCAGTGTCCTGACAATCGCAAGGTCGAGTTTTCTTCGAGCGTGTTTCAGAAGAGGGCTCTCATATGGTGGAACGGGGTTATGAGAGACCGTGGTGCAGAAGTTGCTCTAGCACAAACTTGGGCTGAACTTAGGGCCCTTATGATGAGGGAATTCTGTCCTCGCCATGAACAGCTAGCGTTGGAGAAAGAGTTTGATGACTTGAAGCAAGATAGTGGTGAGCACAGGGCGTATACTGATAGGTTTGAGGAGTTGAGTCTGCTTTGCCCGACTATGGTTACCCCACTCGACAAGGCTATCGAAAGGTACATCGACGGCCTACCTGACTCAGTACAAGACATCATTACTGGTAGTAACCCTGCCACACTCCGTCAGGCGATCGAGTTAGCAGCGACATTGACTGAGTCGCAGGTTCGAAAGGGAAAGCTGCATAAAAAGGGTGACAAGGGTAAGAAGCAGGCGTCTGACAAGGGGGATAGCAAGAAAGGTCAAAACAAGAAGGGAAAGAATTCTGGAGGGTCTAGGAAGCGAAAGGCTTCCCAAAACTATTCCGTTACTGCACAGGCTCAAGCTGCACCAAATCAGCCTGCGCAACCACTAGCCAAGAAGCCATATCTTGGCACTGCGCCTTTGTGCAACAAGTGTAACGGCCATAACCTACCACACCTCCAGTGTCGTCAGTGCACCAACTGCGGAAGATCTGGTCATCTTGCTGACACCTGTCGCATTCCTGCTAACCAGAATCAGGTCGTTCATAACCAAGCTCAACAAGTTGCTCAGCCTCTTGCTCAGCAACAAGGTCAAGCTGCACGACCTCATTTTCCTCCTGGTTCGTGCTACAATTGTGGGGATCTGACCCACTACAGGAACCGGTGCCCAAGGCTAGTAAACCAGAATCAAAATCAAAATCCAAATCCGAATCAAGCTCAGGCTCGAGGTCGGGTCTTCAACATGAATGCTCAAGAGGCACAGGCAGACAATGAAGTGGTGAATGGTACGTTCTTTATTAATAATCAGCCTGCATCTGTTCTTTTTATTCGGGTGCCGACAAGAGTTTTGTGTCATTGTCTTTTGATCCAATGCTTCGCGTGTCTAGAACGAAACTAGGTAAACTTTTGAATATAGAAGTTGCTAGTGGTGAACCCATTGTTCTTGATTCTGTTCTTCACAACTGCCAGTTGAATCTTAACGACCATCTTTTTCCTATTGACCTCACGCCTATGCAACTTGGAAGCTTTGATTTTATTGTGGGTATGGATTGGTTATCCAAGCATCGCGCAGAGGTAGTTTGTTTTGAGAAGATAGTTTGTGTGCCACTTTCGACAGGCGAGATCCTACAGGTTCGTGGTGAGAAACCTGCCGGTGGTCTCAAACTCATGTCTTGTTTTAAAGCTCGGAAGTATCTGCGAAAGAACTATATGGCCTTCTTAGCACAGGTTACAGCAGATAAAGGCAAGGGTAAGTCTATTTCAGATATTCCTGTCGTTCGGGATTATTCTGAGGTTTTCCCTGAAGATTTACCTGGTCTACCCCCAGCACGCCAAGTGGAGTTGCGTATTGATCTCGTACCTGGTGCGAATCCCATTGCCAGAGCTGCATATCGTCTTGCTCCATCTGAGATGCAAGAGTTGTCTAAGCAGCTTCAGGAACTCTCTGACAAAGGTTTTATTCGTCCTAGCTTTTCACCTTGGGGTGCTCCCGTTCTTTTTGTTAAGAAGAAGGATGGATCTTTTAGGATGTGTATCGATTATCGTGAGCTTAATAAGCTTACCATCAAGAATCGATATCCCCTACCTCGCATTGATGATCTCTTTGATCAGTTACAGGGCGCTTCTTATTTCTCGAAGATTGATCTTCGTTCTGGATATCATCAACTTCGCGTGCATGAAGAAGATATTCCTAAGACAGCATTCCGCACTCGATATGGGCATTATGAATTCACAGTCATGCCATTCTGTTTGACTAATGCTCCTGCTGTTTTCATGGACTTAATGAATAGGGTCTGCAAGCCTTATTTGGATCAGTTCGTCATTGTTTTCATTGATGACATCTTGATATACTCTAAGACGCGAGCTGATCACGAGCAACATCTTCGTGTTACTTTGGAACTCCTAAAGTAAGAGCAACTTTTCGCCAAATTCTCCAAGTGCGAATTCTGGCTTAAAGAAGTTCAATTCTTGGGATATATTGTCAACGAACAAGGTATTCATGTAGATCCCTCCAAGATCAGCGTGATTAAGGATTGGGATACACCTACTACTCCTACTGAAGTTCGTTCTTTTCTTGGTCTGGCGGGTTATTACCGCCGCTTCATTGAGAACTTCTCAAAGATTGCAGTTCCTCTAACTGCTCTAACTCAGAAGAACAAACCCTTTGATTGGGGATTCAAGCAAGAGGAAGCTTTTCAACACTTGAAGCAAAAGCTTTGCGACACGCCTGTTCTGACTTTGCCTTAGGGCAATGATGATTTCGTCGTTTACTGTGATGCATCTAAATTAGGTCTTGGCTGTGTTCTGATGCAAAGGAACAAAGTCATAGCATATGCATCGAGGTAGTTGAAGATACATGAGAAGAACTACACCACTCATGATCTTGAGTTGGGTGCAGTTGTCTTCGCTCTAAAGATCTGGAGACACTATTTGTACAGAACAAAATGTGTGGTTTTCACGGACCACAAAAGTCTTCAGCATATCTTCAATCAGAAGGAACTCAACATGAGGCAACGACGTTGGGTGGAGCTTCTAAACGACTATGACTGCGAAATTCACTACCATCCTGGTATGGCGAATGTTGTAGCCGATGCATTGAGTCGTAAGGAACGTACTAAGCTTCATTGTGTACGTGTTCAATCTGTTATTAAGCTCGATCCGATATCCAAGCACACATTTCTCAGGCTCAACAATCTTGTGTTTCACAAGGTTTGATGGATAAGGAATTTCCCTATCACATAACACCTGCTCTGGAACTGAAGGACAATGGATCATATTACTTCATGGATGAAGCCCATAAGTCCCGTTATTCTATTCATCCGGGCTCAGATAAGATGTATAAGGATCTTCGTATTCACTATTGGTGGCCTGGTATGAAGAAAGACATTGCCTTATACGTATCAAAATGCCTTACTTGTCTTAAGGTTAAGGCTGAACATCAACATCCTTCGGGTTTATTGGTGCAACCAGAGATCCCAGTTTGGAAATGGGAAAACATTACTATGGATCTTGTTACCAAACTTCCACGCACAAAGAAAGGTCATGATGCCATCTGGGTAGTTGTTGATCGTCTTACTAAGTCAGCGCATTTCTTGCCAATCCGTGAGGATTTTCCTGCTGACAAACTTGCTAAAATCTATGTGGATGAAATTGTAGCTCGACATGGTGTTCCTTTGAACATCATTTCTGACAGAGATGCTCGCTTCACTTCTCATTTTTGGAGAACCATGCAATCTGCTATGGGGACCCAACTTAATCTGAGCACAGCTTATCATCCGCAAACGGATGGTCAATCTGAAAGAACAATCCAGACTCTGGAGGATATGCTTAGAGCTTGTGTGATCGATTTTGGTGGTAGTTGGGATTCACATCTTCCGTTAATTGAATTCTCCTACAACAACAGTTATCACACCAACATCAAAATGGCTCCTTTCTAGGCTCTCTATGGTCGAAAATGTCGTTCACCAGTCTGCTGGAATGAGATCGGCGAGTCTCAACTTACTGGACCTGCCCTCATTTTAGAGACTACTGACAAGATAAAGAAAGTTCGTGATAACCTTCAGACAGCTAGAAGCCGTCAGAAGAGTTACGCGGACCCAAAACGCAAACCCTTGGAATTTCAAGTCGGTGATCGAGTATTACTTAAGGTCTCACCTTGGAAACGTGTGTTCAGATTTGGAAAGAAAGGAAAACTTGCGCCTAGATACGTTGGACCATTCAAGATCATCAAAAGAATCGGTAAGGTAGCCTACAGACTTGAGTTACCTCCTGAACTGGGAAATGTTCATCCAACTTTTCACGTGTCCAATCTCAAGAGGTGTTTAGCTGATGAGAACCTCCACATACAGCTTGACGAAATTCGTGTTGGCAAAACACTGAAATTTGTTGAGAAGCCAGTGGAAATCATGGAACGTGAAGTCAAGTGGCTTAAACTCAAGCGCATTCCTTTCGTCAAAGTTCGCTGGGAAGCTAAACGTGGACCCGAGTTTACTTGGGAACGCGGAGATCAAATGAAAGCGAAGTATCCGCATCTTTTCCCACGAGTTTCCTCTAAATAAATTTCGGGACGAAATTTCCACAAGTAGGGGAGACTGTAACATATGTGCTTGTTATCATTGTGAACAGTTAGTTTATCAATAAAACAATGTTATTTGATCCCAATGTTTGTTTGGTTATGTTTTACATTTTTCGTGTTTTGACTTTTGTCCAATTTCAAACTCTATATCACTTTCTGGAGATTTATACGCAAACTGGTGCGAAAACGTAATCAGTTTAATGCGACAAATACTCCGGAACTTCAACATATACTTAACATACCTTAAATAACCCTTACATAACTTAGAAATAAGTTTTGAAGGCTTTGGTATGGCAAAAACAAGTTAATTCGTATACGAGGGACTAAAGCGTCAATGTTGAAAATTATGACTTTTCGGGTAACAATTAAGTTAACCAAGGACTTAGAAAATGGGGTATAAGTCTTGAAGCCCTTATAGGAAAATAAGAAGGGGTCAAATTGCAAAATATAAGCTTAGTTGCCCTTTCGAAGAACCAAGAGCCAGGGATGCAAACTGAAAAAGAAAACATTGCCCTGATGACAAGCTTACGGACCGTAAAGGTCCACCCTTACGGTCCGTAAGGGATGCCCAGCGACAGCAAGTTGGCTGTTTTGCTGTTTAAACGCAAAACTCGACCCTTAAACGATTTTCCACATCTTTCTTGACCCCTAAACAACCCCTAAACACTAGGGACACATGTGAGAATGATGTGGTCACTTGTAGACTTGTGTGTCAATAAATTGTGGTGTTAAAATCACTATAAAAGGCCAATGAAGTTGCAAACATTGAACACACCTTCCATCTGCAATTGAGGAGCTTTCTGGAGCACAAGTCTTCTCTCAAGTGATCCCTGGTCATTCTTAGGAGTCTTGTAAGTTTGCCTAACCTTCCTTAGTTTAAGTTTTAGCTTAGTTTAGCCTAAAAGTCAACCGTCGTAATTAACGGTTGACTTAACGATTAATCACTAATGGTCCAGTGATTAGTCGAAACAAAAGTAGTTATAAGTTGGTAATTATGTGGGTAATAAACCCTTAAAAAGGTTCCCCCTGATTCCCACTCTAACTAGGTCAAAAGTCGGGTCAAACTTGCTAATAAAAAGTCAACAGGATGCTTAAATTCTAATTTATGCATAAATAACAATGTAGAACATATACAACCTGTTTGATCATCATTATAACTTAGTAATTAGTGTAAGAACATGTCTAAACATGTTCAACCCGACAATTTCCTGTTTAGACCCGGTTCGGAACCGAATATCGCATAGTTTGACTATTACTTTGACTTTCAGTTCTGACCCGTTTAGGCATGTTTTAGAAATGCCTCAGAGATTTAATTGGACTAGGTTACATACTAGTATAACCCTCTGTGATTATACACCTTGGTTCATTAGTTATCCAATTAATATGCATGTTTCCGTTAATTGCTCATATAATGACCATTATGCCCTTTTCACTTTAAAACGTGATTTTTGAAAATGTAAAAGAGTAGAAACCTTTGTTACTGATATATAAACTTGTATCCAAAATTTGAGGTCAATTGGTAGTGTAGATTGAGAGTTATGCTCATTAGCGCAAAATGAAAGCTTTATGTTAATTAAATGGCGTAATTAGCGTATAGCCTAGTTAAGCCTACTTTTTGATATCAAACTTATTACCCACTGATGTAATATATTATTTTGGGATTTTTGAAGATTTTTAATTAATTTTAGGCTGAGCATAACTTATAGTCGTAGGCTTAATCCGGTAATTGTCGGTTTTGCCCTTACGGGCTATAAAATGAGTTTTACATATCTAAATGACTCCAAACCTTTTGCTACTTATCTTAAATGATAAATAAATTATTTTAAGCCTTCTGGATTAATAAAAATATCAGCTTTATGTATATAACCCGGAAACGGCTCCTAATCGCCTTTCTGAGCGTTTTTAACACATAGTATGTACTAAGACTATTTTAGACATACAAGGGTTGATACCTACTGATATTTTAGGTAAATTATAATGTTTTAACAGTAATCAAAAGTAGTTTAACTCAGACTTCAGTTTTGAGCTTTACGGTTTATGTGAAATTACCAAAATGCCCCTACGGTGCATAGTTTGGTTATAATTGATAAATTTCACATATATACTTTACCCTACTGAGATAACTTAGAAAATTGAGTATATTTGCTGATTACATTAGACCCGTAACTCAGGTAAATACTTAAACTCTTTTATAACCTTTTAAATTACCAAACTACCCCTACGGGACCTAGTTTGTGTTTAAATTCGTTTCGGGCATAATGAAAGACATCTTACTGATGTCACAACATATTTGAAGCATATTAACTTAGGAAACCTGTATATGGCTCTTACGTATACCCGTTACGCTTATTACGCGTTCGGTTCGGTTTATATAACTAGTTTACATAAATTAGCCGAAGCGGGTCAAACCTTATCAGTTTTACCTCAAAAATTCAGAGTGTGTATGAAATACCCATATTAAACAAGTCTTCAAACTTTTCGGTTCTAAATCACATTCCATCCGATCTTCCGATTTAGGTCCGGTTTATTAATGTAGTTACCTATATTAGGTGCCGTTTGATATTCCGTGATCTCTAGCATTGCTTGGTGGTTATCTTAGGACTTCTGAGCAATCTCATGTGAGTACATAGACCCCTCTTTTACTGTTTTCCAAACTGTTTTGGGGTGAAACACATGTGCCTACTTGTTACTTTCATGTTTTCCTGTTTTCACATCATATACCCGCTATGTTTGTTAGTACATTATAGTACATGATTTCATTACATGCTATGTATGCCCAATGTGTGCGTACTTAGTACATCGTTTTACATTACATTTTATGCTATGTATGTCCATTGTGTGCATACTTAGTACATCATTTTACAATACATTTCTGCTATGTATGTTAACTGATAGCATGCTAGCACATTGATTTACATGACTTTTCTGCTTTGTATGTTAACTTAGCATACTTAGTACATTGTTTTCATATAACATGTTCACTTTTGCTATGACATTTGGTTTGCACAAACGAGACTATTATATGTTCATTAACATTAGCTACGCCGCTCGAGAGTAAGTAGTGGTACCATAGGACTTGACAAATCCCATTCCTGACATCTCGGGTTTGTTTGGATGTAAAGATTGACTGAATCCGAAAACATTTCTTTTGATAACCTTGACTGAAAGGGTTATCCGACTGTCTCAAGGCTTGAATGTATGCGTTAACTTACCACATAAATGTTTGTATCAATGTAACATGCATTACTCTGCAAAACATAACTTTTGATATATTCAGAATACTTTGTTTTGTACATTTATACATTTTGGACTATGTGACAATACTTTACTTACAATACATAACTTTTGTTACACATTACTTGACTACGTTTGGACTTTTAAACATTTGACATGGCTTATACAAGGACTTTTTGACGATTGGTTTAAACTTGGACTTTATACAATGGTGGTTTGTTTAAGTGATTTGAGTAACGAGGCATGTGTAATATGATACAAGCATGGTGGATACGCCGCTAGTACTTCCTATATATAAGTGTTTGTATGGTATTACATATTGTAGCGTTATTTGAATCATTTCAATTTAAACATATGACATTTTATACAAATAACATACTTTTCACAAGACATTATTTTACAAAACAACTTATCTTATACAAACTCATTTTACTTGGTTATATATTTAACCATACTTTATTCTCTTATTTATACATATCATATGATTTTATCACTTTTCAAATGATTTACAAGACAAAACAATTTACAAGGTTCATGACTGACTGTTATTAAACAATTTTCTTAAACTTAAGTCATGAATCCTATTTTCACAAAACCTATGTATCTCACAGGCATTTTTATGCTGACGTACCTATTTTCACATGTGTTTTCAGGAGCTTTTGCGTAGGACGATGATCGTAACACTAGGGCGGACCTGTGCCTTAGAGACATAAAATGAAGATAGACTTAGTTTAATGATGTTCTGAACTCTTTATTTCCTGTTTAAGACAATGTAACACGCTTGTTGATAAATAAATACAACTTTGTATGCCATGGTTATGAAACAATAAATTCTGTTACAACACTCCCCGACGTTTTCCGCCACATTTTGTATGTTATACGTGGTCGGGGTGTGACAGAAATAGGCTTTGAGGGGTTCGGTGTGCTAAAATAAACTTTTGGGTCATTCAGGGACTAAAAGCGTCAAAAAGTGCACAAGTTTGAATTTTCGCGCATAACTTACGTTCTGAATACATCCGGACATCCAAAAATTTATGTAAGCACTAAAATATTTTATTTTAGTGTTTGGCTTGAGAAAAATCCATTCGTCGTGCAATTTGGATCGTGTTTCGCGCTTGTGCGCATTCCGTCGTAATTAAGCGATCATCGCGATCGTACGACCAAACGAACCAACATCCGGCATATTTTTGAGCATGTTTCATGTCCACAATGTTTAGGCATCATTTTAGGGCCTTAACGTTGGCTTAACGGGCCTTGAACGTGTCGGAAATGGCTTAAATACGTAACAGGGACCAAAACTGTCATTTATGAAAGTTGGTTTCTGACCAGTCAGGCCAGGCGGCCCGCGTAAAACCAGGGCTATCCTTTACGCGGCCTGTGTCTGACTCCCAGATCAGATAAGATCAATTAATCAGCAGATTACAGCTGTTAAGCTCCCAACCACTCACCCACACTTGCCCTTTCAGTTCATGAGAGGCCATTTTTAGTCACCACAACATTCCAACAAGTGTACGCACGAGATTCGATCACGTTATTCAAGAAACGATCTTAACGGTTCGAGAAACACTATAAATACCCAACCCCCTTCCATTCAAAACCCACCAAATCTGATCAAAATGCTCTAAGTTGAGGCCTTTGCTTCATACCTGAGCTATTCGATCACGATTTGCTTGCGGGGACCCTTTGTAAGTGTTCCTTCGTTCTTTTATTGCTTTTCGAGTCCGAAAGTCAAACTATGTTTGACTTTCGGCGTTGACCAGTCAATGGTCAACGCGAAGTTCATTTGAACTTCATAACGTGATCGTAATCACGATGGTTATAGTCCCTAGTGACTATACCTACTGATTACCAAGTTATCTAGGCTCAGTGACGAGTCGTAGTTTCGGCCAAAATGCGCATTCTTGCGTATTTTGTAACCAAACTACTCTTAGGTATCAAAACCGTTTGTTTTGATACCAAACCTGTTTTCTAAACTTAGTTAAGCATGTTTTAACATGCTTAACTCGTCACTTTTAGTTTAGTGCTTATATAGGGTCGTAAGGTAAGCGATCTAAACAATCGCTTATACTTTCGAACTCGACCCGTTTGATCGATCATTAGGATCCGACCAAACACATTAGGTGACCATAGTATACAGGAAATAACCTTCCGAGGTTATACCTTATGGTCACGACGTTTACTTAGTTGTATGATAGGTGGGTTATATGCCTTAGGTAAATTACCAAAATACCCCTTTGACACCAAAATTCATTTTAAGAATATGTAACATAACTTTTGGTATCTAAACTGATTTAGCAACAATATTAGACATGTTAAGGCATATTTTACTTATCATAGGGCTAGTTAGGCGTTCCGAACGCGTTTTACGCGAACGACGCGTTAAAGTAGCATAAGCTACCTGAACGGGTCGTAATGGGTCGTAAGCACTTAGGTTAGGTTTCATTTTAGTATGTAGGCCTTGTTAAACCATACTACATGAGTTCCCATACTCATTTGGTTTACGAGCCCTCATTCTATCCGATCCTCCGACATAGGTCCGGTTTATTACCATAGTTACCTATACTAGGTGCTGTTTGATTCCGTGATCTCTAGCATTGCTTGGTGGTTATCTTAGGACTTCTAAGAAATCTCAAGTGAGTACATAGACCCCTCTTTTACTGTTTTCCAAATATTTTGGGGTGGAACACATGTGCCTACTTGTTACTTTCATCCTTTCTTGCTTTCACATCATATACTTGCTATATTCATTTGTACATTTATAGTACATGATTTCATTGTGTTTTATGCTATGTATGCCCATTGTGTGTGTACTTAGTACATTATTTTACATTACATTTTATGCTATGTATGCCCATTGTGTGCGTACTTAGTACATTATTTTACATTACATTTTATGCTATGTATGCCCATTGTGTGCGTACTTAGTACATTATTTTACATTACATTCTATGCTATGTATGCCCATTGTGTGCGTACTTAGTACATTATTTTACATTACATTTTATGCGATGTATGCCCATTGTGTGCATACTTAGTACATTGTTTTACATTACATTACATGCTATGTATGTTCATCATACTTAGTACATTCGTTTCACATATGTATGTTCATCATACTTAGTACATTCGTTTCACATCACATGCTATGTATGTTCATCATACTTAGTACATTCGTTTCACATCACATGCTATGTATGTTTATCATACTTAGTACATTCATTATTCATTCACATGCTTACATTTTGATATGATATTTGGTTTGTTTTGATGGATCAATATACATTCATTAACACCGATCACGCCGTTCGTTAGTAGGTAGTGGTACCATAGGAATTGACAACTCCCGTTCCGGACATCCTGGGTAGGTTTGGATGAAAGGAATGACCGAATTCGATATACATAACTTAGATAAACCTTTAATTTGTTTAAGGGTTTATCGCCACAGTCTCAAGGCTTGGATGTATGCATTCTCACAATACCGCATAGATGTTTATATCAGTATAGCATGCATTTGTTCCACAAAACATAGCTTTGATTTAAACCATGTTTTACTTCAATACTTTGTTTTTGTGCATATGGTTTAGTTGATATATTTCACTAGCCATACATATCATTTTGGTTACACATTACATGATTTACATTTGACACATAAACATTATTGACATTGGTTATACATTACATGACTTACATCTTGACATAAACATTTTGACATATTATTCAATAAGTTTGGCAATTGGTTTAAACATAGACATCTTACATTGTTGGTTTTGTTTGAGTAAGTGATTTAAGTAACGAGGCGTGTGTAATCTGATACAAGCATGGTGGATACGCCGCTGGTACTTCCTATATATAAGTGTTTGTATGATATCACATATTGTAGCGTTATTTGAATCATTTCAATTTGAGACATATAACATTTTATACAAATAACATACTTTTCACAAGACATTGTTTTACAAAACAACTTATCTTATACAAACTCATTTTACTTGGTTATTCATTTAACCATACATTATTCTCTTACTTATACATATCATCTGACCTTATTGCTTTTCAAATGATTTACAAAACAAAGCAAACTATAAGGTTCATGACTAAACATTTTCTTAAACATAAGTCATGAATCTCATTTTCACAAAACCTATGTATCTCACAGGCATTTTTATGCTGACGTACCTATTTTCACATGTGTTTCAGGATATGTTGCATAGGACTTATCAAGATACACATAGGCGGACTTGGACCTTAGTGACAATAAAAGATGCAAGACTAGTTATTTATGTTATGTTTCTGTGATTGTCAAGACTTTGTAACTCTTTTAATCAATAAAACAATATTTCAATTTCCATGTGTTATGAAACAATGATTCTGTTACAACACTCCCCGACGTTTCCGCCACGTTTTGTTGTTTTACGTGGTCGGGGTGTGACATCTTCCACACGATGTACACCGTTTACATACTTGCTGAGCCGAATGATGACCACTGCACCGATTACAATAAGGTGTAGTACCAGCATATGGCTTCCTCACAGGTGGCTGTGCCAATTGGTTCTGTATGTTCTGATTGGGTTGTGCAGTAACAGCAAAGTTCTAGGAAGCCTTACGCTTTCTAGACCACTTCGACGACTCGCCTTTCTTTTTGCCTTTTCCTTTGTCTTGAGTGGTGTCGGCTGACTGTTTCTTGTCACCCTTGCAGGTTAGTTTTCCCTTCCTGACCTGAGACTCAGTTAGGGTTGCAGCCAACTCGATGGCCTGACGAACAGTGGTAGGGTTGCTACCAGTAACAATGTCTTGCACAGGGTTAGGCAAACCATCAATATACCTCTCATTCGCTTTATCCAACGGGGTAACCATAGTAGGACAGAGCAAACTCAGCTCCTCGTAACAATCCGTATAAGCACGGTGTTCTCCCCCATCGTGTTTTAGATCATCGAACTCCCCTTCCAATGCCCTTATTTCGTGTCGGGGGCAGAACTCTCTCATCATGAGAGCCCAAAGCTCCTCTCAAGTCTGTGCCAACGCCACATCGGCACCCCTAACTCTCATCACAAAGTTCCACCATGTTAAAGCATGTTTCTCGAAAACAATAGATGCAAACTCGACTTTTCGCTCATTCGAACATTGAACATGTCTAAATGTGCTTTCCAGACTCTCGAACCATTGTAGGAGCGCAGTTGCTCCTTGAGACCCAGAAAATTTCAGTGGTTTAGCCGAATTGAACATTTTAAAACTGCACTGAGCATTTTTATTGTTGTTATTGTTATTCGCTTGATTGATCTGAGTAATTAAGTTTGGAATCACAGCAGCATTCTGCTGAGCGACTAGGGTTGCGAGTGTAGCATTCTGTGTTTGATCGCGTCTAGGAGGCATTTTCTAAAAAGAACAAGGAAACATGTTAGTGCACTACGTCTATTGACTTCGTCTTGTATCATGTAATAGGTTAGAATAGGATTATTCAGTGCACGAGGTTCGAGAAACTGAGAAATGAGGTTTAAGTGAAGATTTCGCTTGAAACTGATTATGTTATATTTCAAGCGAAATCACACTCAACAGATTTCGCTTCAAGGGTTCTGGTTACCTTCAAGCGAAATCATACACATAAGATTTCGCTTGAACATAATCTGGTCTCTTTCAAGCGAAATCATCTCCTCTATATATAGTGCACATGTCATTTCACTTGGTACGCGACTTCTGAAAGTGTAACGAAGTGCTGCCGGATTTCTGTCAGGTTGTAAACACTGTTATTATCAATCAAAGCAACAGATTAAAGAGTATAAGCTGTATTCGTGTCCGGTTTACTGATTCCGCCTTTAAACTGGATGTAAAACTCTTCTGAACGACTCAATAGGGTCAAACAACGATCCAACAAGTGGTATCAGAGCTCAGGACGAGGAGTTCATACTACTACAGCTTGATTCTACCGATTTCTCTCATTTCTACTCATTCTTTTTCGTATTTTTCAGATCTGAACTAGTTCCAACGGTCGAAATGGACTGATTTTCGAGTATAACGTGTAAAACGTAGTTTTAACAAACCCTACAAAGTTTCGGACTTAAATACAGATTAGAATAGTCACTGAAGACTGCGTCAATATCCGAGGGGGAGTCTGTTAGTGCACTACGTCTATTGACTTCGTCTTGTATCATGTAATAGGTTAGAATAGGATTATTCAGTGCACGAGGTTCGAGAAACTGAGAAATGAGGTTTAAGTGAAGATTTCGCTTGAAACTGATTATGTTATATTTCAAGCGAAATCACACTCAACAGATTTCGCTTCAAGGGTTCTGGTTACCTTCAAGCGAAATCATACACATAAGATTTCGCTTGAACATAATCTGGTCTCTTTCAAGCGAAATCATCTCCTCTATATATAGTGCACATGTCATTTCACTTGGTACGCGACTTCTGAAAGTGTAACGAAGTGCTGCCGGATTTCTGTCAGGTTGTAAACACTGTTATTATCAATCAAAGCAACAGATTAAAGAGTATAAGCTGTATTCGTGTCCGGTTTACTGATTCCGCCTTTAAACTGGATGTAAAACTCTTCTGAACGACTCAATAGGGTCAAACAACGATCCAACAAGTGGTATCAGAGCTCAGGACGAGGAGTTCATACTACTACAGCTTGATTCTACCGATTTCTCTCATTTCTACTCATTCTTTTTCGTATTTTTCAGATCTGAACTAGTTCCAACGGTCGAAATGGACTGATTTTCGAGTATAACGTGTAAAACGTAGTTTTAACAAACCCTACAAAGTTTCGGACTTAAATACAGATTAAAACTTATCAAAATTGACCTAAAACATGATTTCGCTTGAAAGTGTTCGAAGGTTATACTTGATTTCGCTTCAGATCTGAATTTTTGGACAATTTCGCTTGAAGCTAGTTGAAGCGAAATAGAGGTTTTCACTTGATTTCGCTTGTAATCAGTTGAAGCGAAATAGTTGATTTCGCTTGAATTAAGTGTTGATTATCTGATTTCGCTTGAAGATATATATATTTCAAAGATTTCGCTTGAAATTGCTGAATTTTCAAAACTTTGAAAATTTCTAAGTGTTTGACTGATTTCTGTCAGGTACGTTCACGATGGATGATAATTTCATAAACCCGTTTAGCGACATGTACGCGTTCACTTCCGAATCGTCAGATAGAAGATCTGAGGTGAAAGAATATTCAAAAGAAATTTCGGAGAATTTGAAGTTTGAGAACATGTACGGGAGCCAACAGAAGCCACCAAAGCTAATGAAAGTGGAAGATTATCACTGGTGGAAAAACAGATTTGAGGGCTGGGTAAAAGCTTTCGCTCCTGAAAGTTGGTTAAAACTGACAAATGGATACACTGAACCAGTAAAAGAGGGAGGAGAGTTAATAGAAGCAAAAGATTTCACAGACATAGATACAAAAAAATTTGTAGCTGAATATAAAATGATCACATTAATTAAACAGTCAGTGAGAGAGGATATTATTTCGTTACTTGAACAAGAGAAAACTTCAAAGAGTTTGTGGGAAGCGCTAGGGAAAAAGTGTGTAGGAAGTAATGAAATTGTCAAAAACAAAAAGAAATTGTTGCGTAAAGAGTTTGATCTTTTCAGTTGTATGAAAAATGAATCTGTTTGTAAAATGATTGAGAGATTCGGACATTTGAAAGTGGAGCTGATCAGACATCAAATTTTACCTTCTGAAGAGGAGCTGGTGGATAAACTGTTTGATTCATTGCCAGATGATCAAGAGTGGAAATACTTCGCTCTAATCTTGAAAAATACAATCAAGCCTGAAGATTTGAAATTGGATATGCTGATTGAAAAGCTTGAAAGTCATGAGCTGGAGATAAAGAGATCTAAAGTCAACTATCCAGCTTATCAGCAGAATGTAGAACTTTACTACAGAGTACCTCAGGCTGGGTCTCCAAGAACAGCATTTTCTGCAGAAAGTTCAAGCTCAGTGAACAATGAAAGTTTACACAGTGGTTTTCACAGTGGATCTTCTTCAAACACTTCAAACCAATCTGCTTCAAAGAATTTGTTTCAGTGTAATATCGCAGTGGATCTGAAAAATGGACAGAATTTTAGCGAAGAATCGGCAAAACAACAGATGGTTTTCTTGGCATCTGTACTTGAATCGTATGAAAGCCTCGTTGCAGGGAAGATTGGCAATACCAATTTGACAAAAGAAGATTATGATCAATTAGACCCCGAAGAGATGGAATTAATGGATATCAGATGGTGCATGGCCAGTGCGGTTCGTCGGGCACAGCGGTTCATGGAGATCACGGGAAGAAAGTCAATTGGTGGACCATCTACCAAATTGGGATTTGATAAATCCAAGGTGACATGTTTCAAATGCAAACAAAGAGGTCACTTTAAGCGCGAGTGCAGAAATGCGTATGCTAATGATGATTCTGAAAATCCTTTCAATGAAGATTATTACAAGAAGGCGATTTACCATCAGAACAAGTCTGAGCCACCAAGATTGAAACAAACTGAAGAAAAATCAAGGGCTCTTGCAGTTATATACGAAGATGAAGGGTATGACTGGAGTCAAGAAGTTCTACCTGAAGAAGATGCAGTTGGATATGCATTTGTGGCTGATGTTGATCCTGATAGATATTGGAAAACAGATTATGCAAGATGGGAAATTGGAAAATTAAATGAACCATTCAAAGAAGCCCAGAGAGCAAAAAGATGGAATGAAGAGTTGGAATGTTACATGGATCCACGGGGTAATCCAGTTGTTGACCCATCAAAAGTGGATTTCGAAGCTGTAACAAATTTGGTTCCAAGGCAGGCAACTTTCAACACTCGAAGGTTATCTGATAAAGCATATTTGCCTGATTTGGAGAAGAAGATTAGAGAAGTTTTTGAAGAAAGTTTACCGAAGGTGGTAGAGATGAAGAAGAGAAAAGAAGAAGAACTGAAGAAGATGATTGAAGAAGTGAAGACTGTTGCAAAGCTTGCTGAAGAGGAACAGAAACCTGAAGAAGAGCAGAAGAATGAAGAAGCTCAGAAAGAAGAAAAGGAGGAAGATAAGAAAACTGAATCAGAAGAACCGGTGCTGAATGAGACTGAGGTTAGAAAATCTTCTGATCTATCTAATGTTGAAATGGTTGATGAAAAGGAAAGCAAATGCAGGAATTGCATAGAAATGTGCAAAGTGTAGGACCGGTTTCGGACCCGAACGAGTCGATCAGAGGCGTTCTCCTATGTTTCAGGTGCGGAATTACAAGAAACAAAGGTAGAAATAGCTTTAAAACACTGTTTAATTGATTGGATGACAATTACAGCTCAAATCTCACACCGGCAGCACTTCGGCGTAGTTGTCAAGAGTATCCTTATGATTTCGCTCAAGAGATCACCTATATATAGGGTGATGGTTTCGCTTATGTGACAGACCACATAAGCGATACCCCATGTTAGTGATTTCGCTTATGTGTCATGTACACATAAGCGATACCCTCTTGTACACATGAGCGAAATCATCTCCAACTACCTATATAATTTTACATATTCTCGTACAACGTGCCCTGATCTATACAATGAAATCTAAGATTCGATACAAGACGAAGTCAACAGATGTAGTGCATCAACAAACTCCCCCTCAGATGTTGACGAGTCGCATCCAGCACCAACTGTATCTTCAGTTCTTCAGTCTTGATCTATCTATGGGCTTTTCCGAACTCTCCCCCTCAGATGTTCTCTTCAGACTCCCCCTCTCGATTTGCTGGTATTCCTTTGTTCTTCAGCACAATCTTCAGGATCTCTGTCTGTCTCTCTAAGACTTCAGATATCAAAACCTGGCTTTTCAAAATCAAGTCTAATTCTCTTGATCAGATCTCTTGATTCCTTAAGTTCATCAGCATCAGGTCAATATCTGGAAAAATCTTAACCCAAATATAAATTTCTAAATTTAACAAATTATATGCACCAATACTAACTCTCTCTCAAATTCACATCTCACTTTCATTTGATGAACCAATTGTAAAATTTTCAAAAATAAATTTTTCATTTAAGATTTACTCCCTCTTTACAATGATGTCATCATGTTTAGCACTTGAAATTTTGAAAATCAGCTTTTCAATATCAGTTGTCGAAAATCTTTTTGGATTTTTCAAAACTTATGCTAAAACACACTAAAATCTTTTTGTAATTTTTGAATGTAAAGAAATGCAATGCAGTAAAGAAATATTTACAAACAATATTTTTGTGAGTTCGTGTAAGAGAATCATATCAGTTTATGACAAGTCACAAGTACCGTTGAGCTTAGTTACACATTAAGAATTAAACAATTCACTTAGATTGCCAATATACTGATCCACTTAAATTTTCACACAAATTTCAACCGATTCAGGATATGAGTTAGTTGTTTTAAGAACTTAAACTCATTCATGTGTCCCACCTCTTGAATATACTCCCGTATCCAGATCCCAATATTCAGTCTTACAGGTGAGTATACCACAGATGATATCTGTCAGGGGAATAAATTATAGTACGAGGGCCGTGAGAGCTCAGGTCGATCTTTCGATACGCAGAGAGATGACGGCTTCGACTTTTGGTGTGTCCCCTTTAGAGGATCTTTAGATTACAACAACAATGACTATCAATTTTATTGTTTCATCAATTTGCTGAGGGCTGCGCTATATTTCAAGCATAAGGAAAGTATTCTCCGGGGACTAGGTCAGAAATTCCTTTCAGCAGAAGTCCCGGGATAATACCCCAGATATCACTGAGCATAAAGACCTAGTATCTCAGAATAAGGGACCTTTCAAACGAGATTTCAGGGGTTACCTATATATCCAAGTAGTGTTCCCCACGAAATAAGCAAGTTTAAATTTTAGTTTATATCCCGAAAAAGCTTACTAAATGTGTAAAAACCTATCGGCATATCATCAGTGAGACCGTTTAATACTATTTAAACATTACATTTCTTTAGCATACCGTGACTGTCTACTGATGTACTATCATTTCCTCTTTTCACAACAAAACTCGTTTTTCATTTTATCATGTTTTTGTCTTTTTCAAATTTTCAAATGTTTTTAGATTTTCTGAAATTCTACTCCCCCTAAAATGCAAACACATTTTAAGAAATTTAAAAATAATCTGTACAAAAACTTGACAACTGACATCGAATCGCATCAAATCGCCATTCACTATGCACAAACACTCAGAACTCCCCTTATTACAAACCATTTTCTCATTTAGATTTCAAAACACTTAAGTTTGTTTTAATCAAAATGATTTTTCCGGAAAATGAATTTGTATTTACCACTTGTAGGTTTACCACTTGTTAATTATGGGGATATGGTTCATCATCTTGTCAGTTTTATCAACTGTAGTAAATCAAGTACAACTTAATGTCCTTGATTCACTGTTTGCAATTAAGCAACCTCTTACCACTTGTAAGAATATCCAACATTTAAAACATATGTAGGAATAGACCATCTACACAAACCATTTTACCAATCAAGATGCCGATTCCTGCTTCACATTTACCAACCTGGAAGCTCCGGCAATTCACACTTATCCTGTAATCATTTAAACAATCTTAACAACTTTCATTCAAACTCATAAAACATTAGAAAGATGCCGATTCCTGATCCACGATATAAACTTGGGATCTCCGGCAAAGTCCTAAGACTTTAAGGAAAGCAAACTTCCACCCAAGTCTTATTTGACTTGGTGGCTTCCAATTCCTGGGTAGTAGGGTTGTAAGTTGCCTTTTTCGTTGCATAAAAATCTTTAACCCCCTTTACTTTCCCATCAAGCATTTTCTTGAAAATTTTCTTAACATTACCATTGAATGTTTTTTCAATATCAAAATCTGAGATTTCAATTTTACCAACCATTTGTTGAATTTCTTTCACATTCATTGATTTAATATCAGCATCATTCAACAAATCATCAATCTCATTTTGTGACTCCTCTGATTTTGTGGAATCAGATTCATTGCCAGATTTTACATCAGATTCTTTAACAACCCATTTTTGATTGTCAAGATGAGCCTTCTTTTTGTAAAATCTTTTAGAACTTTCACCAACTTCATTTTTTGAATTTTCAAAAATTTTGAAGTTTGTAGTTAGTGAAACATTCTTTTCAACCAGTTTTTCTTTGAGTTTATCGGATACTCCCTGTTTTCTGTTGTCTTTGTTTTGACAATTGTGAGCTATGTGTCCAACAACTTGGCATTGAAAACAAGTTCTTGTGTCTTTTGGAATGTCTCTTGAATGAAAAACTCCAGTTCCTGTTCTTTTTCTTTCAACAAGAAACTCCTGGTTTGTTTCTTTCCAGAAAGGTTTCTTCTGTTCATCTTCAACACTTCCACCTGAAACAAATTTTGTTTTTGGTTTAGAATTGTTTACCTTTCTGTAACTTTCTTGCTGAATAAAACCTAAACCTTTTCTTTTGTAATTACAATTTTGGTTTGTTTTCTTTTGAAAACCAGAACTAAAATTGTAATCCTTTTTCCCTTTTTTCTTGTTTAACCTTTGTTGAACTCTTGAAGTATATTTTTTAGGTTTTTTATTAAAATTTAAATTTTTAGTATCAGAAATATTAATTTCTGTGATTTTGAAAACCTTTTTGATCTTGTCAAATCTAACACTATCCATAGGAAACTCTTCATCAGAATATAATTTGTCAGAACCATTTAAAGTATATGCAACTTTAAATGTTTCATCATCCAAATTTGCTTTTGATAACAAAAATTCTTTACTATAAGACCGTTTTTCCGATGATTTTGAACTGTGAACTGACAAACTTGAACCCCCAGACTCAGATTTTGACTCAGACACCTCCTCAGTATCCAACACCTGATCGACCACCTTTTTGATTAACTCAGACTCATGATCAGTATCAGACGAAGTAAATGTGATATCAATATTTTCTGGTAAAACGTCAGTTTCCTCTGATTTTAACTTTATATTGACTGCTTTTTCGACTTGCTCCTCATTTGGTTTCCTAGGAGAATAACCTTCCCAGATAGGAGGCGGACACTTGTTATACTTAACAGTCGATTTCTTACCAGTCTCTTTCTTTTTCTTTTCATCTTCAAATGCTTCAAAACCTGCAACAGTAGGATAAACTCTATCAATCACATAGTCAGAACATGAATAACTAAGAAGTAACCTTCTGATTCTTTCATTCTCAATCTTTTCATTTTCCAAATCCTGCTTCAGTTTTGCATTCTCTTCAATGTAATGATTAATTGCCTTTTGCTTTTGCATCAAAGTTGAATTAGTCATGGTTAACGCCTTTTCTCTTTCTGAATTTGTTGTTTGAAGACTAGTCACTGTTCTGTTTAAGACACTGTAAGATTCTTTCACATAATTGATGTCAGACAGCAACTTCTCTATCAATCTTTCTCTGTCAAACAACAACACATCTTTATCTTCACACTTCTTGCAAATTTCTGAACACTTTGTGCAAGGCTTTTCGACCTCAACAATCTTTTCAACCTCTACAGTCTTCACCACTTCAATAATTTTTTCTTCACAAGTTTCCTCTTCAACTTCAGTCACCTTTTCTTCTTCAACAACATTTTCAATCTTCACATCTTGTTGTTGTTCTTTTTCAGCTCTTTTTTCCTTCAGCTTCTCCATTCTATCTGCAAAATAAAAATGAAAACTTTCAGGAGATAAATGTCTTTTTGCAACATTAATATGTTTTTCTTCTTCATCATCACTGCTGCTATCAACCGGAGTTTGATCAAACTGTGCAGATTTTTCAGACTCTGTATCTGAAACACCAGAATCAACTGGTGTTTGATCAAAAACAACTTCTTTTTCTGAATTATCACCATTTTGAACACTCTCATCAGAACTTTCATTAAATGCATCAGATTCTTCTTTCACACTCCTCACAGTCTCTCCAATAGATCTCATCCACTTAGCAAACAAATCTGGTTCTTTGACTATCTTTGCAATAAATGCTTTGAAACCACCTTTCTCATCCACAAACATATCCCAGCTAAACCCTTCAGGTAATTCTTCATCATTCTGATCTACCAAACATGCTGAGTTTTCTGAAGATATGTATTTGCTCCAGTTGAAATCTACCAAGCATCCTTTCTTCGAATCTTCAATCTTTCTACCATGAGCCGTTTGTGAATCTTGTGATTGACCAACTTGCTGATAGATGGCTTTCCGGTAGTAGTCTTCTTTTTCGAATGGATTCTGAGCACCACTCACTTCTCTGTTTTTGCACTCTCGTTTAAAATGACCTTTTTGCCTGCATCTGAAACAAGTAACTTTAGATTTGTCAAATCCTAAATTAGAAACACAAGCATCAAGAAAATCATTTCTTCCAGTAATAGTTTTGAACTTCTCAGCCCTTCGAAGAACACTAGCAAGACACCACTTAATATCCATGAGTTCCATTTCTTCGGCATCTATCTGATCATAATCCTCCTTTGTCAACATAGGATTTCCAATTCGACCAGCTACCAATCCCTCATAGGATACCAACACCGAACCAAGTAGAGCCATGTGATCCTTTGCTATGTCTTCTGAAAAACTTTTACATTCTGGCAGATTGAGAGCTATATTGCACTGAATCACACAACCATTTCCCATCTTTGTGTTTTCTGATGAAGTCTTTGGATTAAAACTTGGATATGATGAGAAACTGCTACTGCTTTTGTTTGTGCTTTGATCAGTTTGTTCTGTAGCATTCTCAACACTATATGCAGTCTGAATCTTAGGACTTCTATCAGATTCTGATGTAGGAACACTGCCTTTATAATACATCTTCACATCCTGTTGACCACTTGGATTATTCATCCTAGCGATCTTTTGCTGTTCCAGATCCTGACTTTCAATCTTTTCAATGAATTGAGATATCGATAAACCATCATAAACACCCGTATTTTTCAGTATCATCAAATACGTTCCCCACTCTTTCTGTGGTAAAGCATCTGCAAGCTTATCGACCCATTCCTCATTCTCTTTTGTAATGTCCATCATCGACATCGTTCTCACCAAGTGACAGTACCTTTCAATCAACTTCTTTGTGTCTTCCCCAGGCAGACTTGTAAACAGATCAAATTCTTTCTTAAGCAACGATTTCTTGTTCTTAATCATATTTGCACTTCCTTCAACTTTTACTTTCAACGCATCCCAAATTGATTTTGATGTCTTATCATGTTGAAGTAGTATAAAAATGTCTTCTTTGATCGCCTGTTGAAGCAAACTGATCATCATTTTCTCCGCCCGATACATTTCTCTTTCTTCATTACTGAAATCTGAAATCTGTTTTACTGTTTGTAGCTCAGTTCGCGGTAGTACATACTTCTTCAGTATACATTCCCATGACCTCAGATGATTCGCCTGCACCCAGTTTTCAAACCTGTCTTTCCAACCATAATATTCCTCAATACCCATAAGCTTTGGCGGTTTCTGTGTAGTTCCCGTCTCATTCTCTAAGTTCACAGCTTTAGCAATTGAAGATTGACCCGTCGGTGTTGCAAATGCATTGTAAAATTCAGTACTCATGATGACGTATCAAATTTTTCAACACTGTGTCGTAAAAGCGAAATCAGTTTGTAAGTTGCCACTAAAGCGAAACCCTAAAGTGATGTTTGAGCGAAACCCCAAGTTGTACGTTTGAACGAAACCCCAAGTTACCACTAAAGCGAAACCTCAAATTACCACAAGAGCGAAATCTCAATTTACCCTAAGAGCGAAATCACTGTGATACAAGAGCGATACCACTGTCACAAAAGCGAAACCCCTTTCGAACACTTTTCAGGCCATTTTACTGTGTAATTCGATCCCAAACTTTCCAGGCTTTGTCTATGCAAGATTATCTAAGTACTGTTCAAATTTTATCCAAATTTGACCGTGAAAACCCTCTGAATTGAGAAAAATATGTGTAGAAGTGAGAAAAACCAATAAAATCCAGTAAAAAACAAGCTAATTCCAGCAGAACTCCTCCTCCTGAGCTCTGATACCACTTGTAGGACCGGTTTCGGACCCGAACGAGTCGATCAGAGGCGTTCTCCTATGTTTCAGGTGCGGAATTACAAGAAACAAAGGTAGAAATAGCTTTAAAACACTGTTTAATTGATTGGATGACAATTACAGCTCAAATCTCACACCGGCAGCACTTCGGCGTAGTTGTCAAGAGTATCCTTATGATTTCGCTCAAGAGATCACCTATATATAGGGTGATGGTTTCGCTTATGTGACAGACCACATAAGCGATACCCCATGTTAGTGATTTCGCTTATGTGTCATGTACACATAAGCGATACCCTCTTGTACACATGAGCGAAATCATCTCCAACTACCTATATAATTTTACATATTCTCGTACAACGTGCCCTGATCTATACAATGAAATCTAAGATTCGATACAAGACGAAGTCAACAGATGTAGTGCATCAACACAAAGCCTGTATTGAAAAAGATGAACTGATAAAAACAAAAGATAATGAATTAAGCAAAATTGAAAATGGTTTCATAATAAAATGTAAAGATATGATTGAAAAGGAAGAAATTTTGAAACTAAAAGTTGAAAATTTGACACAAAAATGTCAAGGTCTTGAAAAGGATAATGATGTTTATAGACAACTGTGTTCTACAAAATGTGTTGATTGTATTGAAAAAGAATCGAAATTTCAAGATTTACAAAAACAGTATGATTCTTTAAAGTGGTCGAGTCAGAGAGTACAAGAAGCTTATGATACTTTGAAGAGCCAAGTCAAAAGTTTTGATCAAAGATTGTCAGAAACTTTAATCACTAAAGAAATGTATGAAAGACAGGTTAAAGGAAAACAAATTGAATTAAACAAATGTGTTGATGAAATTGCAAATCTTAAACAAGTCTTGGCTGAAAAAGAAAAGATTGTTACAAAACTTCAAAGTTATCATAACTCTTCGTACATTCTCGAACGCATTTTCAACATCACACCAGATGACAAAGATACTGAAAATTGCAAAAAGGGTATTGGTTCAGAATTTCATCAGGTACCACCACCATTGAGAAACAGTTATACTTTTTATGATGAGGAAAAGGTGGCAAAGGGTTTGAACATAGCTGACCAGTTACCTGAAAGTATCGATGTGACTTACTCCAAATCTGATGATGCTAATGATTCAGAGGTGGTAAGTAAGGTTGTTGAAAGCGTTTTGAAAGATGAGTCTACAAAAGGTAAGTCTGAATCACATGATGAAGATGAAGGAAATCTTCATGATGGTTATTTGAAAAACACAAAATCCAAGGAAAGTTTGAATGATGATTCAAAAGGATTGGTTTATACCATGATTGGATCGGAAAAATTATTCTTAGATGTTGTTTTCCCGATTCAGAATGTGATTTCAGAAAAGGTCGACAAAGTTTTCAAAATGGTTGAGATTAAGAAGTCTGAGATTTCAAAGTTTGTCGGTAAGAGTCATAGAGGTTCGTATACTAAACCTGGTTTCAAAAAGAAGAACATGAAGGCTGGGTTGGGTTTTAAGAAGAAACAGAATAGAAACAAAAATGAAACACAAAATTTTCAGACAAAAATGACTTTTATGCAAGGAGGCAGTTTAGAAAAGGAAAAAGAACTCAAAATGAGACAGTCTAATGATGAATTTTTTGCTAAAAAGCAAAATCAACAACCACAGGTCAAAGATGTGTCCATGAGAACATGTTTCAAATGTGATCAAAAAGGACATCTTGCACGCAAGTGTCCTAATCTAAAACTTGTGGATGTTGACAAAAAGAAGTTTGATGTGGAGAAACAAAAATCTGAGAATGTGAGACAAAGGTCAACTAGATTTGATTCGAAACAAACTTGGAGGTTCAACACAAACAAGTTTGCTTCAAATCAAAATTGGAAATCAAACACGAACAGGTTCGATTCAAGACAGACCTGGAACTCTCACACACCCAGATTGAGAACTACACAGAGTTGGAGAACATCTGTTGATATGACAAAACCTAAAGAGTTTTGGAAACCTAAAAATGTTGTTCAAAATCAAAAGGTTCAAAAAGAGAAAAATTTTTACAAAAGAGGTACTCCGGAAGGTCAAATGTGGAGTGTTAAGAAACAAGTGAAGTTGGAAAAAGATGAGAAAGTTGAAGTCAAAGTTGAACAAGTTTTAAATGATAAAGAGTTTCCAAAATTGAATGAACATTATTGTATTGAAATGCCTAAGGTCCAACAGACCTGGGCTAAATTGTTCAAATGATTGATAAAGTTTGAATGTGCAGGTGCTCAATGAAGCTGAAGATTGTGAGAATGGCAGTTGGAGCAACCTGGCACAGGAAGAGGTTGCAGGACCCTGGTTTGGTTGAACAGGGAGTTTAGTTTGAGTGTTTTCTGTATATAAATAAATAATATTTTCAAAACCCTAAAAACTTAAAAAAAAAAAAAAAAAAACCAAAAATATGTTTTTAGTTTGTTAAAAGTTGAAAAACCATAAATATGTTTGTTTTTAATTTTGTTTGGATTGTATGTTGATTGAATATGCCGAAACCCTCACGGCTGAACAAACATGATTATTTTCATCAGATTGAAAAACGGTTTTCAAACTGTTAAGATCAATGGGTTGTAAATCATGGGGGTACATTATATTTTCTGCAAATCAGAGCACTTGAAGCAGAAAATGGATGGCGAGACAAAGCTATCAGTGTTGGTTGTCAAATTTTCTTTATATGGTTTTGCATTTTAGGGGGAGAAAAATTGTCATTAGAAAATACAAAAACATTTGAAAAATTTGAAAAAGTCAAAAACATGATAAAATTAAAAATTTTGAGTTTTTGCGTAAAAAGAGGAAATGATAGTACATCAGTAGACAGTTACAGTACGCTAAAGAAATGGAAAATATAAAAGAGTTAAACAATCTTACTGATGATGTGTCGATAGGTTTTCACACATTTAGTAGATTTATTCGGGATATAAATCTAAATTCAAACTGGTGAATTCGTGGGGAACACTACTTGGATATATAGGTAACCCCTGAAATCTCGTTTGAAAGGTCTCTTAATCTGATATACTAGGTCTTTATACTCTATGATATCTGGGGTATTATTCCGGGACTTCTGCTGAACGGTAGTTCTGACCTAGTCCCTGGCTAATACTTGCTGCAATGCTTGAAACACAGCATTACACCCTCAGCATGCTGAAACAATAAAATTGATATATGCTGCTGTTGTAAGCAAAAAGATCCTCTAAAGGGGACACACCGAAAAGTCGAAGCTGATATCTCTCTGCGTATACGGAAGTATCGATCTGAGATCCCTCGGCCCTCGCATACCTAAATTATATACAGATATCATTGTAGTATTCTCACCTGTAAGACTGATTATTGAGATTCTGGATACGGGAGTATATTCAAGAGGTGGGACACATGAATGATCTAAGTTCTTAATTCATCTAAATCGTATCCTGAATAGATTGAAATTTGTGTGAGAATTTAAGATGGATCAGTATATCGACAATCGAAGTAAATTGTTTAAATCTGAGTATGAAATGTAGCTTAACGGTACTTGTGACTTGTCATAAACTGATATGATCCTCTGACGCATACTTAAAACAAAAATATTATCTGTAAATATGTTTGTACATATTTCTTTACTGCTTTATGTTTTCAGAAAATACTAAAAGATTTTGATTTCTGCTTTATTTTCGACAACTGATGTTTGAGTGCTGAGTTTCAAAATCTAAGTATACTGATTGTGTTTCTGAAAATAAAACAAGTTCATTAATTTGAAACTTGATTTAAATTCAAAAATTTCAAAAACAGTTTGTGATATCTCCAAGGTCATTAACTTGAACTTGGAAGATTAACTGTGAGGGAGTTGGATTCTTTAACACTGCCATATCAGGAAAGTATGTTGAAAGGGGGAGTGGATTAGAGAATTTGTTTGAGAATTAAAATGTTGTTATTCATAAATGTTTGAGAAATTGCAGATGTTAGTCCAGATTACGATCCCGAGAGCAGAGTCTAAGGGGGAGTCTGAAGACAAGCTGAAAGTTAGGAGGAGCTTGTAGCTGAAAAGAGAGGTGTCGATCCCTAAAAGCACGGAAGCTTGACGAAAGGGGGAGCCTGCTGATGACAAAGTTGTTGATGATAGAAAAGAGAAGTGATGGATGCTTAAAATGTTACAATCTGAATGAGAAGGCAGAATGATCAAGACTGAAGAAGGTGTCATAACAAGAGAATAGTCACTGAAGACTGCGTCAATATCCGAGGGGGAGTCTGTTAGTGCACTACGTCTATTGACTTCGTCTTGTATCATGTAATAGGTTAGAATAGGATTATTCAGTGCACGAGGTTCGAGAAACTGAGAAATGAGGTTTAAGTGAAGATTTCGCTTGAAACTGATTATGTTATATTTCAAGCGAAATCACACTCAACAGATTTCGCTTCAAGGGTTCTGGTTACCTTCAAGCGAAATCATACACATAAGATTTCGCTTGAACATAATCTGGTCTCTTTCAAGCGAAATCATCTCCTCTATATATAGTGCACATGTCATTTCACTTGGTACGCGACTTCTGAAAGTGTAACGAAGTGCTGCCGGATTTCTGTCAGGTTGTAAACACTGTTATTATCAATCAAAGCAACAGATTAAAGAGTATAAGCTGTATTCGTGTCCGCTTTACTGATTCCGCCTTTAAACTGGATGTAAAACTCTTCTGAACGACTCAATAGGGTCAAACAACGATCCAACAAAACATGAGAAATGAGTGAGATTGACATTTGGATAAACAAAAGAGGTATTGAAAATATCGACGAAACATAAGGAAGGTGATCATTCGTTTGTTACCTCGAACAAACAAACGACACATAGTGACTAATCAATGTAAATGGGTCATAATAATGTATCGTGAAGACATGCTTTAGCCTATAAGTGGACACTCACCCCAAGAGTTTCCACGTAATAGTGACTTGTCCGATACTGTGGATTTGTACGAACACTCTAGCCTTAGACAGAAAACTCGAGGTACAGGCACCCACCTTTCCAGATTTCACGTGTTTACATTATAAGACCTAAACTTTGACAAGATTTTGAAAATTTTGAAGGCTTAAAGGCTAAAACAAATCATCTAAGAATAGATGATTGATTTTCAAACCGAATTTGAAATTTGTGTTCTTGTTGTGGTTGTCACCTAAAGATAGGTGACGGTATTGTTTTAAGATCTAAAGACAAAATAACTTGTGTTAGGGTCCTAGGAAGATTATAGTCTAGGTCAAAGCATTACTAATAACCTAATTCCCTATAACCATGAGCTCTGATACCAACTTTTCTGTCACACCCCGACCGCGTTAAAACAACAAAACCACGATGGAAACGTCGGGGAGTGGAGTAATAGAATCATTGTTTCACAACACATGGTTTAAAGTTTCATTTTATTGAATTAGTTATTACATTGTCTTGAAATTAAAAGCAAAACAGAAACATATTGTCTTTCATTGTTATTAAGTCACTAAGGCCTCGTCCGATCCTATGTGAGCATGCATCGTAATCATCATCAAACAACAGCACCTGAAACATATGTGAAAATAAAGTCAGCATAAAAATGTCAGCGATGTAACAACCCGACTTTCCGGGTCAAGTCAAAGTCAAGTCATTACTTGTATTAGTCATTTCTTACTTAATTATTGCTTGATTAACTCACACTCTCGAGATTTCGATTATCGCTATGGGTCAGCCATTTTAAACTATGTTTTACAATGCATTCACAACGATTAATCAAAAGCAATCATCGCATTTATTGCAGTTTACATCGCATACTACTTAAACGCATTTTATCGCATATTACATCGCATGCTCATGCTAAACGCTATCGCATCGCAAACTCGAAACGCAAATTTACTTTTATGCATTTTACGTGTTATGTGTGTTACTTGTGTGATTACTTGTTTAATGCTATGTGGTTATCTCATCGCAATGGTTACTCGCAACTCGCTTAAATGCAACGCAACACTGAATGCACGAAACGAAAGTTGGAAAACCAACTTGCACAAGCCGCCTGATCGAATGACTATTCGATCGAATGGCCATCCATACAGATGACCATTCGATCGACTGGCCATCTGACCCATCGTTCCACCGCCTTAACTCCACTCTCACACTACAAATACTCGCCTGTCACATCACTGTTCACTGATGTGACAACTCTATTCGACCAACTCACTCCCAGCTCGTTCTCAAGCACTTTTCACTCGATCCAAGGCTATTTTTGTGACATCTGTGCCTCTTCGACCATCATACAAATACAAAACCAATGAAATCTTGTGTTTATCAATTTTATTGTTTCAACATGCTGAGGGTTTAATGCTGTGTTTCAAGCATTGCAGCAAGTATTAGCCAGGGACTAGGTCAGAACCACCGTTCAGCAGAAGTCCCGGAATAATACCCCAGACATCATTGAGTATAAAGACCTAGTATATCAGATTAAAAGACCTTTCAAACGAGATTTCAGGGGTTACCTATATATCCAAGTAGTGTTCCCCACGAATTCACAAGTTTGAATTTAGGTTTATATCCCGAATAAATCTACTAAATGTGTGAAAACCTATCGACACATCATCAGTGAGATTGTTTAACTCTTTTATACTTTTCAAATCTTTAGCATACTGTAATCATCTAGCTGATGTACTATCATTTTCCCTATATACACAAGCTCTTTTTCAGATTTTATCATGTTTTTGTATTTTTGCATTTTTTACTGTTTTTGTATTTTCTGAAAAATAAACTATGTACAAATATCTACTCCCCCTAAATACCAAAACAAGTAAAAATTCGACAAACCATTGCAGATTGTTTCTCGTCTTCATCCGCAACAGTACTCTCATCAACGCCAATTATGCCATCCGACACCGACAGAAGCTTCATACCGTTCAATTTTAACAAATATTTAAACCGATTTTTATCAAAAGCTTTGGTATGTAAATCAGCTTTCTGTTCGTCAGTGTGGATTTTCTCAATTCGTATCAACTTTTTCTCAAAGCAATCACGAATAAAGTGATGACGAATTTCTATGTGTTTAGTTTTAGCGTGATGTACTGGATTTTTAGTTATATTTATTGCGGCCTCATTATCAACAAAAAGAGGTGTGTTAAGAAACTGAAAATCGTAGTCGCGCATCTGTTGCTGTATCCACAAGATGTGAGAGCAGCAACTGCTAGCAGAAACATACTCCGCTTCACATGTAGATAACGCCACAGACGTTTGTTTCTTACACTGCCAGGTAACCAATCTAGGACCAAAGAACTGGCATCCTGCAGTTGTTGATTTTGAATTGACTTTGCAGCATCCGAAATCTGAACCGGAATACCCTTCGAGCGTAAAGTCTCCTTTTCTAGGATACCACAACCCCAATGAAGGAGTTCCTTTCAGGTAGCGCAATATCCTCTTCACAATGATCATATGCGATGCTCTCGGGTTAGACTGAAATCTTGCTGCGAGGCACGTTGGGTACATGATATCAGGACGTGAATCTGTTAAGTACATCAAAGAACCTATCATGGAACGGTAAAATGTTTCATCAGCCCTGTCTCTGGTGAGATCTGGGTGAATCCCATGATTTGTTGCAAGTGGGGTAGCAGCTGGAGTAGAACTTGACATCCCAAATTTCTCTAGAGTATCATGAACGTACTTTGACTGATGAATGAAAATTCCTTCAGGAAGTTGTTCAACTTGTAATCCCAGAAAGAATTTCATCTCCCCCATTGATGACATTTCAAACTTCTGCTTCATCACTGATTCAAAATCTTTGCATAGATTTTCATTTGTTGACCCAAAGATTATATCGTCCACATAAATCTGAACTATCAGAAGATGACCATCGACCTCTTTAGTGAAGAGAGTGGCATCCACTTTTCCACGAATGAACTTGTTGGCTAGTAGATGTTGAGACAAAGTCTCGTACCAAGCTCTCGGGGCCTGGTGTAAACCATACAGCGCTTTGTCCAATAAGTAGACCTTGTTTTTGTGGATTGGATCGGTAAAGCCCGGTGGCTGACCGACATAAACCTCCTCTTTAACCTTCCCATAAAGAAAAGCCGATTTAACATCCAACTGATAAACTTTGAAGTTCTTCCAAGACGCAAATGCTAGGAAAATTCTTATTGCCTCTAGTCGTGCTACAGGAGCATAGACTTCGGTAAAATCAATTCCCTCCTGTTGACTAAATCCCTGAACAACGAGTCGAGCTTTGTTCCTTACAACAACTCCTCTATCGTCCCTCTTACACTTAAACACCCACTTGGGGTTAATCTTTCTCTGACCATCCGGCAAATCAACTAACTTCCACACTCCCAATTTCTCAAATTGACTAAGTTCCTCCTGCATTGCATTGACCCAAGAGTCTTCAGTAAGCGCCTCTTTGTAAGTTCTTGGTTCAATCTGCGAGATAAAACAACTTAATGAGAATTCAGTTTGCAAAGGAGCAACTTTTGTATAAAAACATGTAAGCCCTTTATCAATCTGATTTCGAGTGCGAACGCCTTTCTGCAATTCTCCTATGATCAACTCCTCTGGATGATATGAAAAAGTTCGCGGCATCACTTCGCTTGGAACATCTACATTTCCCTCCAGATTAGTAACATTCTGCTCTGCATCTTGTTCACCAACTTGGTTTGTTTGACCTGAAATCTGAATTTGCTCCCCCTCAGAATCTGAATCTGAGTCACCATGATCAAATACTGGCATATTTTCAGCTTCTAGATTATCATTCTGAGCCGACTGATTTTCTTGAGCAACTTCATTCTGTTGAACATGATCATGTTCACCAGCATTACTTGGACCTGCTTCATCATCATTTGAAGTTTCCCGTGGTCTCCTCGAATACTCAGCTGGGAACCTTAATTGCGACTCATATTCACGCAAAATATCCAACTCATCAAAGAAATCTTCATCATCCTCTGATTCTTCTCTCATATCAAACGAATCCCAAAGATTGTCATAATGATAACGCCATGAATCACCAGGATTCTGCGACGGCATAGTATAACCTTGACATTCAACATTTGCAGCTTCAATAATCCGCTTCTCACTTGGAACAAAGACACGTCGCAATGGATTTGCATAACCAACAAATATTCCCTCAATGCACTTCGGACCAAACTTTCCAAAAGGCTCTATAACTGTACAGGGTGACCCGAACGGTTCTAGATACTTCAAATTCGGTTTGCGGTTATTGATTAGCTCAAAGCACGTTTTGTTGAATTTCTTGACAGTAAGAACCCTGTTGAGCGTATAGCATGCGGTGGAAACAGCTTCAGCCCAAAAATTAATCGGTAACTTTGAATCTGCGAGCATAGTTCTAGCCGTCTCGATTAGCGTCCGGTTTTTGCGTTCTGCGACTCCATTCTGCTGCGGAGTGTACGGAGCACTAAACTCATGCAAAATACCTCTTTCATCACAAAATTCTTCCATGTTGCTGTTCTTGAATTCAGTACCATTGTCACTTCGAATTCTTTTGATACGCCATTGGTACAAATTCTCAATCTTCCGGAACAGACCCATCAAACTTTCAAATGTTTCATCTTTCGTCTTCAAGAAAGAAACCCATGAAAATCTGGAATAATCATCAGTAACGACCAAACAATAGTAATCTCCTGTAATGCTTTTGACATTCACCGGACCAAACAAATCCATGTGAAGTCTTTCCAACGGTCTCAAAACTGATTTGACTTGCTTTGTAGGGTGTGACTTTTGTAACACCTGTGCCTTCACGGCCATCAAACAAATACCAAACCAATGAAATATTATATTTCATACTTGGGATTTGTAAAAATATGTGTATCGTTTACACATATCAACTCTTGTTCAATTTCAAGCTTTAAATCTCTTTCTGGAAGGTTATACGCGCACTGATGCGTAAATATAACCAGTTTAATCCAACAAACACTCCGGAATAGTGAAATAGGCTTAACATACCTTAAATAACCTTTACATAACTTAGATATAAGTTTTGGAAGGTTTGGTGTGGTGAAATCAAAGTTTAATCGCTTACAGGGACTAAAGTTGACAAACTGCGAAAGTATGCCAATTTGAACTGTAACAGACCTTCCGAAACATGACCATAAGTTAAACATACCATAAATATCCTTTACATAGCTTAGAAATAGGCTTTGAGGTGTTCGGTATGCTAAAATAAACTTTTGTGGCATTCAGGGACTAAAAGCGTCAAAAAGTGCACAAGTTTGCATTTTTACGCGTAACTTACGTTCTGAATACATCCGGACATCCAAAAATTTATGTAAGCACTAAAATATTTTATTTTAGTGTTCGGCATAAGAAAAATCCATTCGTCGCGTCATTTGGATCGTTTTTCGCGCTTGTGCGCATTCCGTCGTAATTAAGCGAACATCGCGTTCGTACGGCTAAACGAACCGACATCCGAGATATTTTTGAGCACATTTTAAGTTCCCTATACTTTAACTTCATTTTAGAGCTTTGAAATGGGGTTAACGGGCCTTAAACGTGTCAAAAATGGGCTGAATGCATGACAGGGACCAAAAGTGTAATTCTGCCAAACTTTGGCCTAGCGGTGCGCTACACTTTTAGTGTAGCGGTGCGCTAGCCAAGTCCAGACCAGATGCAGAGTTTCTAACAGCCTGTTTGCACATGTTTGATCCTCCACCACATGTTCTAAGATGCTTAGTCATGAAGATAAGGATCATTTCTAGCCACCATAAGGTCCCGACACATGTACGGGCAAGATTAAGGCACGTTTTCCTTGAAACGATCTTAACGGTGGACCGAATACTATAAATACCCCACCCCCCATTGCTTCTAAACCCACAAGAATTCTGATTTGAGAGCTCTAAGTTGAAACCATTGTTTCATACCTGAGTTCTTAGATCGGGATTAGCATTCGGGGACCCTGGGTAAGTATTCTTTCGTTCTTTTCCTTATTTTATTGCTTTTCGAGTCAGAAAGTCAAACTTTGTTTGACTTTCAGCGTTGACCAGTAATGGTCAATGCGAAGTTCGTTTGAACTTTGCAACGTGAGTGTAATCACGTTGGTCATAGTCCCTTGGGACTATGCCCACTGATTACCACGTTGTCTAGGGTCGTAGGGTAGGCGATCTAATAAATCGCCTATACCTTCGAACCCGACCCAGTTTGGTCGATCATTAGGATCCGACCAAATACATTAGGTGACCATAGTAGGTAGGGAATAACCTTCCGAGGTTATACCCTATGGTCACATCGTTTAAGTAGTTGTATGATAGGTAGTTTATATGCCTTAGGTAAATTACCAGAATACCCTTTTCATGTATAATTGGTAATTAAGCATATGTAACCTAAACTTTTGTCACATAACTGATTATGTAACATGTTTAGGCATATAACACTTGTCATAGGACTAGTTAGGCGGTCCGAACGCGTTTCACGCGAACGACGCGTTAAAGTAGCATAAGCTACCTAAACGGGTCGTAATGGGTCGTAAGCAGTTAGGTTAAGTTTCATTTAGTATGTAGGCTTTGTTAAACCATATCACACGAGTCTCCACACTCGTTTGGTTTACAAACCCTAATGCTACCCAGTCTTCCGATTTAGGTCCGGTTATTTAACATAGTTACCTATATTAGGTGCCGTTTGATTCCGAGATCTCTAGCACTGTTTGGTGGTTATCTTTAGACAACTGAGCAATCTCAAGTGAGTACATAGACCCCTCTTTTACTGTTTTCCAAACTGTTTTGGGGTGGAACACATGTGCCTACTTGTTACTTTCATGCTTTCCTGTTTTCACATCATATACCGACTATGTTTGTTAGTACATTATAGTACATGATTTCATTACTTTTCTGCTATGTATGTTGACTGATAACATGCTAAGCACATTGATTTACATGACTTTTCTGCTATGTATGTTGACTGATAACATGCTAAGCACATTGATTTACATGACTTTTCTGCTTTGTATGTTAACTTAGCATACTTAGTACATCATTTTACATTGCATCTCTGTTGCATATGTTCCAGTAACATATGGACACATTGTTTTACAACTCTACCTTGTATGTTTACTCTAGCATACTAGGTACATTATCTTCATCTCATGCTTACATTTTGGTATGACATTTGGTTTGTTTAACGGGTCTATATAACATTCATTAACATTTGCTACGCCGCTCGGTAGTAGGTAGTGGTACCATAGGACTTGACAAATCCCATTCCGGACATCCCAGGGAAAGGGGATGAAAGGAATGACCGAATCCGAATACATATTCTCTTGATAACTCACTTTTACATAGTTATCCGGCTGTCTCAAGGCTTGAATGTTTGCGTTTAACATACTGCATAAGTGTTTGTATCAGTAAAGCATGCATTATTCTACAAAACATAACTTTGATTTAAACCAAGTTTTACTTCAATACTTTGTTTTGTTCATTTTTTACTTATGGTTTAAGTAGTCTAAATTTTACTTACCATACATATCATTTTGGTTATTGATGTGTGGTAAAATACACATATTTGCCCCGTGTAAATTGTATAATTATTGTAGAGGTTTTATTTATTTTTTATTTAGTTTTAGTGTTATTTTATATTATTTCGTGGTGGGACAGGTTTTGTGCAAATGGAGCGAAAACGAGTAATATGGAAATGACCTGTTAGTTGGCCAGAGTAGAATGCCAGTGACCGGAGTAAAATTGGCGCTATTTTCTGTGAGTGTGCCGAGCCCGCTATCTCTATCTCTATGTTATTATAAAAGGGCGTCACATGTAAACTTAGAAGAGAACACTTGATTGGGCCGTGAAACTGATCAAAAGTCCATCAAAAACCCCTAATGGTTCATACATCATCAGTATACATAATTAGGGGACTTTGCAAAGAATATCACGAGGACACTAGATATATTGGGTCGAATAGAGAGCTGCCATATTCATAGGAGGATTTGTGGATTATTTTATAGTGGGCCGCCATTAGGCATTGGGCCGCTATTTTGGATGAGGACATCATCATACATAAAATAGATATATTATTGACATCAGGGGGGAGAGCCGCATATCTGCTGGAGATATTCATCCATCGATTGGAGGCAGTGGACGGCTGGGCCAAGCCCATTACGATTGAAAAAGGAATAAGAGTACCGCCATATTTTATTGGATAAGAGGCAAGGGGGCGGCAACGAGACAGAAGACCAATATCACGAACTTGGAAGGTTCTTTGGCGATCTTGGAGACTAATTTGAGGCTGTGGAAGGTTCGGGATTACAAGGAATCATCAAGAGACATTCGGGAGCATCCGAGAGCGGAGTATACGGGTTTATAATCTTGATTCTTCGTTTTTCGTTAATCTTTGATTGTTTAATGATGAATTCTGTTTTGCTACTAATTGTTATGTCGTTTGATACAATGATTGTTGGCTAGACTTTCCGTACTACCTAGGCTATGATGAATGTTTAACAAAGATTGGATTTTTATTAGATTTTTGTCGTGGTTGGATCTTTCTTGTACTGTAAAAACTATGGGAATTTAACTTGGTGCGTTTGTGTGCTTGTGATTGTTTTATTCCTGTTTATTGCTTCATTCGATTCTTGGTGACGGTCTTTATCACGGAATAGAGTCGGGTTAGGGTTTTAGGTTTTGGTGAGTGTCTATATCACATAATAAACCTTTGATCCTTTAGGGTGAAATTACGTAACTAACCTTAGAAGTAATATTCGGTAATCTAATAAAATCAAGTGTGCTGCTAAACTTGTCGCCGTAAAGCTCAAGGTTATTAATAGGTCTCGGTCTCGTTATAAGGTCTTAACTTGCCATTGTCTATTAAGCTAAGATTAGAACCCGTAGTCGCTTTAGACGTTCGCGCTGTAAGGTAGAGCGTCTTACATAGGCACTTTCAAGAAACTAGAGGACTGTAAGGATAATCTAGAAAGCCGGTAATTTAACAACCTTTAGGGGATCTTAGCGTGCTCTTGAGAGGGATTAGGGGTCCTTAGATTTTCCTTAGAGGTGAGAATTTCACGATCCCGGCTCCATACCACAAAACTATCATTTAGAAATCCAATCCAAGTTAAACAGGAGTCTAGCCTAGGTAGCTTTCATCATCATTTGAGTTCAGTCGTCGTCCGAGTTCGTGTCTAGTTCGTCTAGCTAGTTTAGTCGTTATTTGCATTTTTTTAGGATTTTTAGAAACCCCCCCCCCCACCCCCATTCAATAAACATTTAGTTAAGTCGTGTCAGTCTAAGTCTAGATAGAGTCATTAGCGTAATCAGTAGAGTCTCTTGGGTTCGATACTCGGACTTCCTTAGGCTATACTACATTCGATCGGTACACTTGCCGGTTGTGTGTTTTAGGGTTTAGAGAGTCTTAGTTTTATAAATTTAAAGCTTAGAGAGTCTAGAATTAGGGTAAATTTAGTTAGTTTTGTTAACCGTTTGACCGAATCCGAATACATATTCTCTTGATAACTCACTTTTACATAGTTATCCGGCTGTCTCAAGGCTTGAATGTTTGCGTTTAACATACTGCATAAGTGTTTGTATCAGTAAAGCATGCATTATTCTACAAAACATAACTTTGATTTAAACCAAGTTTTACTTCAATACTTTGTTTTGTTCATTTTTTACTTATGGTTTAAGTAGTCTAAATTTTACTTACCATACATATCATTTTGGTTATACATTACTTGACTACCTTTGGACTATCAACATTTGACATGGTTTATACAAGGACTTTTGACTATTGGTTTAAACATAGACATTTGACATGGATATTTGACATAGACATTTGACTTGGATATTTGACATAGACATTTTGACATGATTTACATCTTGACATGAACATTTTACATTGTTTGGTTTGGTTTGATTAAGTGATTAAGTAACAATGCGTGTGTAATATGATACAAGCATGGTGGATACGCCGCTGGTACTTCCTATATATAAGTGTTTGTATGGTATTACATGTCGTCACGTTATTTGAATCATTTCAGTTTGAGACATAGAACATTTCATACAAATAACATACTTTTCACAAGACATTGATTTATAAACAACTTATCTTATACAAACACATTTTACTTGGTTATCCATTTAACCTTACATTTATTTATACTTATCATCTGATCTTATCGTTTTTCAAATGATTTAAAGACAAAGCAAATAATAAGGTTCATGACTAAACATTTTCTCAAACATAAGTCATGAATCTTATTTTCACAAAACCTATGTATCTCACAGGCATTTTTATGCTGACGTACCTATTTTCACATGTGTTTTTCAGGAGCTGTTGCATAAGATGACCAAGATACACATAGGCAGACTTGGGCTTTAGTGACAATAAAAGATGCAAGACTAGTTAATTATGTTGAAATTCCTTGTTTGTTAAGACATTGTAACACTTTTAATCAATAAAACGAAACTTTAATATCCATGGTTGTGAAACATTAATTCTGTTACAACACTCCCCGATGTTTCCGCCACGTTTTGTATGTTCTACGTGGTCGGGGTGTGACAGAAAAGATGGTATCAGAGCTAATGGTTATAGGGAATTAGGTTATTAGTAATGCTTTGACCTAGTCTATAACCTTCTTAGGACCCTAACGCGAGTTTACTTGCGTTTAGTCATAAAACAATACCGTCACCTATCCTTAGGCGACGATCACAACAAGAACATAAATTTCAAAACCGCTTTGAAAACTAATCATCTGTTCTAGGATGATTGATTACTAGGTTTTGAACCCTCTATTGTAAGGTTTTGAACTCTCTATTATATGGTTTTGAACCCTTTGAGTTTTCAAAATCTCGTCAAGGTTTTGGGTTTTTAATAATGTGAACACGTGCAAACTGGAAGGGTGAATGCCTGTATTCTGGGTTTTCTGGCTAGGCAAGCACTTCGTATACATCTCATCAGACGCGAGACCAGTTGTGCTTACCTGGGAATTCTTGGGATGAGTGTTCACTTATAGGCGAGCATGTCTTCGCGATACATTATTTTTGACCCATTTACTTTGATTAGTCACCGTCTCATTTGTTTGCCTTAGGTAACAAACAAATGATCGCAATCTTCATGCGTTATCATTCTGTTTTGATTGTCCAATAATCTTTCACCTGTTTCTCCCTATGCCTTTCTTTTTCTTCAAGAATGTCTCTTCATCACGATGACGCCCAGATATCTGAGCAAGCAGCCAAATTCGCTCAGCGAATAGGCGAAGTAGTCCTGAAGACTGTGGAATTAGCTACTGCCATGTATCGTCTCCTGGATGAAGCCACTCAAGAGTCACCAAGACAGGCAGGACCTAGTCAGGTGACAACACCATCAGCCAATAAACCAATCGAGGAATCAAAGACCATGGATGAACAACCCCCTAAGAACTCAAAGAAGCGAAAGGCTTCTCAGAACTTCGCCATTGTCGCTCACAATGGTCAAGCCTTCCCCAACCAACCAGCTCAACCCCCTGCTAGGAAGATATACAATGGAACTGCACTCTTGTGCAACCAATGTAACCTTCATCATCACCCTTGTGTGAAGTGCCGCAAATGTCAGATTTGTGGACTTATAGGTCATACAGCAAGGGTTTGCCCAACTACAGCTGTACCAAATCAAGCTGGCGACACTCCTGCTCAAGCTCGTTTCTCACGAGGGCTTTGCTATAACTGTGGCGAGATGGGCCATTTCCTAAGGGATTGCCCAAAGCTTGCTAAGGCAAATCTGACCCACGGATGAGCAGTTGGCCGAGTAGAAGATGTTGCTATCTTATGCTTTTGTTTCTTTCGTTTTCTTGATTGTGAAACAATCTGTCTCGTTCATAAATAAAAGTAGTTGTTCACAGATTCTGATGTACAATTGTAGTTACATATGTGTAGGATTTTCCTATGATACCTACATCAAGGAACTATGTTCCTTACAAACTACTCTTGTGATTCTCTCTTTCAAATGATCGCTCGTGATTCCCTCGAACATTTTAAGTACTCGTTTCATTCTAAGAAACAAAGTACAGAAGATAAAGTGACATTATGAGTGATCATGCTTCTGCACATCAGTGCCTTTGAATCCTTGGTTAGATAACTAAGGGTGTTTTCAAATCTCATACCCATTACGTTTTAATTTTTCAACATACACAGTACCAGTATTTCAAAACAATCTTCATGATCTCAAAACATTTCATATAGTTTGAAAACAATTTTTCTAGATGCATTGTCTATGTTATTTCAAAAACATTGGCCATGTTATCAAAACCAACCTTTCTAATTTCAAAATATTTCATATAGTCTGAAGACAATATTAACACAATACATTTTCTGATCAAGTGCATGATTTCGAAAAGCATCATTCATGTCTTTCAAAAACCTTATACATAATTTCAAAATTCATCTCGCATGATTTTAAAACATTTTTGTAAATATATCTACCTAATACACCTACTTTATGATTTCAAAAAGTATTATATATAAGGTTTCAAAAACGTTAAACACATTTTTTCTTAAAAGAACCCCATGCATAGTTTTCAAAAATATTTTCCTCATACATTGACTTAACCTTCAAAATTCCGCTTCATATGTCGCCTTGACATATCAAGCATCTCAACTTCTTAAGCATTTTACATCATGTTTTGACCTAAGCACGTCCAGTGCAAGGTTTCAAAACATCTCCAACTTTTAAATCCATATGGGATCTTTTTATCCTCACAATTAGATCCTTGTGGATGATTATTATTCAAATCAGAGTCCTTAATTGGATTCCTTATGTACCTTAATTCGAACACTTCGGTTCCAAATAATCGAAGTCGAATTTTCTTTTTGAATCTTTCTATCTTTATAGTTGGATTCTTGATAACGTTTAAAGTACCAAATGAAATCCACGGAATGGATTCCTAGTGTGCTTTAAATGCATGTACGCAATTTACAAGACAAATTAACAAACAATTTTGTGGTTATGTGACTATGTGTTTACTCATCTTATGTTTTCTTTTATGCATTTTTGGTGTTTTTACTACTCTGGATATTCTTTATCCAAATCTTTGCAGGATCTTTCATATCTTCATATGAGGGATTCGTAGCAGGATATTCAAAAGGTACTACCTTTAATCCTTAAATGGGCTTCTATGTAATAGTTAAGACTGTCACACCCGCTCATAGCGGAAACGCAAGGTGTGATCTGTCTGGTTTTCATTGCATAAATATCGATGTACATGAACAAACTATATGAATAAAACATACTCCATTGCCATTACATAGTGTTTCAAAAGATTACAACATAAGTTTAGTGTGTCGGTTACAAACCATTAACATGAAAATAAAGCGTTATTGTTTCATACATTAACTTGAAATACTACAAAGGTTTAAACCATCATATTTCCGCAAAGAGGCGGAATATAATAGTTAAACCCTTCAAAAGATGGCATGGAGTTCCTGTACTTGTTATCTTGACTGGGAAATCCGACATGGTCCTTTAATTCCCTGAAATACATGTTAAGTTTGGAAAACATCAACAAAAGTTGGTGAATTCATGCAATTTAGTTGTAAACGATGTATGAAAAATGTGAGTTGTAGTATGTAAAGCGTCAATGAAATCGTTGATCATTAATGTTTTGCAAGGACATTAATATGTGTGACGAAATAGGAAGCAAACCAACCCTAGACGATTTTATGCCGATTCCTATCGACTGGGACACAAACGCACTCTTCCGTAGGGGTCCATGACCAAGAGTGGGGCTCGCCAAAACCCATTAGATCTAAGCCTTTGTTCCTTGGTCCAAACTGGATTAATGGTGCTTATAGTATGGCCCTAATTCGCACATGATCTATGGTGTTTCATTACCTAACTTTATCATACTCTGAACATGTATCCTCCCCGATAGTTGTAAAGTTTGTAAAACATTTAAATGAATAGGGGAACATGAACTCACTGTATTGCGTCCTGAAAATAGATGTAAATAAGATCTCACGTGCGGTCGTCCTGAATAGCGTGGCGACCTACAAACGTTCTTATTTTTGTTAGACACTTCGGTCTTTGAAAAGAACTTGAGTACAAGTCTTGTGTCTTGAGTATATGTAAGACTTGTATATCTTTACTGTTCGTTAACTGTGTATTCGATGTATGAGTTGTTCAAATGTTCGTTAACTATGTATTCGATGAATGAGTTGTTCAACTGTTCGTTAACTGTGTATTCGATGAATGAGTTGTTCAAATGCTCGTTAACTATGTATTCGATGAATGAGTTGTTCAACTGTTCGTTAACTGTGTATTCGATGAATGAGTTGTTCAAATGCTCGTTAACTGTGTATTCGATGAATGAGTTGTATAGTCGGATCTCGTTCGCTGAACCTCGTGTCTTGTATGTATCACTTGTATAGTTGTGTTTCCAATAATAGTATCATTGGGCCAAGCCCATGTTTTCAAGTTATTGGGCTTAAATAGTGCTGGGCCTCAAATAGTGTTGGGCCTCAATAGTGTTGGGCCTCAAATAGTGTTGGGCCTCAATAGTGTTGGGCCTCAATAGTGTTGGGCCTCAAATAGTGTTGGGCTTGAATAGTGTTGGGTTTTAATAGTGTTGGGCTTTAGCCCATATGTTTAGTATTTGGGCTTAGCCCATTAATTTATGTTAAGCCCATTAAGAAAAATAAGCCCATTTATAAAACAATAGCCCATTACTCTAACTAGCCCATTTGTTTATAAAAGTAGCCCATTAAGTATAATAAGCCCATTTGTAGAAAATAGCCCACTAATACATGTAAGCCTTTCATTTTTATAAAAACCCTTTTTATAAAAATTTACTAAGTATAGATGTTAGTAATAAAAACATACTAGTTTTTATAAGTTTCTAACCATCCGAAATTTGTTATCGATAGTATATTTATATTTCGTGTCGAAAGATCGTCTAACGTCGTAGTAACTCCCCGGATTGGTGACTCGTTTAAGGATTCGTCCGATGTCCGTTTTGACCATAATTGGTGTCCGATTATTAGAATCGTCCGTAACTCGTTTTAAGGCGTAATTATGTGAAGTCTCGTAGGACTTTTGTTATAACGTGTTTTGAGTTTAAAGTTGACATGAGATTCAAGTTCCTATCATGATATATATAACTAATACATCAAGTAATACATGTCACAAAAATTGTTTAAAGTAACCAAATATATATTTTCTAAAAAAAATATATATTTTCCTTGTCTTTTATTTTATAAACCCTTCTTTAATATACTTTATAAATCTTGTATAGATTTACCCAAAAATGTTGTTATTTTATAAAATAAAGTTTTTATAAAAATTGGCCATATAACCTTGGCATTTTTATCTTAACCATGTTTCATTAAACATATCATTTTCTTTAATAAATCAACAACAATTTATTCAATCATCTTAACTAAACATTATAAGACTTTTATAACATCAAATCATCAAGATGATAAGCAAATCATGTAGGGTTTTAAACATGATCCTTTCATATGTTAACTAGTTCAAAAACCAAGTTAAATTCTAGTTTTAACAACTTTTATAAAAATCTTTAGTTGTATGTTAATTTTTATAATCTTGTGAAAGTCTTGTTTTTAAATATAAACCCTAAATACTTTCACAAGATCACTAGATATGATCATTCCTTTAATCCTTTATGTTAAAACCCTTTAACATAAACTTGTATATATATTTTTTTTTAGATCATATCTATCAACATCTTCTAACACTTTATTTGTAGCATAATCATCATAACAAGATCTAATAAGCATATAACAAGTCTAAGATCACAATATAAACAAACATAATTATATCATGATTTTTATCTTTGCTTCATTGTATTTTTCTTGTTCATTATGTATGATTATATAGTTATTATTAGTTATAATAACAATCATAAACATAATATGTAAAAAAAAATAAAGAAGCTTACTTCTAGCACAAGGCTAGGGATGATCTTAGAGATTATGAAGGACTAAGAAGATGATGATCTTGATGTTAGAACACTTGTGTATGAATAAAATTCCTTCCTTTCACTTCCAAGAGCTTTAGATCACCTCATGTTCCAAAGAAATCCATCTTGTTTATGAAGAAGATGATAAAAAGAAATGGGTTTATGGTGGGTGTTCTTGAGGAAAGGATGAAGATGATGAGATAGTTTTTTTTTTTTTTTGAAAGATAAGTTAAAAAGGGTGATAAAATGCTAGTAAACTAAATGAGACATAATGTTATAATCATCCACTAACATCATCCACTTGCAACCAACAAATAATATCTAGATATTTGCATGTGAAATATGGGTATGGGACCCACTAAAAACGTTCACCACATGTGGGGGGGGGGGGGGTTAAAGTGTAACATTTTTATAAAAATGTCTTAAACATGTAGATATTTTGGTAATTAGGCTAAGTATGGTGATTAGGGGTAATCTTTCACCATTAGGAGGTAATTAGTGATTCGGAATGTTAATTATCATTAACAAATTCACTAAACTAGTAGAAATGGTATTTTGATATCTTAAACGACTTCCGTTTGGTCGTCGGTTCAATAAAAGCACTTTTAATTCCTACCGACGAAGTTTTTCCGTAAGTTGTAAATCCGCAACCAAGAGATGTATAAAGGGATTTCCAAATGTTTTCAAAATGTTAGGTGATCATTACTAGTTTAAAATGATCCAAATAATGTTAGATGGTTACTAAAAAAAGATCCGATATCGTTCGGATAATCGTTACGCTTTGTTTCCGTTTGTCGGTATTTGAAAGCTAAGGTTGTGTATTTTGTGTGAACTGATGTGATTATGGTTCGGATAATACCCGAAGGTATCTTCATATGAATTCTATGTTAAATAATATTTTTACATGTCGTAAAAATATTACAAAGCTGATTTCTGCAGAATTTCTGCGGAAAAGTGTAGAAATCGTCGCTTTTAGTGCTTTTCGGCAGTTTTCGGGCAGTTTTTGGTGCTACCGGACATTGGTAATATAATAAACCAAACCCTTTTATTCCCATATAGGGTTTAATGTATATTTGATGTTGGACTTTCGTCTGAGTCATAAAGATGTAATTTAGATGGTTTCGCTGGATCCTGAGTTTTCGTCAGCACGCTAGTTTACTAGATACTACTCTAGTTGTTTCGATGCATTGTTTACATTGTTTCAAAGGTAACCAATAAAAATGAATCATATGCATCATAATTGAATATTCCATAAGTATTCTAAGATGTATATTATGTAATACGCAGTTCGAGTGTTCGAAATGCATAAAAATGTAGCTAAAATGAGTACTTTAAGTGTAAGAAAGTTACCGAAAAGTGTCAGTTGTCACATTCTCCCTCTGTTATTGAGAATTTCGTCCCGAAATTCAAGCTGAGTCATCCTTTGCAGGATTGTTCTCAAACAGGTGAGGATATTTGACTTTGATTTGATCTTCACGTTCCCAAGTATATTGGGGTCCGTGTCGAGAGTTCCAACGAATTTTTACTAATATGTGACGACTCCTTTGTATTTTCTGGACCTTCTGGTCCATGACCTTAATAGGTGCTTTGTGAATTGGAGTTTGTCATCAATGTGAATCTCATCCTCCGAGATGATAACTGTTTCTTGTGTTGGACTCTTCTCAAGATTCGACACATGAAATGTGTAGTGTACTCTACTTAGTTCTTCTAGTAACTTCAGCTTGTAGGCAACGGTGCCAATCTTTTCTAAGATTTCAAATGGTCCAATGTAACGTGGGTTAAGCTTTCCATGTTTATCGAACCTCGCTACGCCTTTACAAGGCGAGACTTTCAACAAGACTTTGTCTCCTTCCTCGAAAGATAATGGTTTTCGTCTTTTATCTGCGTAGCTATTTTGTCGATCGCGAGCCTCCTTGATACGGTCTCGGATCTGAAAATTTTTATCCGTAGTCTCTTGGACTAGTTCTGGACCAATTAATTAACTATCGCCTGTTTCCGCCCAAAATAGCAGAGAGCGACACTTTCGACCATAAAGAGCCTCAAATGGTGCAGCTTGTATACTAGTATGGTAGCTGTTATTGTAGGAAAACTCAACTAAAGGTAGATGAGTATCCCAAGTACCGCCTAAATCCATAACACATGCGCGAAGCATATCTTCGAGTGTTTGGATTGTCCGTTCGCTCTGGCCGTCAGTTTGTGGATAAAAGGCCGTATTTGGATTCAAATGAGATCCAAAGGCCTGTTGAAATGATTTCCAAATTCTCGAAACAAAGCGACTGTTTCGATTTGAGATGATTGAAATAGGCACTCTATGACGAGCCACTATTTCCTTGAGATAGGGTTCCGCTAGTTTCTCTTTACTATCCTTCTCCAGAATCGGTAAGAAGTGTGCAGACTTTGTTAGTCTATCGATGATTACCCATATCATGTCGTGACCTCTTGAGGTCCTGAGTAACTTCGTAATGAAGTACATCGATATTTGTTCCCATTACCAAACGGGAATCTCGGGTTGTTGTAACAAGTCCGAGGGATTTTGCTACTCGACTTTTACTTTCGCGCAAGTCAAGCATTCTCCGATATAAGTCGCGATATCACTTTTGAGGTTAGGCCACCAGTAGTATTCTTTCGCTACGTAGGCCTATGTGCTTCCTCAAAATATCATCTCGAAGGCCGCCAAAGAATAGAACCCAATTTCGACTCATAAGGTATAAAGGTCCATCTTCTTTCGGCACTAATTGTTCCTTCAAGTCTCAAATTGTTTCTGCTTAAATATGCTCTTCCTTGAGCGCTTGTGAATCATCTTCTCTAGTGATTGAACCATCAGTGTTCTAACTCGCTCCTTGCGGCTCAAGGCGTCAGCTACAACGTTCGCCTTGCCCGTATGGTACTTTATTTCATAATCATAGCCGTTCAACAATTCAACCCAACATCGTTGACGCATATTTAATTCTTTTTGGTTGAATATGTGTTGTAGACTCCTATGATCTGTGAAAATAGTGCATTGTGTACCATATAAGTAATGCCGCCAAATTTTCAAAGCAAATACCACCGCGCCTAACTCTAGGTCGTGAGTGGTATAGTTCTTCTCGTGAACTTTCAGTTGGTGGGACGCGTACGCGATAACCTTTTTACGTTGCATGAGTACACAACCTAAACCTTGATGCGAAGCATCACAGTATACCACAAAGTCATCGGTACCTTCTGGTAATGATAAGATTGTAAAATGCTATACACCAATCTTAAGAATAAGTTGTAAGACTATATCTTGTTTTTCGATTTGGGGCGAATTTATTGTCTTTAACAACTCTAAAATGGTTCTCAAATGTTGCTCTTGTTCATCAGTCGATCGAGAGTATATCCAAATGTCGTCAATAAACGCTATGACGAATTTGTCGAGATACGGCTTGCACACACGATTCATTAAATTCATGAAGACCGCTGGTGCATTTGTTAAACCAAAAGGCATAACGAGAAACTCGTAATGACCGTAACGAGTCTTAAAAGCCGTTTTCGGTATGCTTTCCTCTTGAATTCGTAACTGATGATACTCCGATCGTAAGTATATCTTAGAGTAGAAGCTAGAACCTTTCATAAACCATTTGAGTTAGTTGGAAATTCATTTGTAACATGGTTTAGAAATATGAATTTTCATTCATCGAAATGTTGTGCACTTTTGCAAAACTTGCATGTCTTTCCACTCCCAAAACCTTTATAAAGATGTATAGTGGTAAAGAGTGGGGGTTATGAACTCACAACATCCTTATTCGGTCAGCTACAAGGTTCAGAAGGTGCTAATCGACATGGAGATTTGGCTATGGGTGCGGCTCCCGGTACCAAGTCGTTATGAAACTCGACTTGTCGATATGGTTATAGTCCCGGCAAGTCTTCAGGAAAGACTTCAGGAAATTCTTTTACCACAGGAATATCTGTCATCTGAGGCCCATCGGCCTTCTTGTCGACAACAAGCGCTAGAAAGGCAATACAACCTTTCCGTAAGCACTTTTGTGGCTTCATGCAATTTATGGTCCGCAATGATGTGTTGCGCTTCTCTCCATGGATAACAAGTGTCTCTTCGTTCAGTAGTGGTAAGCGAATGATCTTCTCATGACAGAAGACTTCGGCTCGATTATTAGATAGCCAATCCATGCCAACCACTACGTCGAAAATACCCAACTCAATGGGTAAGAGATCGATATGAAATTTCTGCTCCTGACTCGACCAGTTTACCGTTTGCCAATTCTATAGAATGAGGAGACGTCTAGCTTACTTGACTTTAGGCCAAGTACATTTTGAATTCTATGTAGTAAGGACTTCACTGTACAAATGTAGAGAACAACCCAATCCCTGTGTTTAGATGTAGGATAACCCAATCCCTATTTGTAGCTAGGACAATCCGGTCCCTAGCCATGAAACTCATGTATGTGAAATGTTGAGATGAAGCTAAAATTGCCAATTGTATAAAATAACATGGATGTGAAATGTTGACGAATAGGATACATACCGGTGGCCCTTAATGATTTGATAAGAGTCTGCTAATTCCCCATTAGCTAAGTTGATTTAGTAATGTGTGTCTAACTAACATGAATCTAGTTCGAGTGTATGCTTACCATTTAAAGACACTAGCTAAGCTAGGTGTTGGTATTAAAAAGAGTTGATACATGATGATCGTAAAGTGTACATACTCATGACATCATTGGGATTTTGTAGAGTATTCACACATCCTCGGTGAGATTAACTGCGAGAGTTACTGTTTGAGTGATCGAGGTAGGGAGGGATGATGCGGTTATGCTTCGGATCTCTGAGGCTAAACCCAAAATGTAACACTCAGGGTGTTTGAATTCGGGTGTTACGTAGTATGGAAACAACCCTTGAGATATCATGAAAGCATCAAGTGTAACCAACAACATTGGCTCCAGTTATGATCGAGTTCTTTTATAAAATCATATGAAAATAGATATGAAAATAAGATGATATAAAAGAATGATGTATGGTTAAATAAATAACCAATGAAAATGTAGTGTATAAATATATCATGTCTTGAAATAGAATATTATGTCTTGTGTAGAGGATGTCGTGTCCTGTGCAAAAATGTCATGTCTTGTCTTTATCGAAGAGATTTGAATAACACCACGATATGCAATATAATATAAGCACATATATATAGGAAGTACCAGCGGCGTATCCACCATGCTTTTATCATATTACACACGTCTCATCACTTACAAATAATTACCAAAAATGTCTTGTGTATACCAACGTCAATGACATGTATAACAATGTCTTGCGTAACAGTGTCATGTGTAAACCATGTCTTGTGTAAAAGCAATGATTTTTAACACATAACTTTTGACTTAAACATTTGTTTCTTTTGGTGCCATGATATTTTTAATACAAACTATTAAAAGAATCTAGACATATATTTGGATAAATATAGTCTATCATGCGCCCAAGAATGAAGAATGCAATCGGTCATGGAAACCTCAAGACCGCATTGTTCATATATGTTTGAATAAATGATAATGTGGATAACCAAAACCAAAAGGTGTAATGCCTCTTGCGTGTATTGGTCATATGTCTAAATGGAAAAAAAAAAATTCGATGAGGAGGGGAAACCAACCAGTGGTCTTCGTCCATATAATATGTATTCCCTACTCTATGGACCTCGATCGTCCTAAGTAGAGAAAATCCTTTGTCTTATTTGTCCATGTGAAAATTATGGTAATAGTGCTTGAGTTTCACGAGCTCTAGCAAGATTATTAGAATCTCCAGAAATGTCGAATAGAATGCAATGAGGGAGTTGCAGCATGGTTCATGCCATACCATCCCTTGGAAAAAGACAAATGTCAAACGACGGAATTTATTGTATCACTTCCAATAAATATGATAAGGTGGAATATGATAAAGTAAGGTAAGGTAAAGTAAGGTAAAGTGTCATAGACACCATGGAACCAACCCATGTTCAAGAATTTCAAGAATGTTGAGGAAATTACCCATGAGTGGCTAACAAGTTTTGTTTGTTTAAATGACTAGTCTCAACTGAATCGTGATATAGATCGAATGTTAGGTGTGGACAAATATGTGTCGTCTTCCCGTATTGTATTGTATTGTACTGTATTGTGTTGTATTGTATTGTATTGTATTGTATTGTATTGTAGGGTGTTATACTAACCACCCCCAGTTCGTGTTCTAATAGATAAGAAACATTGAATCTCGAATAATAATTTAAGAATTTGAACGAATATTGATCATTAGCTTGGCCCGCAGAGTCCACCAGAATTCCCATGCACTACAAGTTGTTATTACGTTGGCCACCGTAATAATAAATTGTCTTGCATGGTTACCCTAGCATTCTCTCGTACGAAGCAGCCGATCAATAAGAGAGGAAACATTATTGTCAATATACCTTCAACATATGAGGGACCTTCGTGATAGTTCACGTGTCAACGTCCGTTGTTGTTACTCGCAGGACGGTACGGCGTTATATGAAATAGAAATGGAAAGAATCTGTAACAATAACAATTGAAGAGGCACCTTCAAGATGAGTACTTCATCTTCCTTGTAAGGACAAGAGTATATCCACCTTGATTAGTATGAGTCACATGGATCTCGTCCCACTAATGAAGTTGTTGTCCAAGGTTACCACCTTCGCCTCGTCGTCATTATCATGGTCAGGCATCTCAGCATTCGCGAGAAAGCAACCATATTTTACGGAATTAAGTTTAAGATTTCACTTAGGAATCATGTTCGCCATAAGCTCCACAATAGACATGAGGTCGATATTTTCACCGTGTGAGTAAAGAATAATAATAGAGTTTGAAGTCGAAGGTATTTTGTTTTTGGCAAAATATTTCATGCAACATATATATGAACCACCTATATATATAATCATGTAAAATCCTATCAATCAAGGATTTCTATCTTGTATAAGCTGAACTTATGAACTGTTTATAATGCATAAACTGATAATGTAATGTATTGTAGGCACAAAGTCTATTAATGTATTGTGTCTGTTTCTCATAGACTTCACCCATGGAAATGTCCTCGCTTGATTTATGTGAAATGAATTTTCGCTGTAGTGGATCATGAAAAATGTTTATGCAAATGAAAACATGTGTTTGTGTTTAGATGGTTTTCATGAGAGATCCCTAGTGATTGTAGACTTAGACTCAATAAAGAATCCTGGTTCACTACAATCGATGCTCTGATACCAAGCTGTCACACCCGCTCATAGCGGAAACGCAAGGTGTGATCTGTCTGGTTTTCATTGCATAAATATCGATGTACATGAACAAACTATATGAATAAAACATACTCCATTGCCATTACATAGTGTTTCAAAAGATTACAACATAAGTTTAGTGTGTCGGTTACAAACCATTAACATGAAAATAAAGCGTTATTGTTTCATACATTAACTTGAAATACTACAAAGGTTTAAACCATCATATTTCCGCAAAGAGGCGGAATATAATAGTTAAACCCTTCAAAAGATGGCATGGAGTTCCTGTACTTGTTATCTTGACTGGGAAATCCGACATGGTCCTTTAATTCCCTGAAATACATGTTAAGTTTGGAAAACATCAACAAAAGTTGGTGAATTCATGCAATTTAGCTGTAAACGATGTATGAAAAATGTGAGTTGTAGTATGTAAAGCGTCAATGAAATCGTTGATCATTAATGTTTTGCAAGGACATTAATATGTGTGACGAAATAGGAAGCAAACCAACCCTAGACGATTTTATGCCGATTCCTATCGACTGGGACACAAACGCACTCTTCCGTAGGGGTCCATGACCAAGAGTGGGGCTCGCCAAAACCCATTAGATCTAAGCCTTTGTTCCTTGGTCCAAACTGGATTAATGGTGCTTATAGTATGGCCCTAATTCGCACATGATCTATGGTGTTTCATTACCTAACTTTATCATACTTTGAACATGTATCCTCCCCGATAGTTGTAAAGTTTGTAAAACATTTAAATGAATAGGGGAACATGAACTCACTGTATTGCGTCCTGAAAATAGATGTAAATAAGATCTCACGTGCGGTCGTCCTGAATAGCGTGGCGACCTACAAACGTTCTTATTTTTGTTAGGCACTTCGGTCTTTGAAAAGAACTTGAGTACAAGTCTTGTGTCTTGAGTATATGTAAGACTTGTATATCTTTACTGTTCGTTAACTGTGTATTCGATGTATGAGTTGTTCAAATGTTCGTTAACTATGTATTCGATGAATGAGTTGTTCAACTGTTCGTTAACTGTGTATTCGATGAATGAGTTGTTCAAATGCTCGTTAACTATGTATTCGATGAATGAGTTGTTCAACTGTTCGTTAACTGTGTATTCGATGAATGAGTTGTTCAAATGCTCGTTAACTGTGTATTCGATGAATGAGTTGTATAGTCGGATCTCGTCCGCTGAACCTCGTGTCTTGTATGTATCACTTGTATAGTTGTGTTTCCAATAATAGTATCATTGGGCCAAGCCCATGTTTTCAAGTTATTGGGCTTAAATAGTGCTGGGCCTCAAATAGTGTTGGGCCTCAATAGTGTTGGGCCTCAATAGTGTTGGGCCTCAAATAGTGTTGGGCCTCAAATAGTGTTGGGCCTCAATAGTGTTGGGCCTCAAATAGTGTTGGGCTTGAATAGTGTTGGGCTTGAATAGTGTTGGGTTTTAATAGTGTTGGGCTTTAGCCCATATGTTTAGTATTTGGGCTTAGCCCATTAATTTATGTTAAGCCCATTAAGAAAAATAAGCCCATTTATAAAACAATAGCCCATTACTCAAACTAGCCCATTTGTTTATAAAAGTAGCCCATTAAGTATAATAAGCCCATTTGTAGAAAATAGCCCACTAATACATGTAAGCCTTTCATTTTTATAAAAACCCTTTTTATAAAAATTTACTAAGTATAGATGTTAGTAATAAAAACATACTAGTTTTTATAAGTTTCTAACCATCCGAAATTTGTTATCGATAGTATATTTATATTTCGTGTCGAAAGATCGTCTAACGTCGTAGTAACTCCCCGGATTGGTGACTCGTTTAAGGATTCGTCCGATGTCCGTTTTGACCATAATTGGTGTCCGATTATTAGAATCGTCCGTAACTCGTTTTAAGGCGTAATTATGTGAAGTCTCGTAGGACTTTTGTTATAACGTGTTTTGAGTTTAAAGTTGACATGAGATTCAAGTTCCTATCATGATATATATAACTAATACATCAAGTAATACATGTCACAAAAATTGTTTAAAGTAACCAAATATATATTTTCTAAAAAAAATATATATTTCCTTGTCTTTTATTTTATAAACCCTTCTTTAATATACTTTATAAATCTTGTATAGATTTACCCAAAAATGTTGTTATTTTATAAAATAAAGTTTTTATAAAAATTGGCCATATAACCTTGGCATTTTTATCTTAACCATGTTTCATTAAACATATCATTTTCTTTAATAAATCAACAACAATTTATTCAATCATCTTAACTAAACATTATAAGACTTTTATAACATCAAATCATCAAGATGATAAGCAAATCATGTAGGGTTTTAAACATGATCCTTTCATATGTTAACTAGTTCAAAAACCAAGTTAAATTCTAGTTTTAACAACTTTTATAAAAATCTTTAGTTGTATGTTAATTTTTATAATCTTGTGAAAGTCTTGTTTTTAAATATAAACCCTAAATACTTTCATATCTATCAACATCTTCTAACACTTTATTTGTAGCATAATCATCATAACAAGATCTAATAAGCATATAACAAGTCTAAGATCACAATATAAACAAACATAATTATATCATGATTTTTATCTTTGCTTCATTGTATTTTTCTTGTTCATTATGTATGATTATATAGTTATTATTAGTTATAATAACAATCATAAACATAATATGTAAAAAAAAAATAAAGAAGCTTACTTCTAGCACAAGGCTAGGGATGATCTTAGAGATTATGAAGGACTAAGAAGATGATGATCTTGATGTTAGAACACTTGTGTATGAATAAAATTCCTTCCTTTCACTTCCAAGAGCTTTAGATCACCTCATGTTCCAAAGAAATCCATCTTGTTTATGAAGAAGATGATAAAAAGAAATGGGTTTATGGTGGGTGTTCTTGAGGAAAGGATGAAGATGATGAGATAGTTTTTTTTTTTTTTGAAAGATAAGTTGAAAAGGGTGATAAAATGCTAGTAAACTAAATGAGACATAATGTTATAATCATCCACTAACATCATCCACTTGCAACCAACAAATAATATCTAGATATTTGCATGTGAAATATGGGTATGGGACCCACTAAAAACGTTCACCACATGTGGGGGGGGGGGGGGTTAAAGTGTAACATTTTTATAAAAATGTCTTAAACATGTAGATATTTTGGTAATTAGGCTAAGTATGGTGATTAGGGGTAATCTTTCACCATTAGGAGGTAATTAGTGATTCGGAATGTTAATTATCATTAACAAATTCACTAAACTAGTAGAAATGGTATTTTGATATCTTAAACGACTTCCGTTTGGTCGTCGGTTCAATAAAAGCACTTTTAATTCCTACCGACGAAGTTTTTCCGTAAGTTGTAAATCCGCAACCAAGAGATGTATAAAGGGATTTCCAAATGTTTTCAAAATGTTAGGTGATCATTACTAGTTTAAAATGATCCAAATAATGTTAGATGGTTACTAAAAAAAAGATCCGATATCGTTCGGATAATCGTTACGCTTTGTTTCCGTTTGTCGGTATTTGAACGCTAAGCTTGTGTATTTTGTGTGAACTGATGTGATTATGGTTCGGATGATACCCGAAGGTATCTTCATATGAATTCTATGTTAAATAATATTTTTACATGTCGTAAAAATATTACAAAGCTGATTTCTGCAGAATTTCTGCGGAAAAGTGTAGAAATCGTCGCTTTTAGTGCTTTTCGGTAGTTTTCGGGCAGTTTTTGGTGCTACCGGACATTGATAATATATTAAACCAAACCCTTTTATTCCCATATAGGGTTTAATGTATATTTGATGTTGGACTTTCGTCTGAGTCATAAAGATGTAATTTAGATGGTTTCGCTGGATCCTGAGTTTTCGTCAGCACGCTAGTTTACTAGATACTACTCTAGTTGTTTCGATGCATTGTTTACATTGTTTCAAAGGTAACCAATAAAAATGAATCATATGCATCATAATTGAATATTCCATAAGTATTCTAAGATGTATATTATGTAATACGCAGTTCGAGTGTTCGAAATGCATAAAAATGTAGCTAAAATGAGTACTTTAAGTGTAAGAAAGTTACCGAAAAGTGTCAGTTGTCACAAAGACCCTTGGATTATATAAGTACCACTCCAAGATTCATAAGAGACCCTTTAGTGGTCTAGTCAAAAAGATTGATTCACAATTTGGTTAAAAAAATGACATCTAGTGATGTAGCTGAATAGACTCCTTGATAGTCTATTTAAATCATTTATTGATTTAGTCTAAAGGACTCTATGGCGGTCTAAGTCACGCTCATCATAGGATTGTTCATTTGGTTTTACCCTACACATTATAAAATAGACTGTGTGAACTGTGCAAGGAATTCTCTAATTATGGATGCGCACATAATTATGAAATTTAGTGCACAGAAATCCAGTAAGATTTATTATGTGAAGGAACCGATAGCGACAACAATAACAAAATGAGGACGATGTAATGGAGGTACGGTGGACGCACCAATGACGCTTTATATACTTATATATATAGGTATCCCTCTTACGTTGCAATCATGATGATTATTAAAGTTACTAGAAGTTCAGAAATCTAGCCAATATTGTTCGATCTTTTCAACTTCATGTTTTAAACTCTTACAAGTTTCCTCTAAATAAATTTCGGGACGAAATTTCCTAAAGTAGGGGAGACTGTAACACCTGTGCCTTCACGGCCATCAAACAAATACCAAACCAATGAAATATTATATTTCATACTTGGGATTTGTGAAAATATGTGTATCGTTTACACATATCAACTCTTGTTCAATTTCAAGCTTTAAATCGCTTTCTGGAAGGTTATACGCGCACTGATGCGTAAATATAACCAGTTTAATCCAACAAACACTCCGGAATAGTGAAATAGGCTTAACATACCTTAAATAACCTTTACATAACTTAGATATAAGTTTTGGAAGGTTTGGTGTGGTGAAATCAAAGTTTAATAGCTTACAGGGACTAAAGTTGACAAACTGCGAAAGTATGCCAATTTGAACTGTAACAGACCTTCCGAAACATGACCATAAGTTAAACATACCATAAATATCCTTTACATAGCTTAGAAATAGGCTTTGAGGTGTTCGGTATGCTAAAATAAACTTTTGTGGCATTCAGGGACTAAAAGCGTCAAAAAGTGCACAAGTTTGCATTTTTACGCGTAACTTACGTTCTGAATACATCCGGACATCCAAAAATTTATGTAAGCACTAAAATATTTTATTTTAGTGTTCGGCATAAGAAAAATCCATTCGTCGCGTCATTTGGATCGTTTTTCGCGCTTGTGCGCATTCCGTCGTAATTAAGCGAACATCGCGTTCGTACGGCTAAACGAACCGACATCCGAGATATTTTTGAGCACATTTTAAGTTCCCTATACTTTAACTTCATTTTAGAGCTTTGAAATGGGGTTAACGGGCCTTAAACGTGTCAAAAATGGGATGAATGCATGACAGGGACCAAAAGTGTAATTCTGCCAAACTTTGGCCTAGCGGTGCGCTACACTTTTAGTGTAGCGGTGCGCTAGCCAAGTCCAGACCAGATGCAGAGTTTCTAACAGCCTGTTTGCACATGTTTGATCCTCCACCACATGTTCTAAGATGCTTAGTCATGAAGATAAGGATCATTTCTAGCCACCATAAGGTCCCGACACATGTACGGGCAAGATTAAGGCACATTTTCCTTGAAACGATCTTAACGGTGGACCGAATACTATAAATACCCCACCCCCCATTGCTTCTAAACCCACAAGAATTCTGATTTGAGAGCTCTAAGTTGAAACCATTGTTTCATACCTGAGTTCTTAGATCGGGATTAGCATTCGGGGACCCTGGGTAAGTATTCTTTCGTTCTTTTCCTTATTTTATTGCTTTTCGAGTCAGAAAGTCAAACTTTGTTTGACTTTCAGCGTTGACCAGTAATGGTCAATGCGAAGTTCGTTTGAACTTTGCAACGTGAGTGTAATCACGTTGGTCATAGTCCCTTGGGACTATGCCCACTGATTACCACGTTGTCTAGGGTCGTAGGGTAGGCGATCTAATAAATCGCCTATACCTTCGAACCCGACCCAGTTTGGTCGATCATTAGGATCCGACCAAATACATTAGGTGACCATAGTAGGTAGGGAATAACCTTCCGAGGTTATACCCTATGGTCACATCGTTTAAGTAGTTGTATGATAGGTAGTTTATATGCCTTAGGTAAATTACCAGAATACCCTTTTCATGTATAATTGGTAATTAAGCATATGTAACCTAAACTTTTGTCACATAACTGATTATGTAACATGTTTAGGCATATAACACTTGTCATAGGACTAGTTAGGCGGTCCGAACGCGTTTCACGCGAACGACGCGTTAAAGTAGCATAAGCTACCTAAACGGGTCGTAATGGGTCGTAAGCAGTTAGGTTAAGTTTCATTTAGTATGTAGGCTTTGTTAAACCATATCACACGAGTCTCCACACTCGTTTGGTTTACAAACCCTAATGCTACCCAGTCTTCCGATTTAGGTCCGGTTATTTAACATAGTTACCTATATTAGGTGCCGTTTGATTCCGAGATCTCTAGCACTGTTTGGTGGTTATCTTTAGACAACTGAGCAATCTCAAGTGAGTACATAGACCCCTCTTTTACTGTTTTCCAAACTGTTTTGGGGTGGAACACATGTGCCTACTTGTTACTTTCATGCTTTCCTGTTTTCACATCATATACCGACTATGTTTGTTAGTACATTATAGTACATGATTTCATTACTTTTCTGCTATGTATGTTGACTGATAACATGCTAAGCACATTGATTTACATGACTTTTCTGCTATGTATGTTGACTGATAACATGCTAAGCACATTGATTTACATGACTTTTCTGCTTTGTATGTTAACTTAGCATACTTAGTACATCATTTTACATTGCATCTCTGTTGCATATGTTCTAGTAACATATGGACACATTGTTTTACAACTCTACCTTGTATGTTTACTCTAGCATACTAGGTACATTATCTTCATCTCATGCTTACATTTTGGTATGACATTTGGTTTGTTTAACGGGTCTATATAACATTCATTAACATTTGCTACGCCGCTCGGTAGTAGGTAGTGGTACCATAGGACTTGACAAATCCCGTTCCGGACATCCCAGGGAAAGGGGATGAAAGGAATGACCGAATCCGAATACATATTCTCTTGATAAATCACTTTTACATAGTTATCCGGCTGTCTCAAGGCTTGAATGTTTGCGTTTAACATACTGCATAAGTGTTTGTATCAGTAAAGCATGCATTATTCTACAAAACATAACTTTGATTTAAACCAAGTTTTACTTCAATACTTTGTTTTGTTCATTTTTTACTTATGGTTTAAGTAGTCTAAATTTTACTTACCATACATATCATTTTGGTTATACATTACTTGACTACTTTTGGACTATCAACATTTGACATGGTTTATACAAGGACTTTTGACTATTGGTTTAAACATAGACATTTGACATGGATATTTGACATAGACATTTGACTTGGATATTTGACATAGACATTTTGACATGATTTACATCTTGACATGAACATTTTACATTGTTTGGTTTGGTTTGATTAAGTGATTAAGTAACAATGCGTGTGTAATATGATACAAGCATGGTGGATACGCCGCTGGTACTTCCTATATATAAGTGTTTGTATGGTATTACATGTCGTCACGTTATTTGAATCATTTCAGTTTGAGACATAGAACATTTCATACAAATAACATACTTTTCACAAGACATTGATTTATAAACAACTTATCTTATACAAACACATTTTACTTGGTTATCCATTTAACCTTACATTTATTTATACTTATCATCTGATCTTATCGTTTTTCAAATGATTTAAAGACAAAGCAAATAACAAGGTTCATGACTAAACATTTTCTCAAACATAAGTCATGAATCTTATTTTCACAAAACCTATGTATCTCACAGGCATTTTTATGCTGACGTACCTATTTTCACATGTGTTTTTCAGGAGCTGTTGCATAAGATGACCAAGATACACATAGGCAGACTTGGGCTTTAGTGACAATAAAAGATGCAAGACTAGTTAATTATGTTGAAATTCCTTGTTTGTTAAGACATTGTAACACTTTTAATCAATAAAACGAAACTTTAATATCCATGGTTGTGAAACATTAATTCTGTTACAACACTCCCCGATGTTTCCGCCACGTTTTGTATGTTCTACGTGGTCGGGGTGTGACAACTTTTTCTTCTGCTTGCCTTTGATGCAGCTAATGCACTCCCCTTCCAGATGAAAACCTTTGATATTAACTCCCAATACCAAATCATTATGCACCAAGTGATTCATCTTCCTTAGGTGAATATGCCCCATCTTGCGGTGCCACAATCTTGATTCTTTCTCAGTTGCTCTAGACACAAAACAATGTGCTTGACCAGTAGTTGTAGTTGCTACAGACATATCTAACACATATAAATCATTCACTCTAGGTGCCCTCATGATAATCCATTCTTCAGGGATAACAAAACCAGGTTTCAAGATCAAACATTCTTTATCAGTGAAGTGAGTAGTATACTGATTGTCACAAATCTGCGAGATACTAAGCAGATTGTTCTCCAGCTCAGTGATGTAGTTAACTCTCTCAAACGTCACAATCCCATTGGATAACGTTACTTCACCAACAATTCTACCACCTTCATGACCAGCAAATCCCACATAACCACCATTAATGTTTCTCACATCATACAGCAATGCGGTTTTTCCTGTCATATGTCGAGATGCACCACTATCCATAATCCATCTGGATATCAGTTGTGGAAGATCCTGCACAAAATAAACTTCAATTTAACCAACTACAATAAAGATGCCGATTCATGCTTCGCGTACAAGGAAGCTCCGGCAATTCAAACTGCTTATTCGAACATGGTGTCCACCCAGGCCTCATCAGCCTTAGGTGTAACCTTGACTCTCGCAATTTGAATTTTGAAATTTTCAGCCTTCAAAGGTGGAAAATTTGCAACATAATCAACCGAAATTGATTCTTCAGCCTTTTTCACTTCAGAAGTTGAAATTTTCATTTCAGTTTTTGGTTTCCAAACTTGTTGAGATAATGCAACCCGTTTGTAAAATTTGTCATTTTTAGTTACCATTTTCTTTACAGATTCATTTTTCACTTTGATGTTGTCATTTTTCACATTCTTTTTCTCAACAATGATTGGTGCTTTACCCTTCACATCAACTTTCTTCTGTTGAATCTTCACATTTTCAATCTTAGACTTGGAGTTGGTGCAATTTCTTGCAATGTGACCAACTTTGTTACATCTAAAACATGTACGAGTATCAACAACTCGACTTGTGCCTTCAGACTGATAATGTGAAGCTCTTTTCTCAAAGAACTCTTTGTTTGATTTTGAAAAAAAATTCATTTTCCTCATCAGAAAGTGAACTTGAACTGTTCACAAACACCTTCTTTTCAGCAAACCTTTTGTTTTGAAAACTCTTTTTCTGATAACTCTTACCATCCCTATAACCACCCGACCAATTGTTTCGATTGTTATTATAAAAACGTGGTGGAACAACAGGCTTTTTGTAGTAAGCTTTATCTTTCTCAAAATTCATTTGCCTTTTTGTTTGTTTCAAACTGTTCACTTCCGACAACTCAACTTCAACCAATTTGAAAACATTTGTCAACTTTTTTACATTAACATTATCAATTGGAAACTCAGAATCCGAATACAACTTATCAGATCCAGCCATCTTGTACATCACAAGACCCGGTTCATCACTTAAGTTGTTTTTGGACTTTGATTTCTGAATGTATTTGTCCAAGAAACACCCATCATCTTCAGCTGAATCACTATTCAAAACACTTTCAGCTGTGCTCTTAACAATCTCTGTCTGAACACTATCATCAGATGATGTAGAAAAAGTAACATCAATGTTCTCCGGAAGTATAACTTCTTTTTCTTCCTCAATTTCAACCAACCCAGACTGCTTTTTAGTGTAATTATGAAGAACAGGTGGTGGTACTTGATGAAAACCCACCCCAGTTCCCTCAGAATACACATCTTCGCCCGCTTTGTCTTTCCCGATGGGTTTGGGAATAATATGTTGCAAAACAAAGCTTGCAGAGCTGTAACTGTTAAGCTTCAACTGGATTCGCTCGTTTTCGATTACATCCTCTTGAACTTTAAGTTTCAATTTAGCGATTTCATCCAGTTGTTTATTGATTGATTCTTCATTAACTCTGAGCACTGCTTTTAAATGTTCATTTTCTTTAAAAGTTTTACCATTTCGATCATCACAATCTTTCATTGTGCTTGAGTTTTTCAAAATTTTCAGAAATCTGACGGTTTTCAAGAATCAACTTTTCATTTTCTTGTTTAATTTTGTCATGATCAATTTTATCAGTTTCCATTTGAGTAGTTAATTCTTTTATCCGTTCAGTTGAAGCTTTAACTGTTTTGTCACGACCAAGAATCTGATTCTCAACATTTCTGACCTTAGCTGTCAGATCTTCAACTTTCTTAATGTTGAGATATGTGACTGTGCTACAAAATTTGCACTCTTTGTTGCAATTTTTGCAATCAGCATTTCCTTCGATCTTTTCACCTGACGCATTTGTTGACACATCTGAACCGACCTGGCTTTTTGACTCAGACACGGAGTTAGAGTCTACCTCAAGTGCCTTGGCAGCCAGCACTTTGTTAGCCATTTTCCCAGGTTCTCTGCAGTCAACTCCTGCGTTGTATCTATAACTCCAGTATCAATCTTCTTGGATTCTTTTCCTTCTATCTATTTCTCCTCTTTCTCCTTTCTTTCTTTCTCCTCTTCAATCATTTTTGAAGTTGGAGTTCCCCACCATTTGTGTTGCCAATACTCATCATTTTCTTTCATTTCCTTGATTAAGACTTCCAGATCGAGAGTTTTGTGATCGATTGCAATATTTCCATACTCATCAAGATAACACTCTTTGTCTGGATCTCATCTTTTGGCTCTTTTTGCTTCCAAATAGATACTAGAAAGTCTAGTAATTTTGTTTTCCGAAATCATCTTTCTGTATCTATACTTCTGCTCTTCAGTTCTATCATCTTTCCATGGAATAGGTTCATTTTTCGCCATGAATGCGTAACCAACCGCATCTTCTTCTGGTAGAACCTCTTGACTCCAATCATATCCCTCATCATCATAAATCACTGCAAGAGCTCTAGATTTCTCTCTGTTGTCTTCAACCTGCTTCAATCTAGGCGGCTCGGATTTATTCTGGTGATAAATCGCCTTCTTGTAGTAATCATCTCTGAAAGGATTCTCTGACTCATCAACATAAGCATTTTAGCATTCTCGTTTGAAATGACCCTTCTGCTTACACTTGAAGCAAGTCACCTTCGATTTATCGAACCCCAGCTTGGTAGAAGCACCACCAATTGTTTTTCTTCCAGTAATTTCCATGAATCTTTGTGCACGACGAACAGCACTTGCCATAGCCCAACGAATATCGATCAGTTCCATTTCCTCCGGATCAATCTGATCGTAATCTTCTTTCGTCAGATTTGTGTTGCCTATCTTCCCAGCTACTAATCCTTCATATGATTCCAACACCGATGCTAGAAAGATCATCTGCTGCTTGGCCGATTCCTCATCAAAGTTCTGAGCATTCTTCAAGTCTATTGCAATGTTGCATTGAAAAAAATTCTTTGCATCAGAATGACTTCCAGAAGATGAAGATCCACTGTGATACCCACTATGACTTCCACTGCTTTGACCACTTTGATTTTCTTTGCTGGCTGTCGACACATTTTCAGCAGAAAACACAGTTTTTGGAGAAGTAGCTTTCGGCATCATGCTTTTTGGATAATATAAATCCAAATTCTGCTGGTAGGATGAGTGATTAACTTTGTACGTCTTCTTCAACTCCAGCTCATGACTCTCAAGTCTCTTAATCACCAAATCTGGTTTCAACAATTCAGAAGGAATAGTGTTCTTAAGCATGAGAGCATAATATCTCCACTCCATCTCGTCTGGCAACGAATCGAACAACTTGTCTACTTGCTCATCATCAGAATACTTGATATCATGTCTTGCTAATTCCAGCTTCAGATGACCGAACCTTTCTATCATTTTACACACTGACTCATTCTTAAGAAAACCAAACATATCAAACTCTTTCCTAAGAAGTTTCTTTTTGTTTTTCACGATTTCAGTACTTCCTAAACATTTCTTTTCTAACTTTGCCCAAAGATCTTTAGCATTTGTATAGTCTATCAATGAGATGATATCCTCCCGAACAGACTGAAATAACAACGCCACACACTTTTGTTCGGCTACGAATGATTCAATCTCATCAGATGTTGTTAAAACTTCCCCATTCTTGTTTCCTTGGTCATAACCATTCTTCAGACTTTTCCAACTTGGAAACGCGAATGCCATCATCCAATCTTCAAACTTTCTGGACCAACGAATGTACTCCTCAATAGCCATTAGCTTTGGAGGTTTGTTGAACGTTCCGAAGGCACTTTCCGATTCCCAAGCTTCCTTTTTCTTCTCTTTTTGTGGATTCTCATTCACCTTGCTTGATGAAGTATCATTGTTTCCGGAATCTCCAGCGAACGCGTACATGTCGCTAAACGGGTTTAAGAAAATATCATCCATCGTAAATGTACCTGTAAAATCAGACAACACTTAGAAAAATTTTGGTTTTGGAAAATATCAGATTCAAAAGGAACTTGTTCAAACGGAATGGTTCAAACAATTTTTCAAACGAACTAGTTGTTTTCAAACGGAATGGACTGTTCCGTTTGAAATAACAATAGTTTCAAACGACTGAAATTCAAACGATATGGGCTGATTTCAAACGGAATGAGCTGTTCCGTTTGAAATAACAATAGTTTCAAACGACGGTCACACTTCAAACGATATGGCCAATTTCAAACGGCAATTTCAAACGGCAATTTCAAACAATCAGTTCAAACGATTGGTTAGTTTTCAAACGATATGATCAATTTCAAACGATATGACGTCAGCTCGCTAATATTTCAAACGGTATGAATGATTTCGATCAGTTTTAGGTCGAATTTTGGTTTCAAAATTTCAAGGATTAGTTAATAGTAAATTTCGTTTGCTATGTGAACGTTTCAAGCCATTTTAACCGCGACAACTAGTTTAAATCAGAAAAGAAAGGTAGAAGTGAGATAATCCGATGATTTCAAGCTGTATTTGGTATGAACTCCTCGTCCTGAGCTCTGATACCACTTGTTGGATCGTGTACGTGACCCTAAAAGTCAGTTAAGGTAGTTCAACATCGATTACTAAGGCGGAATCAAAGTAAACAATGTCCAAAACAACTTGTATCCTTTAATCTTTCTTTCTATTATCAATTGTGAGCTTTTACAATGTTTTCTGACAAAATTTTGACAGCACCTTCGCCCACACACACAATCGTTCCAACTGTTCCGTACCGTTCCGTTTGAAATGTGACTAACACACTCCTATATATAGACAATGAGACCCTTCCGTTTGAAATTAACATAATCTGGTTCAAACAGAACCCTATCTCAAACGACTGTTTCAAACGGAACCCTCATTTCATACGGCTGTTTCAAACGGAACCCTTTAAATCACTTCCTAAATCAAACCTAAACCCTAATTTGACTTTTAAGTTCCAATCTTGACTTTCTTGATTTAAGACTTGATGAAGATGCAGTCAACAGACATTCTTGTGCACCAACACAAGTACACAACAAGATCTCTAATTGAATCAAGTAAGATCAAGGGAAATCTTAGGTGGTGGGGCCACCTAGTGACCGTCCACATAGGGGGGGGGGGGGTATAAGTTGTGGTTTAATGGATAGTTAAGTTAAATGGTTAGATTTCAAGTGTATTAGTTAGGTGTCAGGCACATTATGTGGTATATAGTTTGTTAGGGTGTTCGTGGACCATAACTAGCTCAGAAACATTAAAACAATGCTCCTAGTATAATTTTGACGTTTCGGGTAGTGTCCAGTTGTTCGGTTAGATACCGGTTCGTTAAAGTGCTAAATTGCACCGTTTAGTGTCCTTTACGTACCCTTTTGTGAAACTTTCAATTCCCGACACTTTGTAAGTTAATTTTGACAATAAAACAAAAATTCTGCATGATATTTTAGTGTTAAAATGCTGATTAGAGCTGAATTATTGCTGAAATATGTAAAATTCAGCATTTAAAGTGTGTTTCGGGTGCTTTTAGTGCATATTTTAGCTTCTGGAAAGTCTATATGTTAACCCTTGTATCCATACTTGGGTTTTAGTGTATTTTAGATGTTGGACCTACTCCTAGGCCCTAATTTCATTATCTGACTGCTTTCTACAGAGTTGCTGACACAGTGTGTCTTACCGGTGAGTTTACTAGTCCTTCTGACGCAACGCTAATAGTGATGCATAAAGCAATATTTGAAGTATAAAACGTGCATGAATTCACAAGTATAGCATGAAATCAGACAATGTTGACATTTAAGCACATAATTGCAGGTATTAAATAATAATTAAACTGTACAGAAATTACCAGTTTGGTGCTAGTTGTCACAGTCTCCACCCGTTAAAAGAATTCCGTCCCGAAATTCATACGTGACTTCCGACGCCCGAAAACGTTACCGAATCGCTAAAATACGCATTTTTCAATGAACATTAGTATGGGTGAATTTCGAGTGACTCTTTTGTGATAAAATGTGTTAAGTGATTTAGACACGAAAATGTGATAATATGTTAAGTGTTAATCTAATAAGAGGAAATTTAGATTATGTATGTATGCATGTACGTTTTGTGCGGTAGCAACGGTAAAACTGCTGTTGGTGCACTACATCTGTCGACTTCGTCTTGTATCGAGTCTTAGTCTTGCTAGAATAGATCAGGGCACGTAAAATGAGAGTGTTAGCAACATTTCGCTTCAGGTCATTCCAAGCGAAATCTCAATCTCTATATATAGGAATGTTGGTCAAGCGAAATTATATAGTTTAGAGAGTAACATTTGAGAGATTTCCATACCGAGGTGCTGCCGGTGTGAGAACTGATTGTAATTGTTGTCTAATCAATACAAATCAGTGTTAAAGTGAAGATTCAGCTGTTTACACATCAAATACTTGTTTTCCGCACCTGTATTTGATAGAATTCCTCTGAACCGACTCGTTCGGATCCACAAACCGATCCTACAATTGGTATCAGAGCCAGTTGAGGAATTCTACAGGAATTCAGCCGAAATTTATCAAAATCTCTTACTTCTACACCTTCTTTTAACAGTTCAGAAACTTTTCACGGTCTAAATCATCTCAAATTCTCACAGATTGTTTAAAAGTACAAGATAACAAATCCTTGAAAGTTTCACAGCTAAATTTGACCTAAAAGTGATTAAAATTGACCTCCGAATGGATTTCGCTTGAACGGATCAGATTTCAGTTGTAGATTTCGCTTCAAAAAGTATTCTATTTCGCTTCAGGACCGTCGCTTCAACAATTTCTCTTCAGAAACTGTTGCTTGAACGATTTCGCTTCAAAGTTTTCGCTTCAAGGTGTTCGTTTCTTTCAGGATCGCTTCAAAGGGTCTCGCTTCAAAGTTTTCGTTTGAGAGTTGTTCAGTTGGTCTAGTTCGCTTGAAGGATTCTGCTTAAAAGATAATATTTCGCTTGAAAGTATCTGAAACATGGATAACGATTTTCACAACGCTTTTGCAACATCGCCTAGTTCATCTTCCATTGCTCAGAACATGAATTCAGAAAATGAAACGGGGACGACTCAGAAACCCCCGAAGCTAATGGGAATTGAAGAATACTACGGATGGAAAGATAGATTCGAAAACTGGGTGCAGGCAAATCATTTAAGATCATGGGAATGTATTCTGACAAAGTATATTCCACCACAAACCGAAATGCAGACTGAAAAACAACTTTCAGATTTCAGTAAGGAAGAACGGGAAATATACCGAGCTGAAAAGATGATGATTAGTCTACTTCAACAGGCTGTCAAAGAAGACATCTTTATACTACTTCAACATGACAAAACATCACAATCAATATGGGATGCTCTAAAAATCAAAGTTGAAGGCAGTACGAGTATGATTAAAAGCAAGAAGGCATTGCTTAAAAAGGAATTTGATTTGTTCACAAGTTTGCCCGGAGAAGATACAAAGAAACTCATTGAACGATATTGTCACTTAGTGAGAACAATGTCAATGATGGGTATTAAAAAGGAAAATGATGAATGGGTGGATAAACTTGCTGATGCATTACCTCAGAAAGAGTGGGGAACTTATTTGATGATACTGAAAAATACTGGGGTTTATGATAGATTGTCAATCTCTCAGTTCATTGAAAAGATTGAAAGTCAGGATTTGGAACAGCAGAAGATTGCGAGGATGAACAGTCCAAGTGGTCAACAGGATGTAAAGATGTACTACAAAGGTAGCATTCCGGTTCTAGAAGCTGAAAGAAGTCCGAAAATCCAGACTGCGTTTAGTGCTGGGGATTCTACAGAAAAGATTGATCAAAGTTCAAACAAAAGCAGCAGTGGATTCTCATCTTATCCAAGTATTAATCCAAAGACTTCAACAGAAAGTTTTCAGTCGCAAAGTACAAAGATGGGAAATGGTTGTGTGATTCAATGCAACATAGCTCTAAATCTTCCAGATGGTCAAAGTTTTTCTGAAGACATTGCAAAAGATCATATGGCATTACTTGGTTCAGTGCTTATCTCATATGAAGGTCTAGTGGCTGGTCGAATTGGAAATCCTATGCTTACCAAAGAGGATTACGACCAGATAGATGCCGAAGAGATGGAACTAATGGATATCAAATGGTGTCTTGCAAGTGTTCTGAGACGTGCTGAAAAGTTCAAGACGATTACCGGGAGAAATGATTTTCTTGATGCTTGTGTTTCTACTTTAGGTTTTGATAAATCTAAAGTTACTTGTTTCAGGTGCAGAGAAAAAGGTCATTTTAAACGGGAGTGCAAGAATAGAGAAGTTAGTGGTGCTCAGAATCCATTTGGTAAAGATGATTACTACCGAAAAGCAATTTATCAGCAAGTTGGTCAGACACAAGAATTACAGACGGCTCATGGTAGAAAGATTGAAGATTCAAAGAGAGGATGCTTGGTAGATTTCAACTGGAGCAATTATATATCTTCTGACAGCAAAGCATGCACAGTTGATCAAGATGATGAGAAATTACCTGAAGGTTTCAATTGGGATATGTTTGTTGATGAAAAGGGTGACTTCAAAGCTTTCATTGCAAAGATTGTTAAAGAACCAGACTTGTTTGCAACCTGGATGAGATCTATTGGTGAAACAATGAAAGAACAGTCAGTTACATCTGAAGAAAGCTCAGAAAGTGTTGATGCAGATTCACTAAGTACAGATGAAAGTGTGCTGAATGATATTTCTCCAGAAAAGGAAGTTACATTTGATCAAACACCATCTGATTCTGGTGTATCTGAAGATGATTCTGACAAATCTGCACAGTTTGATAAAACACCGATTGAGATTAGTAGTGATGATGAGGAAGAGAAACATATTAATGTGGCTAAACATCATTTTTCTCCTGAAAGTTTTCATTTTTATTTTGCAGATTGCATGGAGAAACTGAAGGAGAAACAAGCTGCTAAAGAACAACAACCGAATGAGGAAGTTAAAGTAGTTGTTGAAGAAAAGGTGACTGAAGCTGAGAAAGTAACTGAGGAAGAAAAAGTGATTGAAGTTGTAAAAACAATTGAGGTTGAGAAGATTGTTGAAATTGAAAAGCCTTGCAAGAAGTGTTTGGAAGCTTGCAAAAATTGCGAAGAAAAAGATGTGACTCTGTTTGATAGAGAAAAACTAATAGAAAAGTTACTATCAGACATTAGCTATGTGAAAGAATCGTACAGTGTGTTGAACAGAACTGTGATAGGTCTTCAAACAACGAATTCTGAAAGAGAAAAGGCTTTAACGATGACGAATTCTACGTTAATGGCAAAGCAAAAGGCGATAAATCATTACATCGAAGAAAATGCTAATTTAAAGCAAGAGTTGGAGAAAGAAAAGATTGAGAATGAAAGGATCAGAAGGTTATTACTGAGTTATTCTTGTTCTGATTATGTTATTGATCGAGTTTATCCAACTGTTGCAGGTTTTGAAGCATTTCAGGATGAAAAGACAAAGAATGAGACTGGTAAGAAATCGACTGTTAAATACAACAAGTGTCCGCCTCCTATCTGGGAAGGGTATTCTCCTAGAAAACCAAATGAGGAACAAGTCGAAAAAGCAGTCAATATAAAGTTAAAATCCGAGACAACTGACGTTTTACCAGATAACATTGACATCACATTTACTCCGTCTGATACTGATCATGAATCTGAGTTAATCAAAAGGGTGGTTGATCAGGTGTTGGATACTGAGGAGGTGTCTGAGTCAAAGTTTGAGTCTGGGTGTTCAAGTTCGTCAGTCAACAATTCAAAGTCATCAGAAAAACGGTCTTATAGTAAAGAATTTTTGTTATCAAAAGCAAATTTGGATGATGAAACATTTAAAGTTGCATATACTTTAAATGGTTCTGACAAATTATATTCTGATGAAGAGTTTCCGATGGATAGTGTTAGATTTGACAAGATCGAAAAAGTTTTCAAAGTCACAGAAATTAATATTTCTGACACTAAAAATTTAAATCTTAATGAAAAATCTAAAAAATACACTTCAAGAGTTCAACAAAGGTTAAACAAGAAAAAAGGGAAAAAGGATTACAATTTTAGTTCTGGTTTTCAAAAGAAAACAAACCAAAATTGTAATTACAAAAGAAAAGGTTTAGGTTATATTCAGCAAGAAAGTTACAGAAAGGTAAACAATTCTAAACCAAAAACAGAATTTGTTTCAGGTGGAAGTGTTGAAGAAGAACAGAAGAAACCTTTCTGGAAAGAAACAAACCAGGAGTTTCTTGTTGAAAGAAAAAGAACAGGAACTGGAGTTTTTCATTCAAGAGACATTCCAAGAGATACAAGAACTTGTTTTCAATGTCAAGTCGTTGGACATATTGCTCACAACTGTCCAAACAAAATCAACAGAAAACAGGGAGTCTCTGAAAAACTTAAAGAAAAAATGGTTGAAAAGAATGATTCACCAAATATAAACTTCAAAACTGTTGAAAATTCAAAGAATGAAGTTGGTGAAAATTCTAAAAGATTGTACAAAAAGAAGGCAAAAGACAACCAAACATGGGTTGTTAAGAAATCGGTTAATAGTTCTGATAATGAATCTGATTCCACAAAATCAGAGGAGTCACAAAATGAGATTAACGATTTGTTGAATGATGCTGACATTAAATCTATGAGTGTGAAAGAGATTCAACAAATGGTTGGTAAAATAGAAATCTCAGATTTTGATATTGAAAAAACATTCAATGGAAATGTTAAGAAAATTTTCAAGAAAATGCTTGATGGGAAAGTAAAGGGGGTTAAAGATTTTTATGCAACGAAAAAGGCAACTTACAACCCTACTGCCCAGGAATTGGAAGCCACCAAGTCAAATAAGACTTGGGTGGAAGTTTGCTTTCCTTAAAGTCTTAGGACTTGCCGGAGATCCCAAGTTTATATCGTGGATCAGGAATCGGCATCTTTCTAATGTTTGAAGATTTTGGTTAAAAGTTTTTGATAGTTTTTGGATGTTTACAGGTTGTATGACTACGCCGGAGCTTCCAGGTTGGTAAAGTGCGAAGCAGGAATAGGCATTTTGATTGGTAAAATGGTAATGTAGACGTAATATTCCTACAAGTGGTATTGTGTTCTACATGTGGTAATTTTTACAATTGATATAGATGGTGCGTACTTGCAAGTGGTTAATCAAGGTCATTAAGTTGAACTTGATTGGATCATACTTTCAATTGGTATTTCAAATAGACAATGTGATGAACCACACTCCGAATCTTCAAATGATTATGTCATAAAAACTTATTTTCCGGAAAAATCATTTTGATTAAAACAAACTTAAGTGTTTTGAAATCTAAATGAGAAAATAGTTTTGTGATAGGGGGAGTTCTGATTGTTTATGCCAAGTGAATGGCGATTTGATGCGATTCGATATCAGTTGTCATTTTATTGTACAGTTTATTTTCAAATTTCCTAAAATGTGTTTGCATTTTAGGGGGAGTAAAATTTTTTTTCAGAAAATCCAGAAACATTTGAAAATTTGAAAAAGACAAAAACATGATAAAATTCAAAAATGAGTTTTTGTTGCATATAGAGGAAATGATAGTACATCAGTGGACTATCACAACATGCTAAGGAAATGTAAAGAAAAATGTGATAAACAATCTCACTGTGGATATGTCAGTAGGTTTTTACACATTTAGTAAATTGTGACGAGATATAAACATAAAATTTACTTGCGTCTACGTGGGGAACACCTCCAGGATATATAGGTAACCCCTGAAATCTTGTTTGAAGGGTCCCATATTCTGAGATACTAGGTCTTTATACTCAGTGATATCTGGGGTATTATCCCGGGACTTCTGATTTTGCGGAAGCAATGGCCTAGTCCCCGGAGAATACTTTCTGCTTGCTTGAAATATAACTTACCCTCAGCTAAAAAATGATGAAACATTGAAAAATGTTAATCATAGCTGTTGTAATACAAAAGATCCTCTAAAGGGGACACACCTAAAAGTCAACTAGGCTCTCTGCTGAACGGAAGTTCTGACCTGAGCTATCACGGTTGCATAATTTATTCCCCTTACAGATATCATCTGTGGTATACTCACCTGTAAGACTGAATATTGGGGTCTGGATACGGGAGTATATACTGAGGTGGGACACATGTAGATGTTTAAGTCCTAAAACACTAATTCGTATCTCGAAGCAGTTGAACTTTGTGTGAAAATTTAAGTGGACAAGTATACTGACAATCTAGGTGAATTGTTTAGAACTTAATATGAAATGAAGCTTAATGGTGTTAGTGATATGTTTCAAAAACTGATATGATCCTCTTGCACAAACTCACAAAAATATTGTTTGTAAATATTTCGTTATTGTATTTCATTCCTTTCAAAAATTACAAAAAGATTTTTAGTGTGTTTTAGCATAAAATTTTTGAAAAATTCAAAAAGATTTTCGACAACTGATATTGGAAAGCTGATTGTCAAAATTTCAAGTGCTAAACATGATGACTTTGTTGTGAAGGGAAGTGAATCTGAAAATGCTAAAAGGTTTGATAAATCCTACAATTGGTATTTTAAAACCTATTTTTGGTTCATCATTGATTTGTGATATGAGGGAGAAGGATCTGATTATATCAGATTGTTGGTGCATTTAATTCGTTAAAGTTAGAAAATTTATTTCTGGGTTAAGATTGTTGCAGGTGAGCCAGGTTAATTCATTCAAAGCTTATGAAAGTCAGACTCTGATCATGAATCTAAAAAGTTTGCTAGCTGTTGATGCTGATGAACTTAAGGAATCAAGAGACCTGATCAAGAGAATTAGATAAAAGCCAGGCAATGATCTTGTAAACAACATTTGAGTCAGACATTGATCCTAAAGCAGATGTTGCTGAAGAACAAATGAATACCAGCAAATCGTGAGGGGGAGTCTGATAGAGGAAGAAGTTTCTTGAGAAAAGAGAGAGAGAAAAGCCCAGAGACTGATCAAGATTGAAGATGTGAAGACACAACATTGATGTGACTCGATAGTCGACTCGTCAACATCTGAGGGGGAGTCTGTTGGTGCACTACATCTGTCGACTTCGTCTTGTATCGAGTCTTAGTCTTGCTAGAATAGATCAGGGCACGTAAAACGAGAGTGTTAGCAAGATTTCGCTTGAACATTTGAAAGTTATAGAAATTTCGCTTGAAGCCTCAAGCGAAATCAACATGTAACGATTTCGCTTCAGGTCATTCCAAGCGAAATCTCAATCTCTATATATAGGAATGTTGGTCAAGCGAAATTATATAGTTTAGAGAGTAACATTTGAGAGATTTCCATACCGAGGTGCTGCCGGTGTGAGAACTGATTGTAATTGTTGTCTAATCAATACAAATCAGTGTTAAAGTGAAGATTCAGCTGTTTACACATCAAATACTTGTTTTCCGCACCTGTATTTGATAGAATTCCTCTGAACCGACTCGTTCGGATCCACAAACCGATCCTACAACTGCGTTAGATGTGTAACTTGTTTGTTGAGCCTGAAATTCGATACTTATGAAATGTTTTATGTATATTTGCTATAGAAATGACAAAATAGATAAGTTAACAAGATTTCGCATGTATCGGTGTTAAATTATATGAACGTGTATGTATATATTACGACGCGTAAATTATAGATATATTGCGTATAAACGGGAGAGTTAACAGGTTTACACAATAATGGTCACCAATAAAATCGTTCAAGTCGCAAAATCATAAATATATATATATATATATATATATATATATATATATATATATATATATATATATATATATTAACGTGCCAACAAAATAAAAAATGACAACTTTTCAAGAAAATCTCAAAGTTACGCGATAATTCTAAGAAACAGAGAAACTTAGGATTTTTGTGATTAAATGTATATTGATTTAGAATTGTTCCCATATTATGACGTATATAATCAATTTCTGGGATTGCGGTATTAAAATACGCACCCAAAGGTGAGTGTCACTAAACCCCTATTTTTACTGCTTTATATATATTTTGGGGGTAGAACACGCCAATAAAATGGTTTAATAATGTTTTTGAAATAAAACATACCTTTTGATATAAATTATATATTTTCATTGAAAATATATGGATTTTTGGGAAATTATATATATTTCGGGATGAAATGGTTTTGAAGAATAAATATGTTTCAGGTGGAAACGGGATTGTGCACGGTGTTTGGGGGAAAACGACCGTGTAGTTGGTACGAATATTGCTTGGTCTCAAGAGAGTAAGTATCAGCATAGGCTTACATTTCGTCGGGGATTTCAGGGGATTCGTACAACATCGTGTATTAAATTGTCATATTAGTAGGATATATATATATATATATATTGTACGTGAGCCAGACATCATATTGTTCTTCGAGAAAGAACCCTGCACCCATGATGTCGTTTAATCAGTTTAAGTATTGCACGCGAGGAATTGTTGGTAGATCTATCGGGTTGACAACCCCGTCATGACCGTTCGCCCCGTGTCAATGTCAAACGACGAATTAATATTATGTTCATTGCCTAGTTTTGATTATCCCTGCATGGTTAATATATAGTTCGTATTGTCTAGCTAACATACGAGTCTGAAAATTGACCATATAATTTAATATACAAAACCTGGGCAGTATTACTATTGTCGGAGTAATGACCCGATGGAAGGCCCATGGATTTTACCAAACGAGTAAATTGGACTTTCTAAAATTACATGGATTGTTTTCGAATAAACACCTAATCAGAAAGTTTTCCTTGAAATAAAATTTGTTAGTAAACGAATAAGTGAACTCACCTTCCTTTGTGTTGACACTTGATATTTAACGTGTTCTACAGGAACTTGAGTACGGCTTCGGGAAATTATGGCGTATCTTGTGTTTGTTGATGCATGTTTTGTCACTTAAAATGTTGAACTGACTTTTAAACTTTCTGGGACTAAATGTAATAAGAACCGTGAGGATCAAAAGACTACTTTATTTTGTCATGGTTATGTTGTGGTTTGGCATTATAAGTTTAAAATCAACGTTTTAATTAAGTAATAATGTCCAACACTAAAATGCATCAAACATCAAGAGAGAAATGGGCTCCAGCTTCCGTCACCACTACGTTTTATCTTCCGCTGCGACGTTTTTGGGGTGTGACAGAAGTTGGTATCAGAGCCATTGGTTGTTAGCGAACTAGATGTTTTCGAAGGGAAACACTAGACTTCAACCGAAGAATTTTGAGATGTAAAGTCCAAAATTATCGAAGCCAAGATTTTTAAATAAATATGGAAATTTTATCATGTATGAAAACCCTTATGTGTTTATGTGCATACGTGATTTTCTGCTTATTTGAGCCTTATGTATTACTATTTATATTGATCACACACTTACTTTGTACGGTTATGATATGTCACGTCTCGGCCTATAGAGCTATCAGTAGTCCTGCTCACTGATACTGTTGAGCCTACACTTGAGATTCTTTCGCCGTCGTTATAGAATCGTTTGTTATGCTATTCGAGTCACGTCTACACCTCTTTTAGTCTACACTCGCTGTAGGAAGAGGACTTGACCCGCTGGAGAGATCGCATCTGTCACACCCCCAAAATCCACACGCGGAGTATCACCGCTTGGAGGCGTGACTGACCAGGATCAAGCCACCAATCATATTGAACATATAAGTAAATACCAAAAATCATTCATCAATACGAAAGGTGTTTTCAAACCAAACATCAACAAGTGTATAGCGGAAGCATAAGTATGTAAACCCAAAGTAAATCGTAAATTCAAATGTTTAGATAATTAGCATGGCATCATCGATCCATGTCCCACAACGACCTGCTCCTCCCTGTGCAAGCTCCATATGTACCTAAGGTCCTGCAAGGCATGCAAGAGAGAGTCAACAACTAGTTGAGCGAGTTCACAGTTAATAAGTTTGCTATAACAAATCATATATGCATTTAGTGGGGGCTTCCCATGTAGGTATGTGCTAATAGTGGGGGGTTTCCCATGTAGGTATGTGCTAATAGTGGGGGGTTTCCCATGTAGGTATGTGCTAATAGTGGGGGGTTTCCCCTGGTCGTATGTACTACTGGTGGGGGTTTCCCACGTTTATCTTTACTAATGGGGGCTTCCCATGTTTGTACTTACTAGACTATTTGCAACCATGTGTTCTTCTAAATCCGAGAACAGGAATACGTACAAGGTCACGTAGGATTTACGTGAGTGCCCTTCCCTGAGGACAATGGTACGGGTGGAGTTTACGTAGGATTTACGTAAGTGTCCTTCCGACCCGGAAGACAGTGGTAGGTATTAGTTTACGTAGGTTTTACGTAAGTGTCCTCCCGACCCGGGAGACAATGGTAAATGCTAGGTTACGTAGGTTTTACGTAAGTGTCCTGACTATCCTGAGGACGATGGTCTATAGTCTAGCGATAGCGTAAGTACGAGTAGTTATCCATTCCAAATAATCTAATCCCAATGTCACACCCTGGCTTTGCGGAAGCGTGGTTAATGTTGGTGTGACTTCTTAATACCATAGCTTAATCATAACAAAGCTATATGAATTAAAAACCATGCAAGTCATCCATTAAGTTTTGAAAATCAAACACATTACCATTGTTTTAACATACAACCATAAACTTGTTCAGTAGACATTACAACTTATAACATAACATAAACGTGGTTTAAGGACTGTGTCTTGTCCAGGAAAGAGACACATCCCCTAAACCCTGATGACTTCATGACAAGTGCAGCGGAAAACGTTCCATACCGTGCCAGATCCGTTCTAATTTCCTGAAATACATGTGAGTTGAAAAATCAACAATAATGTTGAGCGAGTTCATGTGTAAGTGAGTATGTAAAACACTTGTGAGTATAAAAATAGTTGTGGTATGTAGCAGTGTAAGAGGACTTGTGATCACCAATGGTTTGCAAGGCCACTGACATATGTGAAGTGCAAATAGGGAGACTCAAACCTAGCAGATTTCGCCACGGCAAAGTATGTGGACAAAGTCACCCCACGGTCCGTTTCTAGTTTGGCCGGGGGCTGGGCTCGCTACACCCAGATAGATCTACCGCTCCTGTCCCTCGGTCCCTCCATGAGGACTAATGGCCCCATGTTGTTCCTATCCACTCACATGATCGTATAACACCTCCTTACGTTAAACATACCGTTGTAAAGTACTCGTAAATCATAGTAACATGTATTTCACCCCCGCAGTTAAGTAAACTGAAAACAGTTAGAGGAAAGGGGGACATGAACTCACAGTGAATGCGCGTCTCTACCAAGTGTCTCCAATACAGTAAGCTGTGCAACGACCTACAAGTGCTAATTCTATTAGACGGACGGCCGTGCCTTAGCTTTATGGTTTAAGTCTTTGGGAAATAGTTAGACAACTATTTCGTGTTTATGTTCCGTATACACTTGGTAGTTATTCTCCTTCCCAAGGATGGGGGATACAATACATGTGCGTAAGTTACGTTTTATCAATCTTGTGGTAATGTAATTACCGGTGTAACTTATATGTTTGTGGAAGCGTTCGTAAAGTTTTGGAATCATTAACGCTTGTAAATATTATTTTCACTCTAAAATAATATTTATGTATTTCACAAAATAATCATAAACAGTGTTGTGACAAATATATTTATCACGTTAATCTTTGTGAAAATCCCACCTCCGAATATTTAGTAAAATATAGTGCTGGCGAAATTTATGTTTCGAGATATGTCCAAAGGTAGTTCTAACACTTGATTTGTAAATAATTCTAAGTGTTAGGTTTTTAGAAAATTTCGCCAGAGTTTCCTCTGTAACTGGAGGTGGCCACGCTTTCAAGCGTATCATTTTCTTTTAACAAATCAATTCAACAACTTCTTTATTCAATCAAACTATTTCCGACACATCAAACTAGTCGACAAGTATGTAAATGTGCATAATCGCATGAACTTGTAGTTTTTCCGCATCTTTAATGTAAATCACCTTTATATATGTAGATCTTTATATAAAGTAGCTTTGATCTTGTAAAAACCTCGTGTTTAGAGAAATCCGTCTTTACAACTTCTAGTCACTTTTCCCAAAAATAGATATTTGTCGGATCTTTTCATTTCACAAGTGTTTACACACTTGTGGTTTATAAAATCATATTTATTAGTGTAAGATCCATCTTTAGAAAAACATGATTTCTTTAAAGTGTGGTCTTTCAAAAATACCACTTGCGGATACGTAGATCCGCTAGTTTTAAACACCCTTGTACCGGTTAAATCACTTTTACACAAGTAAAATATTTCTACACAAGTTCATGTATCTTGTGTGGTAGAGTTTCGCCTTTTAACCCTTGCGGTAACCAAAAACGAGCTTATGTGAGGATACATGATCTTACAAAGTCGGGTTAAACGGAGATCCGAGCTACCACATCATAGATCGGGTCTAGATAAACACAAATCTCAAATACTACAACTTTTATACAAGTTATGAGCTATTAACCACCACTTTTAGTATTTTTACTAGACTTTTGATCAACATCTTTCATTTTAACGAGATTCAACCGACAATATTCCTTTTAACCACTTTAGATGAGTGTAAAAACAAGTTTTAAACATTATACCTCTAGCTCAAGGCTAGGGAAGATTCTTGACGGAAAGTGGGTGGATAAAAGCTAACGGGAGTGGTCCTTCGCGTTCCGAGTGCACCAAAGCTCCTAATATGCGATCCTTGAAGTGTGTATGTTGTTGGAAAGTGAAGAACCAAAGTCGAAAATATGGTGGTGGTGTGAGTGGGGTTCGGCCGAGAGCCAAAGGGAGCAAGAGAGAGAGTTGGTTTTTGAGTTAAGTGATGAAGATTATCTCAAGTATGTAAGTGTGTATTTAAAGGAAATTAAAGTGTTATTATCCCATGGTTACTATGCCTTCAAGATACTAGACATTTAAGAATATAAAAATCTTGGTTGTACAAACATGTCCCCCATACATGGGGACGGTTATGAGAAATGGGGGGGGGGGGGTTAGTTTGTTCTTAACTAGTTTAGTTAGGTGTAAGTTTAGGTTAAGAAGGTTAGTTAAGTATTTAACCTCGTTAGTAGTATATAGCGTGTTATGACGGGTGTTAGGGTAATCAGGGACCCTAACTAGTTCAGAAAATTATAAATTGTGAAAATAGTAATATTTTCGTGTTCCGGGTAAAGTCCGGTTGTTCGGTTGGATAGTAATCCGTTAAAGCATTACAAAAGGCTTTAAAGTGTCGTTATTGTTGTTTTTAGTGACACATTTTGTTTCCAACACTTTAGGAAGTGTCTAGTGTTATTTTCTCATGTTCTGGCACTTTATTAGTCAGCTAGAAGCTGGTTTAATTATTAAAGTGCTGTGTTTGGTACTTAAAGTACGTTCTTGGCACATCCGAATCAGTGTATCTTATCCCTAGAGACGCGGTACCATAACCCTTATATTCCTACACTCACTACCAGTGTAGCCAAAATATATGAGGCTCTTAACAGGCCTTAGAGGCAGTGTCTGCCTGATGCTGGTCATATCAGCATGTTTGCCGTGTATCCGTTTAGTGCTACTGTGCTTTTTGTGCATCATGTTTGTCACTAGGGTTCAATATGTAATTAATGTAGTGACAGCAAATAAAGTATGATGCAAGTAAGTGCATGTATCAGTATGCAGGTAGCAGTTTATCAGCTAGTTCAAACAAGCACAGTAATCAAGTAGTAATTAATCATTAATTAAGTTGTACGGATACCTAGTTTAGTGCGGGTTGTCACACCCAATCCCCAACCCGGGAATCCCATGCCTTGGCTGTGTGAACTCACCTTGGTTTGCTCGGTATGTTAAGTGTATGCTCGCAAGTAATCAATCACGTCCTAAAGTATGCACGTATGCGAAATCAGTTTGTGTTCAAGTTATGCACGTATAAACACGTATCACGTAATCACAATCATATACAAGATGGTTACAATTAACAGCAGTTAAATATTCCAGTTAACACTTAACAGAATTAACTCAGGTTACTGCACAGATCAGCTATTTGGCGAAACACAACTGTTGACGAAACACAACATCGGCGAAACACAACATCGGCGAAACACAATAGTTGACGAAACAAACTTCTATTTCGTCGACAGTCCTTGGCGAATCACATATTGTGTTTCGTCGTGGTCACCTCGACGAAACACACTCAGTTTCGTCGTATTCAGTTTCGCCGAGGATAGCAGTTCGTCATCAGGTCAGTTACGTATGTAAACCCTAATCATCATGTTCTGCCGTTTCTTAATATCATGTAATCATCATGCAGCACAGAATTCATCATTCACAATATACATAATCATCACAGTACTTCACATCTAGCAGAAACCCTAACTTACGTATATAATTTCGACGTACATAATACTCATATCACCGACTCAATCCGTGTACTATCGCGTATCTAAACTCTGATCATCACAACCACGTATATCATGCATAAACCTGATCTCAACAGTTTACCAGATTCTGATTCGGTTTCATAAGAGATTCGTATGTACATTTATCAATTGAATCAGCGGATTATATTACAACATCAAACTCCAAACATCATAATAACAAGAACCCTAACATTTAACATGTATCAGTTACAATTATACATCAACATAGCAGAATCACATGACACAGAAACACGTTCACGGATGAAAGATCAATCAAGGCACATAGGTTTACTAACCGAGATGATGGTTTGATCGCACAAGGGTTTCCGGTGGGTTCTAGTTTGCCGTCACAGTGAGAGAGCTCTAGGGTTTCGGTTGTGTTGATAGAAAATGTAAAAGTGATACTGTTTTACGTACACATACACAAAATAACGTTCTGGGCCCAAGCTGGGCTTCGTGAATTACTGGGCCGGCGAAACAGACTTCTGTTTCGTCGGAGTGTTCATGGCGAAACAGCGTGTTTCGTCGGAATGGGTTATGGCGAAACAACCTTGTGTTTCGTCGGGTTCTTAACAGTTTAAGTTTTACAAACAGTACACATGTTATACAATCACACATAACCATGCAAACACACTAGGTTTTATCATAACACAACCATATAGTCAAAGTCAACGTGCATTAAATGCTAATAAAGAACGTCGGAAATTCGAGTTGTCACATTATCCCCAACTTGAAAGAAATTTCGTCCCGAAATTTAGCATGCGGTTACTGAGGAAAGCTAATGGTGTGACGTTGTTTACCTGTATTGTATCGCGGCTCCCCGAGCAGGTTTGCGAAGATTACTGGTTTTCCTGGGGTGTCACAGCATCGACTTTGAGAGTCGAGACAGCGTCCACTTTGAAGGGGCAGAAATGGGGTTTGGGCCAATCGCTCTCACTGTGATCGTCAGTTCGCCACCTTACGAGGAGGCATGGAGACGATGAAGGACTTAGAAGGACAGATGGACTGTTATGATGAGCTAGGAGAGCTTGTAAGAAAGATGTTGGACTTCCAGGGATTGAAGCATTAGCTGTTGGTTGTTTCTGTTATTTGTTTTGTATGTCTCATTTGATGAACCTTATTTATGGCTTGCATGCCAAATCTTTAGATATTTAGGAGGAAATTCCATATAGACTTGTTGCAGGTGTTGATGTAGACACGCCGAATTTTGATTAGTCTTCGTACTAATAACAAGCTTTGTAATTTCTGGTATAAATATCGAATGGTTTCCTTTTGGTTTAAAAATTGTTCTCATTAATACGTGCGATATTATACATGCGCAATGTTTGGTCCACTAACATTTAATGATTGAATTATTTTTGGGATATCGTCTTATGTTGATTTTATGTTGTAATAATAGAAATGACGAAATGCCGCCAAAAGCGAGACAAGGTTCTGGATTACCTATTACCCCAAAAGAGTTGGCACAACTCATAGCCCAACACGTTAATACTGCCATGGAACAGCGCGATGCTAACCAAAACAATGGCCAGGAACGTGGATGTGATGCTTGTGGGCATGGTTTTGGTGGGACGCAGAATCGAAAACCCTTCAGGTGATATGATGATCAGGAAGTTTTAGTAGTTCCTGTGTTATGATATAATCGGAGCGTAATCCTGATTTTTCATTAACTTTGTGAACAGTACAGAGATGTACACACTAAACAATCCAGGGTTGTAATCCAAGATCATTTACTGGTACCCTATGCAATGACATGGCAACGGTATGCGTGATGTCGGACCGTTGTTGGTGCACACATCTGTCGTCTTCGTCTTGTATCGAGTCTCGGTTCGGTGCGAATCTAAACAAGGCATGATGTCATCATCCTTGATGATGACATCACACTAATGACATCATCACTGCATCATGTGCACAAAAAGACAAAAGTGAAATGCATGATTTTCAAATCAGATTATGTTGATTGGAGGATTTCGCTTCAAGACAAAATTCTTTGTCAATTTCGCTTCAATTAGAAAGATGAGGATTTCGCTTGAAGTCTTCAAGCGAAATCATAGGTTCTATAAATAGGTCAATTGTCATTTCATTTGTAACAGTTTTTTGCCAAGTGATACCGAGGTGCTGCCGGTTTCTCTTCTGATTGTAAAGGTTGTAAAATCAATATACAAGAGATTTAAAAAGTGAAACAAGCTGTTTACACGTTCGTTTCTTAGTTTCCACCTCTGAAACGGACTAGAACTCTTCCGAACGACTCGTTTAGGTCGCAATCCGATCCTACAATTGGTATCAGAGCTCAGGACGAGGAGTTCTTGCCAAAAACAGCCGGTTTTCACCACGATTTCTGTTTCTACATCATTCTTTTTCGAAATTTCAAACTTTTTACGGATAAAATCGACTAAAATTCTCACATATCACGCATAATCATGTTTTAACAGTTCCTGGAAAGTTTCAGTATCAAAATCAGCCTAAAACTTGTAATTTTGTGTGATTTCGCTTCAATTGTTCGAACATATGATGACATCAGCAACATTTTGTACATGATTTCGCTTCAAGTTGATGATAATCTGTTGATTTTCGCTTCAAGTTGATGTATTTCTGTTGATCTCGCTTGAAAACATGACAGTCTTGTGTATGATTTCGCTTGAGAACATCATTTGATTTCACTTGAATAGTTGAAGCGAAACTGATCTGTTTGCATTTCGCTTGAAAATACTTTGAGTTCCATTTGATCTTCACGCTCCCAGGTGAACTCTGGGCCGCGGCGGGAGTTCCAACGAACTCGTACAAGAGGGATTCTCGTGTTCTTGAGGACCTTAACATCCCGGTCCGTGATTTCAACAGGTTCCTCGACGAAGTTCAACCGTTCGTCGATAGTGAGTTCCTTCAAGGGAACTACGTGGGTCTCATCTGACGTACATTTCTTCAGATTCGACACGTGAAAGACGTTGTGAACTGCACTGAGTTCAGCTGGTAAGTTCAGTCTGTAGGCCACTTTGCCTATTTTCTCTGTAACTTCGAATGGTCCAACATATCGTGGATTTAGTTTGCCGCGTTTGCCAAAACGAACCACACCCTTCCAGGGTGAAACTTTGAGTAGCACTCGATCCCCAACTTGGAACTCGAGTGGTTTCCTGTCTAAATCAGCGTATGCTTTCTGACGGTCGCGTGCTGCCGCCATGCGTTGTCGTATTTGTGCAATCTTTTCTGTAGTATCGACTACCATTTCTGGACCCGTGATCTGACTCTCACCCACCTCTGCCCAACAAAGAGGTGATCGGCATTTACGCCCGTACAATGCCTCGAATGGAGCAGCTTTAATGCTCGTGTGGTAGCTGTTATTGTATGAGAATTCCACAAGTGGCAGATGTTTTTCCCAACCGTTGCCAAAGTCAATTACGCACGCCCGAAGCATGTCTTCTAAAGTCTGGATAGTGCGCTCAGACTGCCCATCCGTCTGACGATGATACGCCGTGCTCATGTCTAAGCGAGAGCCAAAAGATTTATGCATTGCTTGCCACAGTTCTGAAGTAAAACGTGCGTCACGATCAGAGATGATGGAGGTGGGCACTCCGTGCCTCGAGACCACTTCTCTTAAGTAGATGTCTGCTAAGGTAGAGAACTTGGCTGTTTCTTTGATAGCCAAGAAGTGAGCAGACTTTGTGAGTCGATCCACGATCACCCAAATAGTATCATTTCCGCGCTGAGATCTAGGTAGGCCAGTAACAAAATCCATGGAGATTTGCTCCCATTTCCATTGTGGTATCTCAGGTTGTTGGAGTGGTCCTGACGGTTTCTGATATTCTGCCTTGACTCTCGCACAAGTCAAGCATTTACTAACGTATGTGGCTACGTGGGCCTTCATGCTAGGCCACCAATATGTAGTCTTGATATCGTGGTACATTTTATCCGCACCTGGATGCACCGAGTAGCGAGACTTATGAGCTTCATCCATTACGAGCTCGCGTAGGTTGCCGTACAATGGGACCCAAATGCGTCCTGTGACGTAGTAAGCACCATCTCCCTTCCGTTCTAATCGTTGTCTTGAGCCGCGTAGGGCTTCAGCCCTAACATTTTCTGGTTTCAATGATTCTATCTGAGCATCTCGTATCTGGGAAGGAGGGCTAGACTGTATGGTGAGTTGTAAAGCTCGCACGTGCTTAGGCGCGGTGTCTTTTCGACTGAGGGCGTCAGCCACCACATTGGCTTTGCCTGGGTGGTACTTGATTGAGAATTCGTAGTCGTTTAGCAGTTCGACCCATCGTCGCTGTCGCATATTCAGTTCCTTCTGTTTGAATATATGTTCGAGGCTCCTGTGGTCAGTGTAGATAGCACATTTAGTGCCGTACAAGTAGTGTCGCCATATCTTAAGTGCAAAAACAACCGCTCCCAACTCTAAGTCGTGTGTTGTGTAATTCCGTTCGTGAATCTTAAGTTGGCGCGAAGCATAAGCAATGACTTTATCCCTTTGCATCAATACACATCCAAGACCTTGGATGGATGCGTCGCAGTAGACCACGAAATCATCCGTGCCTTCAGGCAATGAGAGGATAGGTGCGCTACAGAGTCTATCCTTTAAGTGTTGGAACGCTGTTTCTTGTGCATTACCCCAACGGTAAACAACACCCTTCTGTGTCAGTAGTGTAAGTGGCTGAGCAATCTTTGAAAAGTCCTTGATGAAACGTCTGTAATAACCCGCCAAACCCAAGAATTGGCGTATTTCCGTTGGTGTGCGAGGCGCAGGTCAATTCTTAATCGAATCTACCTTGGATGGATCTACATGAATCCCATCCTTGTTTACCACGTGGCCTAAGAAGTGGACTTCACGAAGCCAGAAGTCACATTTGGAAAACTTAGCGTATAACTGTTCCGTTCGCAGAAGTTCCAGTATAAGTCGTAAATGATGCTCGTGCTCCTCCTGACTCTTCGAATAAATCAGGATGTCGTCGATGAAAACAATGACGAACTTGTCGAGATAGGGTTTGCACACCCTGTTCATAAGATCCATAAATATGGCAGGCGCGTTCGTTAGCCCGAATGGCATGACCATAAACTCGTAGTGGCCGTAGCGAGTTCTAAATGCTGTTTTAGAGACGTCCTCATCCCAGAGTCTCAGCTGATGGTACCCTGACCTTAAGTCTATCTTGGAGTAGTAGCTCGACCCTTGCAGTTTGTTGATGCATTTAATGTCTATCGCCTTCGTCAATCCGAGTTGTAGTGAAAAGCCGGAAGGAATCAAGCGCATAATGTCATATTTAGTTAGAAATGGCAAGGTGGCAAACTTGTAATTAGTGTGAACTTTCATTAAATAGCCTTGACCATATAAATAGGGGATTATGCCACTAGTTTAGTGAGTTTGGAAAAGAGTTTAGGAGGAGACTTGGAGGAGAAGACTTTCTAGAGAGAGAAAGTTGTATATTTGTGATTCTTGTACCGTACACGTCAAATTTAGCAATGGAATCACGTTAGTAGTACGTTATCGTGTGTTCGGTCACGTTCGTTTACGGATTCCGCACGTCAAACGTACGTTACGCAATCGAACGGTCTCAAAACCGATCCTACAATTGGTATCAGAGCTAGGGGCTCGATTGCAAGATCAAACACATCAAATCGTACTAGATTTCAGAGATTTCAGAGCCGATTCAGATCCGATTTCATTGATTTCTTCATTTTCTACCTATTTCTTACAGTTTTTACTGTTTTTCATTGAATTGAACAGGTTTTCATGGTCCGTTTTAGCTGATTTTTGGATATGTTGTGCGCATAGACCTGATCTAAAACCCTACCAAGTTTCAGCTCGAAACTCCAAGCCGTTTTGGAGAAATCGCAGTTTTTCGGGTCCGATTCGCGTCAAACAAGTAGGACCGCTCGTAATACATTGTTCTGGTTCGCTCTTTTGACCAAAATTGAGGATCGCTTATTCGAACATTTTGGGAGGTTCGCTCGAACAGACATAATCTGGTTCGCTTATGTGACCATGTTAGATCTGGATCGTTGTTACGTACATTAGCTGGTTCGCTCAAACGAACAGTTTGTGTGGTTCGCTTATCTGAACATCTGCTGGTTCGCCCGAACGAACATCAGCTGGTCCGCTCAAAAGGACAACATCTGATTCGCTCGAACGGACAAAATCTGGTTCGCTCGAACGAATATTAGCTAGTCCGCTTGAACAACATCTGGTCCGCTCTTAAGTCAATATTCTGAACCGCTCATTGTGACACGTGTGGACCGCTCCAAAAGTGTAAATTGTGGGTCGCTTTTCAGTCAGTTTGTGGTCCGTTCAAAAGGTTTGGGGGTCGCTTATTAGTCATCTTCTACATGTGATTGACAGGTTATTGGCAGGTTGATATCGTTCTTGTCAGCCATAAAACATCATCGCCCCACGTGATTTTTGGTCGGCTAGGTGTTATCATTAACACCGCCTCACTAATTACAAAAGTTGATTGTTGTTTGTTGAGTTGTCGTTTGTACATCCCAAAGACCCAATCCCTGTTGTCACCCCATCACACCCACTTGTTCACCGCCCCATTACACCGCTCACTAAACTTGTATTTTTTTTCTTGCACCGCCCCATTACTTAGATAAGGCACAATCAAAGCACCGACCCACTAACCAATTCATGTTTGTTAGCCCATGTGACACTGTGCTTAAAAGCTGACATTGCGTTCATCTTTAAATATACCTATTGTTGCTGTTATTGTCTACTGAATCCATTTGCGGTCCAATAGGTGTTAAACAGGTTGTTGGGTATTTCATTACCAAAGCATGAGTTCTGAGATTAATATTGGGATTGGTATCAAGTGTTTGGGCTAATCTCTTTATACAAATCAGATTTAAAAGAGCCAAACAAATTTTTGGGCCAAAAGTTTTTTGTTTTGGGCTGAAAGTTTTTTTTTAAATAGTATTTTGGGCCAAGAATTTGTGATTGGGTTGGGTCATTTGGTCACAAGTAAATCTATAAACTTTGAGTTGGGTCGATCATATTACAAAGTGTTTGGGCTCCTATTGTGAAGCGGGTTTGATTAGTGGGTCACTAGCTTGTGGATTTCTTGGTCACAAACATTTTGTGGGCTTTGTGGAAGTTGAAATTTGTGGAATTTGAGCTAAAAACAAATTTTGAACCAAGTCGTTTGAAGAACACCAGTTCGTACGAATTGATTCAAGTTGGTTGAATTCCAGATTGTGTGTAAATTTAATTCGTTTGAAGATCTAATTTTGTGAACTTTTAAATCCAAAACATGGATTGTGAGTCGTATCGTGTTCAGAGTCCAGCAGATATTGCACGGAAGAAATTTGATAGTTTTACGGGTATCAAGGGAGAGTCTACAAAAGAATTATTTAATAGATACTGCCATCTAGTTTTGGAAATGGGAAAATTAGGGATAACCAAGTCTAATGAGGAGTGGGTTGACAAGTTGGCAAATGTTTTACCGGGTGATATGTGGAAAACATATTTGTTAGATTTGAGAAAGATATATTTAGACGTGAATTTGAGCTTGTTTATCGAGAAGATCGAAGCTCAAGAACTTGAACTCCAAAAGATTGGAAAAATAAAGACTGTTGATGAAAAATTCGAACCTGAGAAAAATGTTCAAGTGGTAGAGGGGCAGGTTAAAGAAACTTCAGCTATTAAGATTGAGAAGAAGGCTGAAGCTGTAAAGATGATCGAGAAGTGCTTAAATTGTGAAAATCTGAAATATGAAAATGTCAAACTCTTAAGGGATTTAGAGAGTTTGACATTAGAAAACAAAAATTTTAAAAATTCAGAAAATGATTTGAAAATTCAAATTAAAAATTTAAAAAATGAAAAAGTAAAAATTGAAAAAGATTTTCAAATTCAAATAAAGATTTTAGAAGATGAGAAAGATATTTTTGGTAAAAATAATCTTGAAAAACAGATTGAAATAAATTCTCATCTTGCTAAAATCATTCAGCTTGAAAAAGAAGCTGAGAGTTATCGGCATAAAATTGCTGATGTAGAAAATAAATTGAAAGGTTTTGTGATTTCTTCAGCGTATGTGAATATTTCATGCCCAAAACCAATCAATGAAATTCCAATAAGTGACAATGTCACAAACTTTGACAAAGTCAAAGTTGAAGATTGTGATGAGAAAACTGATGATGAAATTGAGAAAAGAAAAATATTTTTAAAATTAAATGAAATATTTCAAGAAACCGTTCTACATTCTACTGAGAAAGGTGAATGCTCAACGCAAAAACCTGTAAAGAAGAATGTGGAACAAAAACAAAAGGATAAAAAGCTGAAAAATCTTCAAAAAGAAAATAAAAGCTCATCAGTTCAATCATCCAATCATGATAAAAAACCAAAAAAATTTGAAAATCAAAACTCACAAAAAGTTGGTAATAAGTGGTGCAGGTCAGACCACAGTGCTCAAAAGACAAATTCAACAATCAAGAAGAGGAAAGAGTATCACCAAGCCAAACAGTGCTTTGATCTGAGCGTTTGGTATGAAAATGGTGATGGGTACGATAACAGAGTGTGTTACAGATGCGGCTATCAAGGACACATTGCTGTTAACTGCCAGAGACAGAGATTTGAGACAAGGAGATGCTATAACTACCAAATCAAAGGACATATTGCCAGTGATTGCCCAAGGAAATCAAGTGAAAGATTGAAGGTTAATTCTCAGAAATTGGCAAAGAAACCAGTCACTGTCAAGCCCAAGGAACTGAAAGTTTCAGAACAGAATGTCAAAGAACAGAAGGTTCAAGAACCTAAAGTTCAAGAAAAGAAAGTGAAGCTTTCACAAGGGCAAAAAGACAAACTGCGAAAGAAGAGGAAGAAGGCCAGAGAATATCTGGAGAAGATTTTGTCCTCGGGTTTTGTGACACCCCAGGAAAACCAGGAAAACCATACAACTTAACTAGCTTCCTCAGTGAGTGCCTACCAAATTTCGGGACGAAATTTCTTTCAACTTGGGGATGATGTGACAACTCGAAATTTAGAACCTTTCGTTGTATGCTTAAACGTGTGAATAGTTAAACTTATGTTATTTAATGAATGATAAGTGAACCTTTATATGACTTTGTGTTAGGTTACATGTATGCTTGTGTGTATGTATTCGAGTATGTATATGAGCCGAAAGCCATGAACCCGACTCGAGACCATGTGGTCTCGAGTGAACTAGTGCGACATATGGGCCGGTTGGGCCGTGCACCTCATCCGAGTCCATTAGGGTGCACTACTTAGGACTAGTATATAATCCTTATGTTAGCCATACTTGTCATGTTTGGGCAACAACACACATACTCTCCAACACACACTCTCCACTCTCTCACACTAAAACCCTAAACCACAACATTGTTTCCCTCCATCTCGGATCCAAACCGGAGACACTAGGACTAGCGGATCGGCTCTCACACACACACACTCGGAAGCTTCACACACTCCTCATCAACCGGTTAGTGTTTATGATGTTTGTTAGTGATTTTATGATGTTTGTTGTTGTTTAATAATGGTATGAATGATATGATTAACTAGTGTAGTTGTATGCTTGATGATATTTGGTGAACCGGATATGTATGTTGTTGATAATCGGATAATATGTTTTGATTTCAGATATGTTGCATAATGAACACACAATATCTTATGTCTAAATGTGATTCAAATCATTAAATGTGAATGTTCATGAAACCGGCTTGCATATGTGTATAGAGAGCATCATGATTAATCGGATTAGGGTAGATTTGGGGACGTTATTGGATGTCTTGAAACCATTAGATGAATATGTTCAAATGTTTGATTGTTGTTCATGATTATATGTTGTGATTAAGGATAAAAACCCGGAAATAAGATGAACAAGTTTGAATAAGCAATATGAACTACTTGAATGTTTGAAGAACATGATGAATATGTTATGAACATGGTTGAATATTTGAATTCTGATGTGTTTGATCCAAAATGGTAATTGTTAGACAAATAAACAGGTTTAAGTGGATAGTACAAACCATTTCCTGAAATCAAATTCTCATTGGGTAGTACACTGTTCCGAATCAGCAGTTGTCCACTCGAGACCTCTAGTTGCGACTCGAAACCATGCATGATGAGTCGAAATCTCCCAGTTGCGACATCGGTTGCGAGTCGCAAACACCTGGTTGCGACTCGAAACCACAAGTGATCAGCACATAAACCGTTTGACTCGAAACCCCGGTTGCGAGTCCAGTTGCGACTCGTAACCAAAACAGCATGAACCGAGACCGTAGTTGCGACTCAGGTTGCGAGTCGCAAACGCCTAGTTGCGACTCGAGACAATACGCGGATACACACTGTTGGACTTGTTTAATTATGGGCTTAGTGTTTGGGCCGGACCTTGGACTTTGTTTAATTCTGGGCATGTTACTGTTCGTGTCCGACTCGTATGCATTACTTGCTAACTGCCATGATTAACGTGTATGCCATACGTGCACTACTTGAATACGAACCTGATTGTATGATACAACTATGATAGGACGTGAGTAGCCTCAACGTTGCTTGTTTGACTTTTCTGTGTTTTCTACCGAGCAAACCAAGGTGAGTTCACACCCTCTACAAAGCATGGGATTCCCAGGGGTCGGGAATTGGGGTTAAGGAACTGGGTTCCTCGTCCTCCTTGGGTAGGACAGCAAAGGTTCAGGAATGTAATTCCTCGTCCACACGGACAGATAACTCGTACTAGACCAAAACTCTATCACGAAGTCCCTCATTTTTATATCGACTTAATCGCCGGGCCAATGGCGAGCGGGTCATTAGTTAGATAGCGCTATTTAGGTCTGACAAACCTCACACCGTGCCGCAGAGGACGGGCGTGAACTAATGGATCTGGGGCACGTCAATGATGATAGACATTGACAGTTTCAGGGCACATAAACATGACTACAGTCAGCAGTCGATATGGTAACGAGTCTAGTGTATACATGGGGTAGCCCCCACGGCCGAAATGCCAGATAACTAACACGGGGTAGCCCCCACGGCAGGATTGCCAGAGTAACCGGGAGTAAACAAGTCACGTTTTCAACTATGGGGTAACCTCCACGGCAGGATGCCAGATAAAGGAAACTGTTTTCGAAACAACTTAAAACGAACACCCAACCGTGAACTCACTCAACTTGTTGTTGACTCGTTACTACATGCTTTGCAGGTCCTTAGGTTCTTAGCTGGAGCTTGCATGGAGGAGGATCGTTGTGGGACATGGACGGCTGTGTGCCATGTTAAACTTTGAAACAATTAAACTTATGTTTTGATTTAAGACTTATGCTTCCGCTTGCAACTTAACTATGTTTTGTTTAAACACCAATTGTATTGGGTGGATTTTTATAACTACTTATATGCTTGTTCAATATGATTGGTGGCTGGATCCTGGTCAGTCACGCCTCCAAGCGGTAGTACTCCGTAGGTGGATTTTGGGGGTGTGACAGATTGGTATCAGAGCCATTGGTTATAGAGAACTTGGTTTTAATAAAGGGAAAAACGTTTTTGTTAAAACCAGACTATAACCTGTACAGTGCTCAACGGTCCACAACGATGCTTCACTCCACATGCAAGGCTCGACACTCTAGGTGATATGGTCTGTATATTACCTACTTGTTAGATACATGGTACATTGCTTATGGTATGCTTGGTTAGTATAACTACTGTTGCTTGAACACGTGCGTGCTTGCTCTATTTTATCGTCGTACTTTCGCGAACCCCTCTCACTCACGTTCTTCTTGGTATGAAGATCATGTCTGGACGCGTTAACATGACACAAGCCCAGTTGACGGCTCTGATCAACGAACGAGTTGCCGCAGCACTCGCAGCTGCACACGCAGGAGGTATATCCTGCAGTCCGAACTCATTCTAGGATCTTTAGGATCCTACTCTCGTGAACCAACCTTTGTGTTAAACTCTGTCTTTTCTTTCACCTACGATAGGTCATCATGTTCAGCCACCCGTGTGCACTTTTAAGACTTTCATGGACTGCCGACCAACTACTTTTAGCGGCACTGAAGGAGCAGTAGGTCTCCTACACTGGTTTGAGAAACTAGAATCTGTCTTCGAAATGTGTGAATGCCCTGAGGCGCGCAGGGTGAAGTATGCTACTGGTACTCTCGAGGGATTAGCCCTCACATGGTGGAACGCTCAAGTTCAGATGCTAGGGTTGGTTGCTGCCAACGCCACCCCATGGGAAACTTTTAAGGAAATGATCAAAGAGGAATACTGCAGTCGTGATGAGATTCACAAACTGGAAGTGGAGTTCTTCAACCTCAAGATGACGGGGTCGGAAATTGAGGCTTATGTGAAAAGGTCGAACGAACTGGCAATTCTGTGCCCTACTATGGTGGATCCTCCCATCAAACGCATCGAACTGTTTCTTCAGGGCTTAGTGCCAGAAATCCAAAGTCATGTGACTTCAGCGAACCTCGCTACCTACCAGCAAACTGTTCAGTTGGCTCACCGTCTCACGGATCAGGCGGTGGAGCAGAACAAGTTACCAAGACGCATAGGTGCTGCAACTACTTCTGGTACCTCTAGTGACAACAAACGGAAGTGGGATGGAACTTCGAGTAAGGGTTCGACTTCTGTTCATTCCCAGTCTCAGCAGAGAAAGACTGAGGACTACAAGAGCCCTAATCAGCAATCGTCTGGTGGCGGATACAAAGGAAATCACCCCAAATGCAATCGCTGCAGCCTGCACCACAGCGGACCATGCACCAGGGGCAACTGTCATCGGTGCAACAAGCCTGGTCACGCTGCAAAGGATTGTAGGAGCTTATACCCCGCCAACCAGAGTCGTCAGCAAGCTCAACAGAACCAGCGCCAGCAACAGCAACAAGGTGATAACAAAGGGTGCTTTCAGTGTGGAGCTGAGGGCCACTTCAAGAGAGACTGTCCCCAACTGAACCGGAACCAGAACAACAACAACAACAATAACAACAATCAGGGGAATGGTAACAATGGAAACAACAACAACAATGGCGCCAGGGGGCGGATGTTTGTGATTGGCCAAGGTGAAGCAAGGAACGACCCCAATGTTGTGGCGGGTAAGTTCCTTCTCGACGACTTTTATGTTTCAGTTTTATTTGATTCGGGTGCCGATACTAGCTACATGTCACTAGAAGTTAGTCGAATGCTTAAGCGTATTCCAACACTTTTGAACAACAAGCACACCGTAGAGCTAGCAAATGGTAAGAGTTTAGAAGCCACACACGTAGTCAAGAGTTGTAAACTTATTCTCGCTGACCAGACCTTCTCTATCGACCTCATTCCTATTGTCTTGGGTAGCTTCGACGTTGTCATTGGGATGGATTGGTTATCCCAACACCGAGCAGAGATTCTTTGCAACGAGAAAGTTATCCGTATTCCAGGCCCCGATGGTGAACCTCTCATGATTCATGGCGACAAGAGGAGTGCTGTTGAGAACGTTATTTCTCTCCTTAAGGCCCAAAAGTACTTGCGAAAAGGTCACACTGCTATTTTGGCTCTCGTTACTGACACCTCAGAAAAAGAGAAAAAGATTGAAGATTTCCCAGTTGTACGCGATTATCCAGAGGTATTTCCTGAGGAATTACCTGGTCTTCCGCCTCATCGAAAAGTCGAGTTTCAGATCGAACTAGCTCCTGGAGCTGCACCTATAGCTCGTGCACCTTATCGTTTAGCCCCATCAGAGTTGAAGGAACTCTCCACGCAACTACAAGAACTCTTAGATAAGGGCTTCATTCGCCCAAGCTCATCGCCCTGGGGAGCTCCAGTATTATTTGTGAAGAAGAAAGACGGTACTTTCAGAATGTGCATCGACTACCGAGAACTCAACAAGGTGACGGTGAAGAATCGTTATCCTCTACCGCGTATCGACGACTTGTTCGACCAGTTGCAAGGGTCGAGCTACTATTCGAAGATTGATTTGAGATCGGGTTATCACCAGCTGAGAGTCCGGGAAGAGGACGTCTCCAAAACAGCTTTCAGAACCCGATACGGGCACTATGAGTTTTTGGTCATGCCTTTTGGGATGACAAACGCACCTGCGGTTTTCATGGACTTGATGAACCGAGTGTGCAAGCCTTACCTGGACAAGTTCGTTATAGTCTTCATCGACGACATCCTGATCTATTCCAAGAGTCGGGAGGAACACGAGCAGCATCAGCGACTTATTCTGGAACTCCTTCGAACAGAACAGCTTTATGCAAAGTTCTCGAAATGCGACTTCTGGCTTCGTGAAGTCCATTTCCTAGGCCACGTGGTGAACAAGGATGGGATTCACGTTGATCCATCCAAGATAGACTCGATTAAGAACTGGCCTGCACCTCGTACACCAAAGGAAATTCGCCAATTCTTAGGTTTGGCGGGATACTACCGGAGATTCATAAAGGATTTTTCTAAGATTGCACAGCCTCTCACCTCACTAACGCAGAAGGGCGTTATTTATCACTGGGGAAACGCACAGGAGTTGGCATTTCAGCACCTAAAGGATAGACTTTGTAGCGCACCTATCCTTTCCTTGCCGGAAGGCACAGACGACTTCGTGGTTTACTGCGACGCATCAATTCAAGGTCTTGGTTGCGTGTTGATGCAACGAGATAAAGTTATAGCCTACGCCTCACGCCAACTCAAGGTTCATGAAAAGAACTACACTACGCACGATTTAGAGCTGGGAGCTGTTGTTTTTGCGCTTAAGTTATGGCGGCATTACCTGTATGGCACCAAGTGCGCGATCTACACCGACCACAGGAGCCTCGAGCATATCTTCAAGCAGAAAGAACTGAATATGCGGCAACGACGATGGGTCGAATTACTAAATGACTATGAGTGCTCGATCAGATACCACCCGGGCAAAGCCAATGTTGTGGCTGACGCCCTTAGTCGAAAGGACACTGCGCCTAAGCGCGTGCGAGCTTTACAACTCACGATCCATTCTAGTCTGCCTTCCCAGATACGAGCAGCTCAGATAGAAGCACTGAAACCAGAAAACGTCAGGGCTGAAGCCCTACGCGGATCAAGGCAACGATTGGAACAGAAGGAAGACGGTGCTTACTACGTAACGGGACGCGTTTGGGTCCCACTCTATGGCAACCTACGAGAGCTTGTGATGGATGAAGCACACAAGTCTCGCTACTCGGTACATCCGGGATCGGATAAAATGTACCACGACATCAAGACTACGTACTGGTGGCCTAGCATGAAGGCCCACATAGCAACTTACGTCAGCAAGTGTTTGACTTGTGCGAGAGTCAAGTCGGAATACCAGAAACCATCAGGCCTGCTCCAACAGCCAGAGATACCTCAATGGAAATGGGAGCAAATTTCCATGGATTTTGTTACTGGCCTACCTAGATCCCAGCACGGGAACGATACTATTTGGGTGATCGTGGATCGACTCACAAAATCTGCACACTTCCTGGCTATCAAGGAAACGGATAAGTTCTCCACTCTTGCAGAAATTTACCTCAAGGAAGTTGTTTCGAGGCACGGGGTGCCCACCTCTATCATCTCGGATCGAGATGCACGATTTACTTCAGAGCTGTGGCAAGCGATGCACAAATCCTTCGGCTCACGACTAGACATGAGCACGGCGTACCATCCTCAGACGGACGGGCAGTCCGAGCGCACTATTCAAACCTTAGAAGACATGCTTCGTGCATGTGTAATCGACTTTGGCAACCGCTGGGAAAAGCACCTGCCACTTGTGGAATTCTCGTATAATAACAGCTACCACACCAGCATTGGAGCTGCTCCGTTTGAGGCATTGTACGGACGTAAATGCCGGTCTCCTCTTTGCTGGGCAGAGGTGGGAGAAAGTCAGATCACTGGTCCAGAATATGTGGTAGATACAACCGAGCAAATCGCTCAGATACGAAAACGCATGACGGCAGCTCGCGAACGTCAGAAAGTTTACGCCGACATGGGCAGGAAACCACTTGAGCTCCAGGTTGGGGAGCGGGTACTACTCAAAGTTTCACCCTGGAAGGGTGTGGTTCGTTTTGGTAAACGCGGCAAACTAAACCCACGATACGTTGGACCTTTCGAGGTCATTGAGAAAATAGGCAGGGTGGCCTACAGACTAAACTTACCAGCGGAACTCGGTGCAGTTCACAACGTTTTTCACGTGTCGAATCTGAAGAAGTGTCCGTCAGATGAGACCCACGTAGTTCCTTTGAAGGAACTCACGATCGACGAACAGTTACGATTCGTCGAGGAACCAGTTGAAATCACGGACCGGGATGTTAAGGTCCTCAAGAGCACTAGAATACCTCTCGTTCGAGTTCGATGGAACTCACGTCGCGGCCCAGAGTTCACCTGGGAGCGCGAAGATCAGATGAAACAAAAGTATCCCCAACTGTTCGCAAACAGTACACCCACTACTGAGGCCGAAGCTACGGAATTTCGGGACGAAATTCCAGATCAACGGGGGGTGGATGTGACACCCCAGGAAAACCAGGAAAACCATACAACTTAACTAGCTTCCTCAGTGAGTGCCTACCAAATTTCGGGACGAAATTTCTTTCAACTTGGGGATGATGTGACAACTCGAAATTTAGAACCTTTCGTTGTATGCTTAAACATGTGAATAGTTAAACTTATGTGATTTAATGAATGATAAGTGAACCTTTATATGACTTTGTGTTAGGTTACATGTATGCTTGTGTGTATGTATTCGAGTATGTATATGAGCCGAAAGCCATGAACCCGACTCGAGACCATGTGGTCTCGAGTGAACTAGTGCGACATATGGGCCGGTTGGGCCGTGCACCTCATCCGAGTCCATTAGGGTGCACTACTTAGGACTAGTATATAATCCTTATGTTAGCCATACTTGTCATGTTTGGGCAACAACACACATACTCTCCAACACACACTCTCCACTCTCTCACACTAAAACCCTAAACCACAACATTGTTTCCCTCCATCTCGGATCCAAACCGGAGACACTAGGACTAGCGGATCGGCTCTCACACACACACACACTCGGAAGCTTCACACACTCCTCATCAACCGGTTAGTGTTTATGATGTTTGTTAGTGATTTTATGATGTTTGTTGTTGTTTAATAATGGTATGAATGATATGATTAACTAGTGTAGTTGTATGCTTGATGATATTTGGTGAACCGGATATGTATGTTGTTGATAATCGGATAATATGTTTTGATTTCGGATATGTTGCATAATGAACACACAATATCTTATGTCTAAATGTGATTCAAATCATTAAATGTGAATGTTCATGAAACCGGCTTGCATATGTGTATAGAGAGCATCATGATTAATCGGATTAGGGTAGATTTGGGGACGTTATTGGATGTCTTGAAACCATTAGATGAATATGTTCAAATGTTTGATTGTTGTTCATGATTATATGTTGTGATTAAGGATAAAAACCCGGAAATAAGATGAACAAGTTTGAATAAGCAATATGAACTACTTGAATGTTTGAAGAACATGATGAATATGTTATGAACATGGTTGAATATTTGAATTCTGATGTGTTTCATCCAAAATGGTAATTGTTAGACAAATAAACAGGTTTAAGTGGATAGTACAAACCATTTCCTGAAATCAAATTCTCATTGGGTAGTACACTGTTCCGAATCAGCAGTTGTCCACTCGAGACCTCCAGTTGCGACTCGAAACCATGCATGATGAGTCGAAATCTCCCAGTTGCGACATCGGTTGCGAGTCGCAAACACCTGGTTACGACTCGAAATCACAAGTGATCAGCACATAAACCGTTTGACTCGAAACCCCGGTTACGAGTCCAGTTGCGACTCGTAACCAAAACAGCATGAACCGAGACCGTAGTTGCGACTCAGGTTGC